>CM076575.1:774890927-775456738 GCA_034641835.2 Pinus albicaulis | reverse complement strand
ATGGTGACTCGTGAGAGAAGTAGTTCTCGTGCAGTTTGGAAAACGCGTTCTTCTAGTTCTGCCAAGCGTAGTGTTGTTGCTCATGCTACTACTAGCACTGATATTGAGGTTGGAGAGAATTTTCAACAAATTGGGATCTTTGCAGATCATTTAGTTTCAACAATCCTCGAACACAAAGGCACATGCCTCTGCCGATTTCTTCAATGAGCAAAACAAGTCGAACAAAAATTAAAACGCCAATAACTAATGAACAGAGTCAATACGACAATCCCAACACACCTCCAAACTGACAGTTGTTTCTCACTGTCTGCTACGCACATCCAAACCAACTCAGCTCATGGCAGAATTTACAAATACCTGCAAATTCCATACATGGCACCGAAGTGGAAAGGGAGTCTAATTTTGATTGTTGTAAAGGATGGTATAAATATAAACATAAAACAGTGTCAAAGCACTAGCCATTGTCATGCACTGTTGCTTGAGTCATTGTCATGCAGTATTGCTTGAGGCAATATGCCTAACAAGAAATGAAATGATTTTCCAATTTAGGTAAGTGATAAATTTAGATTTACTTACGAAAGAATCTAGTAACCCAAAAAAAAAAAAATACTTACCCTAATTTCATCCACCAATATAGAATTTTTTATAATTCTATAACCATTTCTTTTTCATGCCATATTATTCTTCACTAATGAATTTCCATTACAATTTTCATAGCTCTCACTGCTTTTAAGATCCTAGCTTGAGATGGATAAAAAAATGGTAAAATATTATTCACTGATGAATTGTTATTATAATGGATCTTTGTTACTATTTTTATAGTCATTCATAAATACATGTTTGTAATCCATGTATAAACCTCTCACTGGTTATCAGATCCTGGCATGAGATGGATTTCTCCTTCATTGTTCTTTATTTTACCATTCTTTCTTTTAAGAAGACTTAACAAAACTTAGCTTAAGATGGATTTATCTGGTTTCTTTAAATGTTCTCTCTTAAGAGAATCACATTCAAATTTATTTGCATTCTTCTCTCAGTGCAACCAAATAAAATATTTCAACAAGCACTAGACAAAACATGAAATCGGTAAACCAATCAATTGCTTGAGAGCTAACATGCCATTCCAAAAGGGAAAATACATCTTCATTTCATGGGAAATTAAGTCCTGCACGTATCTGGTCAGACTAAGTCACATACAGAAAAAGAGACCTTCAATCCATTGTAATTCATGGTCTGCAGATGTGCAAAAAGACAGAATTTGTTACTTGTTTTGTCGTGGCGTGAGATTTTCAGGATAAAGAATTCCCTTCTTGTGGTCTTTGTTGAAGTGGGCATATAGCATCAATTCTGTTATGATGTTAACAACCATAGAGTAGTGCCACAAAAACTCAGCGGTTACCATGAATTCTTACAGTAATGCCACTGCATAGCAATTTGCAGTATATCTGTTTTTCATGCCATATAAGCAGCACTAAGGTGACCTTACAAGTGGTAAAGAGGGATACATGAATCTAAACATTGAGTATATCAAAGACTAGGTACATGAACTTGCAGAAGGACCTCCCCTGGTCTGCCGCGTGTTATAAGAATTGCAACTTTGACACTTGTGGGCAACAATGTGAAAATTTACTTCAGAAGTTACTCCACACTCATTGCATAAGATCCAAACCTGCTCAAAATACCAATGAGAAAGTGGTAAGGTATTCTCTCACGCTACTAATGGGCTCTAAAATATGCCTCCAAACCATACCACATGAACATCAGACATCTTACCATTTTGTTCCGATAAGCTTCAGGCATTGGAGTCAAAGAAACTTACATGATAAAAGAAAGTTATCAGAATCCACTCAAGGAACTTAAAAATGCAATTGCCATTTGACAAAAGCAAGTTTCAAATATGAGAAATCAAAATTAGCAAAAATACATATAATAAGCCACTCTTTATAGTACCCATTACAAGGTGATTTCAAGATGTTCATCTTGTCATATATCGTAATGATATAACAACAAAATAGCTACCTCTCGGTCAAGTTTCTCCCATACTTCAGACATATCACAGACAGATTTGGAGCACAGTGGACAAGCAAATCTGCAAAATACAAACAAAAATTTAGAATGGCAAGAAACTTAAAAAAAAATTAAAGTTGCGCCAAGCTATGACCATAGATGGCTAGAGAAGGTACCATCAATGGGTATATCAGTGAAAGTATATCTAAAGTTCTGTGATACTATAGATAGATAGACTAGAAACAAGTATAATCTGAAATTATAGACAAATGGAAAATCTCAAGAGGTTGTGAGCCAGAGCACAAAACAGGCCACATATGAAACTTACTGAATATGCTCGTGCATCTCTTTTAAGCAATGCATGTGAATAGTATGACCACAAGGCAATACGCTGATAACCTTTGTAGAGTCGAATAAATACTATATAGGAGTCAACAAACGAGGGTTCAGATATCCAAATAACTTCAATCTAAAATTTAAATTATGCTTTAAAAAGAAAACTACAATTACTACACTATGCAGATAAGTGTGACCTACCTCAAAACACAGGGCAGTTGTGGATTGTGGTGCATTGATTTTTCCACACAAGGGTGGCATTCCTTCAAGAGGATAGAGTAGCAACATCCTAGAAAAAGGTAAACGAGCAAATAAATCATTCTTGTGCTACAATGAAACAAGGGAAGAAGCGGTGATAATTTGAGAAGAAGTAGTGGTAATTTGAGAAGTCATAAAGAACATACCACATTTATAACAGTGGAAGAAATTATCCTTGCCACCAGTTCTGAAAACCAGCACAACTAGCTAAAGTCAACTGCAAGAAATACATCTAAATACATTTCACAATAGCATGAAAGATTACTTTACTATAGAGAAAGAGACATCATATACATAAAGAGAAAAGATTCCTGCAAATTCCACATCCGTCGCAGTGGTATTGCTGTTTTGAGTCCTGGAAAACCAAAGTGGCAAGCACAATTAGAACCAAAATTGTATACATCCAAACCATCTTTTTATAATTTTGTGAGAGTAAAACTCTTTGTTTTCATGAACTAGAGATATTAAACCTAAAAATCCATTAAGAACATACCTCGTCATCAAAGAAATTTCATTTTTCACAAAAGTACTTTCCCATACAAACACCACAAGTAATGCAGGTTTGCTGAACCTGCAAAATGGCAGTGCATAATCTTTTTAAAATGACACAAGAAACAGTATAGTGTTTACCTCTAAATTTTATAAACATAACCAAAATTAAAAAGGCTCAGCTCTTACATCTTGTTCAGTTCTACAAAGTGAATAGATAACCTGCAAACATACAAGAATAACTATAAATAACAAGAGCAATATACTGCAAACATACAAGAATATAAACAAAAGAAATATACTAATTCAGCAAGTTAGATAAGATTTGCTGGATAATTGATCATTTATCTTTTGAAAAGAATAAAAATTAAACCTTTACATCTTGCAAATGTACCTTCAGAAAATATTATGATGTTACACCCTAAAAAACCTTCGCTAATTACAAGGAATACATATGGTTCAGAGCATTAAGACAAACATTGTAATGAATAACATCCAACTGGAAAACAAGATAGAACCTTACCTTTCGAAATTCATGGCGAGGTACATCATGTATGTCAAGTGGATCGACATCCATTGAATTCTGTTCAGATATGAGTTCAGTCCACAAATGAAATTGGAAGAGACATAATTTTCTAGTTCTATTTTGACAAGGATATAAAATAAAGGCAACTGTTGAACTTGAAATAGCTACGAATGCAGTAAAGAAAAAGAAGCATACTTTGGCCTCATTATGACAATGCATACAGTCAAAGACTTCATTACAACACAGAGCCCTTATGATGCAGGAGTATTAGGCTCAAAGAAATACTTTGTATGTGAATAAACATAGGGGGGTCTTATGTTTTTGCTTTCTTAGACCATTATTGATATTTGAGTGATTTTTAAATAAATTTAGTGAGAAATTGTAAATGTTCCCAAATCATTGGAGAAAATGAGGGCAATTTGGTTAGTTAGGAATGTGAAGGGTCAATTTCAGCTTGTTTAGGGAGTTAGACTAAATTTAGGAATTGAGGAATTTCAAGAGTTCCTGTTGAGCGTTAAGGGAGCTGAACCACTTTGTTATCAATTTGTATAAAAATAAGCCTCTGAGGCATTAAGGGGCAGACCTACAGATCTGGAGAGGTAGAGTAGTGAGGTAGAAGGCCATTTAATTTGAGGATCTGGCCGAGGACCAGAAGTTTTGTAAGCAAACTCATTCATATAAGAATTGTTTCAGTTTTACATGTGCCTTGGTTGAATAAATTTCTGCGTGAGAAGGTTTTGAATCTCTGTGATTAACTGTGTGAATAGAACCCTATAATAGAGCTCTGAAATGAGGCTCTGCATTTGATGGAAGAATCGATGTTAATAATGTTGATATTGTGTTTTAAGGTTGAATGCGATGGCTTAATTTATAAGTAATAAACTCTGTTATGTATAACTAGTGAATGAGATAGATGTTGAGGACTGGTTGGAGCTACTATAGGTTTATATCACAGAAGACTGGATATTGAAATTAATTCATGCCTAGGTAAGCGTTAGGGGTTTCCTCAAAAGCCTATTTGAAACCTTGAATGGTATTACATTGGAACAACAACCTGTATAGCGAGTCTTTGATTTGAAGAAGCGAGGACAGAGGGTTTCAAAACCTGATTAATTTATTCATGGGCGAGATTGTAGTTGCATTCTATGTGTTAACCAATATATAGTTCTACGAGAGATTATATGAAATCAATTTGAACTTTCTAAGGCGCAGTGGAAGAGTGCACGCAGAGAGTTAACCTCTGTCTGGCATGAAGCAGAGTTATGAAGAGAGAGTGGACCGATGGGCTATGGACAAGGATCCAATATCTAAATTATGATGGCACCGTAACAATTGAAGACTGTCTGAATCATTTATTATTAACAGAGGCAAGATTTACCAGAAATTGCCCCATAAACCTCGTGAACTGAAGGCGTAGAAGGTGGAAGGACTGAACGAATTCACAGAGAAATCATTGGAGTAGCAAGTAAAGTGTTGGTTGAAGGTGCTAAGCGTTAATGGCACTGTTGAGCAACAAAGGTAATGCAAAAGGGCTATGTGTGTTGATCGATTTTAATTCTGTAGGAGACCACCTCTAAAAGCGGAAGAAAAGACATGTATGAAGGAGTGGCAGTGAGTTTATGTGTAGAGAGTTGTGAAAAAACAACGAATCAAAGTATAAATTGCATGGTTAACTAGTGACGGGTTGAAACAAAGGAATGATACAATGATAGGCCGATTGAATCAACAACTTTAGTGATTTTTAGTTCCAGTCTTCGCAGCCTATCACCAGGGATCAACATGAGCTCTTACTATGTCTAGTTTTGTTAGATGTTTTGCACATGGTGTTCAGCACAAAACATGTCACAAGTGTGTCCATCGGAAGAAACTTGGAAAAATATTTCCAACGGTATATCACACTCTCGTAACCGGCTCCTAGATTAGAAGATATGATCAAAATGAATGAGTCATTCTTGGTTATGCATGTTTTGAGGTCAGTTGCTGCACACAATGAAAATTTTAGTACAAAATCAGTTTCTGAAATAATGGTAAGGAATTTTTCAAAAATGAAAAAGGTTTTTGTTCATCACATACCAAGTAACAAAAAACTCCTTCAGTTTATGCACAGGTGCTACTATGTGGGAGATATACAATGATATTTGGAGCCTACATTAAAACAAAGCAAATTTTTCATATTTTTTACTGTTTTAGTCATTTTAGTGTGGGGACATTTTACAATAGATGGAAAGTAATTTTGAAAAAACAAGGAGGTTTCTGTTAACCACGAGCCATATAAAAAAAACGTCTTTCAGTTTATTCACATGTGTCACGAATTGGGATATGTGACTAGATCTTTGCAGCTCATTTTCACAAATTTAAATTTTTAATGATTTTCTGTTTTAGAGATGATATTGTGGAACATATTGCGAGAAACTGGAAAATAATTTCCCAAATTTGAGAGAGGTTTTTCTCCAACATGACCTTATATAAAAAAACCTCTTTCATTTTTGTAACAGGTACTATGGTTTAGGAGATACGAGTTCATATTCAACACCTATTTTCAGAAATTCGGCCCAAGTTTAATGTAACTGATTCTATTTTGAAGAAAATGGTTGAGCTCAATTCCCTTAGTACAAGGATGAGAAAATGTATATATTTTATGAATTTCATAGTGTAGGGGTTGGATTTTGGCAGAGGTTTGGACATTTGGGATTGCTTTGAGCATCATTGTACATCATCGCTGCATTTTGGCAAAGGAATAGACCAGGGTTTGCAGCACTCTATGGGATCCATGTGGTACTTTGCTTTGATAATGTGTTTCTCTCTATTAATTTAAGTCTACTGGTTTTAATATATATCATTTTCCCTCTTATTTCTTCTTAAGTTAAGCAAATAAGGATAAAGGTAGAATCCATTACAATTTGCAGTGCTCTGCCTAGGATTTGTTTAATTATCCATGTTTTCAACTGTTTGAAGAGGATATTTGAAGGTTTCTTGCCCTCTTCAACTCCTCACCTGTCTCTGCTGTCCATTTCATTCAAAATTGAAGTGTTAAAACAATTTCCTACCTTACCCCATTCAACTCTCTGCAAAACTGAGCCTCATTTCCCAGACCCAAAATCTGTTTTCCATTTGATCCAAAAAAAACCCTTAAAATCAAATCAAACTCTTTTACATATATACCTAGCCTAAAATCAGCCTTTATTCAAGTCATCTCAAGCCTCACTGATTATTTTTTGCTGAAATTGACCAGGAGAGAGCCCTCTCCCGATCTGGTAGGGCTAGCTACCAGGTTAAGCATGGTTTGATGTTACCCTAGACTTTGCCTTCTTCAGCCTGAGGTAGATTTAGGCAGTAACAGTGATATCGTTCAACCAATAATTGGCTTGCAGCGCGAGCAGCATTGAGGTAGAGGAACAACATATTGGGGAAATTTAAATGGTTAAAATAGTGAAAGAGTGGAACCGTGAAGAGGAACCACGAAGAGTGGTTTTAAAATAAGGAACCGCGAGTTTCGCGTGGCCTCAACCTTGGTAAGCTGTTTTTCTGAAAATAACGCGATAGCATTAGATGATGGACGCGTGGCGTTGAGTGGTTTGGAAAAACCATTGATATCGCGCGATTTTGGAGAATCAAGTCTCGTGCAACTTTGTTGCACGATTATCGTTGGATCTGTCAGTGGAAGCGCGAGAGAAGATTAGCCATCGGATCATAAACAAAGTTGCATGATTGATAGTTCAAAGGTGAGCTATGAATTTCTGTGGGCCCATTTGTTAATTTATGTCGGCGTTGGGCTTTAGCCTAAGTCTGAGTTACGTGTAATTGAACATTTCATGTGTGGGGCCGAGTGAACATCCATGCATATTGGCATGGAGTTTAATTCCAGGGATGGAGTAAATAGTTATTGGTACGTGAACTTTATAAAGGCTCTAATTAAATGCTCCGCGAGCCATTAAATAAAACCCATACATATGATGGATGTTATGGCATATTTTGTAGTAGGTTTAATTATAAGGCAAATGTTAACCGCAATGGTCACAAGGTGTGGGAACCGAAGGTTTAGAGCCCATAGACTTGGCTAGGTATTTAAATGAAATTCAAATAATTAATTCGAATATTCGTGGAGCGGAAATTGACTATGACTTGTAACCATAAAGCATGAACAACTGCCACATAGAGTAATAAAAGAATTTGGATTGTATGTTTTATAACCTTCTTATGTGATTGAGGTATAGAAGCTTCCGTATACAATTAGGTGAGTTGGCCGAGATATTGAAATCGAGGGCCATTTTTAAAAGAAAGGCATTTTATATGCAACCAAAAATGGGGACTGTGGGTTTTATCCCGACATCACCTCATTTGGCATCTCCGACGGTAGTGTGAACATCTGCCATCAATTTTCAGTATCAAGAAAACAAACATCAGTAAAATCATCCCTGTATGGCACATTTTTCACCATTTTTTAAGATGCATGGAGATACCAATAAGAATATATCAAAATTATATAATTAAATAAAAGGTATAAATGCTACATTAAAGAAAAATGTATTGAATATCTCCATTCTATTTCAAGGAAGAAATACCAAATACAGTATGGGTATGCATGTCAAACAATGTAGGCACTCACTACCTTAAATATTTATGTTAAGGACAAAAAATAACCAGGATAAATTCCTCCACAGTTAAAAACAAAAATGTCATAGCCCCACGTTAATGAATGATACTTTTGCACACACTTCAATTCCCTGAGATTCATTGTCTTAGTAGAAAGTAAATTAAGTTGAAGAAAATAATGACACCCACAGAAATACTATTCTCATGTAAGCAATACAAAGAGGCCACTTTAGCACAACCTATTTTCTTGTTCTATGAGATCTACATAAAGAACAAATGCACCAACTATAGGTTTCCTACGTTAGCAAAAGAAAGAATCCACTCCATTTTTTTACCTTTTAAGGAGAATGCCCAAAGTTTCTCCTCCTTCAATAGAGAACTATACTTGGTATAGTGAAATATCTAAATCATAAAGGAAGGTATTTGATGGCCATGATAACTTCTCAGATAGTAAGTTTTGACACAATTTTGATACCATGGTTCAAACAATCAGATGAAAGAATCCACTCCATTTTTTTACCATTTAAGGAGAATGTCCAAAGTTTCTCCTCCTTCAATAGAGAACTATACTTGGTATAATGAAAGATCCAAATCATAAAGAAAGGTAGTTGATGGCCATGATAACTTCTTAGATAGTAAGTTTTGTCACAATTTTGATACCATGGTTCAAACAATAAGATGAAGTGATGTTCTATAGACCTCGCTGTTAGAGAGAAATTTGAAATAAAGCCCACTCCATTGAAGGGTGCCAACAGAAATGTATTGCTGGCTCAAGGACACAAAGAGGCTACCCCATAACTTCTACTGGATTACAGGAACACACAATTCCTCATTGTTCACAGAAAGTTCTGTTACTACACTATTTCAAGGGTGCTATAAATAAGTACCGTGAAAATTTCGGGGTTCAATTGATTTCATTCACCTTATATTTTCATGATATGGGCATATTGACTTCCAAATGTTTAGGTCAATGGAAATTAGCAATAAAATTTTAAACTGGTCCCTTCTCTTGGTACAAGAGATGAGATGTATGCATATTCCCACATATTTTTTATAACAATTATGAAATATGTAGGCATGCACTCATATGGCTCATGCATCCACACGACAAATTGTTCAAATTGCCAATTGCATGCTCCAGGTGCCAATTTCACATCGCCAGTGAGGGCAGTAGCTGAAAACAGGCTAGCAACCATTAGAATCTAAGTGTCCCGGATCCTTGTCTTCTCTACCATCCTGCCACAGAATGCAAAAAGCAAGAAAATACTCTACTACTATATCGCTTGCCCGATGCCATTACACCACTCAATGGTTCCATGTGAGAGGATATTCCCAAAGTAGAAAAAATGCGTTCAGTCTGCTGAACCCCAAAAATAAAATAGCTCCATGAGTAAAAATATTGAAGAAAGAATGAAAGGAAAAATTGTAAAAAGCTTATTTTGAAATTAATGTATACTAACAACACAGAATCTGACCAGAAGGCTTCAGAGCATTAGAAAAACTCCCGAATTCAAGATTTGAAGAAAATGTGAAGAGACTGACAGGAGATTAATTTCAAATACAAAGAATTGTATTATGGGATTCTCTCTATATCTATAGTCACTAAAAACCTCAAAAATGAAGAAAAACAAAAACAAAATATTAAAAAAATCATGTGTAATAGCAGTGCATCTAATTCTTGTCACCTAGTTTTAATGAATTGATTTGAATCTAATTACTAACCCATATTGCATGCATCCTTGATTAAGCGTATCTTTCACCACCATCGTTGGCTTCATGTCAACTTCACACCCCTGAGCAGAAGACCGAGGGCTACAACACTCAACTTCCATGATTCAAATTCAAATCCCCTTCAAAACTCTGCCTTCTCACAATTTACCTGAAAAGAACACCCAGAATCAAACCCTAATTGCACATTATGCCAAGATTCATGGCCAGAATAGTAATGCACACCAGACTATCCAACATACCCAACATAATATCAAAATCATCTATTTCTCCAGATCTCCAAAATTTCTTGGACAATCATTCCAAGGTGTTTGATACTCCCAAAGGACTCCCACCTATTCGTGATCTCGACCCATTTGTCAACCTATATGCATTTATGGAAAATGTATATATTTAGTTGATAATTTTTGAACATAATGCCAACAAATAAATAAAATTATGACATGTTACCAAAATGTAACAAATTGTCATGCATTTGATATCCCATTTCGTAAAAGCACCATAGGAGCGCTTATCAACACGTTTTCCAAAGACTTGAATGCCCCATATTAAATAATTTTGGAGATTAATATATTTGCTTAGAAATACTCTGACACAACTTTCTCCCTTAGCCGCACCATGTGAGCATTCTTCCACAAAGCAATGGATATCTCTATTGTCAACGTCATAACTATAGCTTCATACTCTGGTCAATGTTAATCTTAAAATTTGTTGATAGGAAAACTTAGCTCCATTTATCTTGAACAAGGGATGATTGGGGAGATCATATTATTGCCTAATATCCTTCAAAACAATTGTACCATGTGTTACCAACATAATATGCAAAACATCTATATGAACTGACCATGAAAAGAGGAACACTGTGATGTAATATGTTCAACCAAATTACCACCTACGTCCTTAGAATCAAGAGATGCCAAAAACTCATTTTAAACTTGTTATCAAACAAGGTCAAACCATAGATGGGGACCTTTGAACAGATATTTCAATTGTAGAAACAACATTTGCATCAAAAATTCTACTTGGATTTATAGTATAGTAGTCTGTGAGTATTCCTCCCATTTTGCAGTTTGAATGAATACAAATGAGTCACAAAGGCTTGTTAACATAAGAGGCTTCCCATCATCACTTAAATTATCTTTCACCAACACATAATTGATTTCATTTTGATAATGTAAATTAATTCTACCTATGTCATCTTCAGCTGCACTTTGTGCACAACCAACAGCTTCCCGCCAATAAACTCCGACTTAGAGGCCCCACCAAAATCTAGTAATGGATAAGAATAATCAAACTGTAGGCCAGTGAAATAAACCACAATATAAATACAAATATGCAGCAAGATGACAAGAAAAATCAACTTCATACCTGTCTACTATAGCTCGTTCCCAGGCAGCTGCATTACCTTTCCCTTGACTACTTTGACTAGCAGGAGGTAGAATATGTAGAATCTTCAATACAGTCCAATCCATGCTGTTATCATGCCAAACAGAGGCCAGGCAACAGCTAGTAGAAGAGAAAGCTGGTAGGGCAACAAAAAACCCAACTATGGCACAGTAGTAATCTATGAGATTAAAGCTACTGCCAGAGAATAAATGAACATCGCCATACTGAAAAGCAAAAGAAACCTCCCCTCCATGACTTGAAAAGACAATTTTTGCTAGCATCCTTGCATCACTGTGCTGATTAGCTAGGTCAGAGTTGAATTTGTCACTATTTCCACCATTTGAATCTACCGATGTCTAGGATGCTGACAAATTTCCAAGTGTAGCAAGGGGTTGAGAACCTTTGAAGTCTTTTATTGGAGATATGCTCTTATTTACTTTGGTGGTCCAGATTGTTGTCATTGGTGTTGGTCCACCAAAATTTGTATTAAAATTTTCAAAAAGGGGATGCAGTGCAACCTGCTGGTGTGAAATTTCCCACCGTTGCACCCTCCATCCAGTTAGAGATGGCCCCTCATCGGGATTGTGTGGAGACAAATATTGGCCTGATGGAATTTAATTTGGAGGTCGTTAGTATACTAAAAAGAACAGTTAATTCAGCCATATTTGTGATCAATCTATTTTCCTACAAATCCAAGTCTAGTGGATTGAAATATAAAAATACTTAATAAAAGCATCAATGTCAAATTCTATTGCAGACGGGATATTACTAGTGACAGAATGCAGCTAAACATGTCTTAGTTAGGGACTGGCCATTCAGATGCATTTGTCTTACACTTTCAGAATTATTGTTGCCATTCTAAACTTACATCATATAGCATGAAAGAAAATGTTGCTTCAAAACATAGAGCTCAATTTCAATTATAGGAGACCTAATGATAATGAGCATAAGCAAGCTTTTATGAATCGTAATAAGAAGAGAAAGCAGCAAACTTTTTGATGCCCTTTCTCTTACGCCTCCAATGCAAAGTAACAAGAAAAATACTTCAGAAGTTTGAAATTTTGTGTCCATTAAAAAGATCACTCCCTCTTTAGCACTCATTGGAGGACAAGCTATACGAGGTTGACATGTTTGGATATTTATACATCTTACAAAGACACAAATGTAATATATATATACTCGACTTGGTCCAAATTTTTCTGCACAATATGCTCCTGAGTCAGGTGAGACTGTTGAAGAAAAACTCTTCGTACCTCACCTACGCTCATGTCTAATCTAATATACAAGTTTGGCTTTTCTTCAGACTAGTCCTAGTTATTGTCACCTTTGAGGTAACTACATTCATCATCAATACCCATAATTTTTACATCCAATTTAGACTCCCCAAAAAAAGAAAAGTTAAGCATAGACTCCCAAAAGGAAGCAAAAATTGTCAGCATATTGCAAATTAGTATCCTGCAATGTGTAAAGAAGACCTCTTGCTTACATAACAACATATAGTGTTAAATTTTGAATAAGAGAGAGCAAGCGTACTATATTTCAATGCCAGTAAAATCTAAGAGATCACCTGAAGTATATTGAGCATGTGAATAGGGTGTTCCAGGCAGAAGATAGCAAATAAAATTGTCTGCATGCCCTTTGTATTCCTGAAGAGAGTGCACATTTCGTATCAAGAACTCCTACACACAAACGACATTAATACAATCAATCATTTACATAGAACACCCAATAGACAATCAAACTGCCCAAAAAAGTCTCCCTGTAGTTAATTACAATAATAAAGAGGTAGTTGAATTATGAATATTAAAATATATTAAGGAATACATATGTGAATTTAGGAAGGGGTATTCAATGCTTTTTGATTTAAACATGTTACCTCTTCAAACTAAACAAATTCTATTGTACTGATTACTGAACTTATGAGGATTGTAGATTCCTAGAATATTTAGGAATCTGACTGTCACTAGAAAGGTCAAACAATTGACCCTCTTGTAACCATCATATTTCAAGAGATTCCAGGAATCTGCAATCAACATAAGAATACCTTGCTACTAAATGTTAGGCAACCACAACTACCTTCCATGCTTCCCAAAACAGCCTCAGTGTCACCCTGAGCGATCTCGAAAGAATCATAATAAGCTGATGTGGTTCATTTGGTTCCACCAGCATTGGTGGCATGGTCAACTGTTTGTGAAACCAGCATTCTAATATCCTTAGCATTATGATCAACTGCCACTGTTCTTCCCAGGTCAGCGAACTTAGCTCCGCCTTGGCATCAAAAGTGTAATTGCATAAAAGGAATTTCTGTCTCATGCCAATAGGTCTCCTATGATGAATGCACAGGAACCTAGTACATAGACATTTTTTTTCTTCGCTTAGCTACCGAGGGCTTATTTCCATTTCCAAACATCAATAATTATTTTCCAAGAAAAATCTATAATAAGAAAAATATTTTAATATATTCTAAAAGGTGAAGATGTCGAAATCATGCCACAAAGTGAAAGGAAATAAAATATCTTTCCTCAAACCACCAAATATATAAAGAAAACAATAATGATTATAATAATAAAACTATATTTATCGATCTATGCATGATATGAGACCCATAAGCATTCAAGGGACTAAAATTATCTGACCAAAACAAACCAAAAATTTCAAACTCAACAAAATCCTTTAAACAAGCAACAAACAAACCACTAAAATTTTCAAAGATATCAAAGCTAGACATGAACACAATTTCATGTACTTGAATAAGCCCATTGTTGCTTAGCGTTAGACTTCTTAAATTAGTTATTTATCATTTAATACTAGGACACTATCTATGTGAAAAGAAATAGGTCCCAACTTCATCAAATCCAACTTCATTTCCAATCAAAGATCAAAACCAGCTTCGTTTCCAATACCAGTATAAAATTACACATTTTCCAAATATCAATAATTATTTTCCAAGAAAATATAAAACTCGAAACTCAGCAAAATTCCCCAAACACAGGCAACATATATACCATTAACATTTTCCAAGATGTCAGAGCTAGACATCAAGATAGTTTCAAGTACTTGAATGAGACCATTGATGCTTTGCATTAGTCTTGTTAAATTAGTTATTTATAATTTAATACTAGTCAGACACTATCTATGTGAAAAGAAATAGGTCCCGGAATCATCAAATCCAGCTTCATTTCCTGTCACAAGTAAGAAACAAACAATGTAAGGATTAAATATGAGACATCAATCTTAAAATAACACGCATGAAAGAAATGTAGCTGCAATGTTATAATGAAAATTACAAAATATAGAACCCATTTTTACCTGAATTTGACATGTAGTAATCTTGCATGATCAATGGAACATGTATACCAAAATAAGAGTCCTAGGGTATTTCAATTTCCCAGTTCTCATCTTGGTCATCATTTTCTACACTGTGAACATAATCTTCTCCAGATGTACTGTCGTTATGAGCCTCCAAAACATTATGTTTTGTATCAAGTTCATTAGATAAATTTCTTACATTTTTTTCTCCCCTTCTATCACAATCTGATCGCCAAAGCACTAGTGCTCTTTCATATGGAAAACTATCAACGTCATACTTTGTTACATATAATCTTAAACATGTATCCACATGTTTATCAAGCTTGTTTCTCAAATTTGACTTCAAAAATGATAATGCACTAAACATTCTCTCATCCTCCACTAATCCCAAAATCATGGTTTGACACAGATCTGCTAATTTGAAATATTATGATATGTTTTATTGCAGGTATTGGCTAGCACTTAAAGTATTCCATAATCTTGTTATAGCACCGTTTTCATTAGGATCCTCCAAAAAAGGATATTTCTTCCACATTGTTTCAGCAAAGCGTCCACCTTGTTGATACAATTTTGATGAATCTAAAATACCTTCAATCTGTTCTCCATGTATCGAGACTTTCTTGCAAAAGTGGTCTACTAAACATTTTAATCTCTTTTGAAAATCAGCTTTTAAATTTCTTGGACATTGACAATTGTTCCAATATTGAGGGTATACCACACACATGTCACCTCCAACAATTCATCTCGAGGAAATTGTTCTCTTATCTCTGATGATAGTGATCTTGCAATTTCTATCAAATTTTGTCTCACTGAGATCACAATATTATCAAATTGGTCTCTTGACACAGGGGAATCTTTGGTGATTCATCCAATCTTAGTAATATAATGAAAGGGGACCATATACCCATGCATTGTGATACATAGTATCCCTTTTTCATCAAACGTCAAAAATTTTCATTATTTTTTGTATTGATGATCTTAGTCCAACTTGTAAACTCTGGACCAATAAAAGAGTTCGGCATCATATAAAAATTATCCAATGCAAGGCATGCTAACTTTCTCGCATTTTTCTATTCGGCGATATACATTGTGCGATTCTGAGACATTTTCACGAGGACATTCATTTCATGTAGCATAGGAAGAATTCCAGCCAATGTCAATAATTTTTCTATATCAGTTAGTCGAAAAAGGAGATCTTGAGCTTTGTCTACATTGTAGCGATTTTCACACATCAACCCAAAGATTTGAACTCACTAAATAGTCTTTGAGTTGGTCCATTTAATGAGAACCATCTTGTATCAACATCTTTCAGTAGTTTTTTTCCATCCGTAACACCATCTGCAAATTTTTGAAACTCTAAATATTGTTTGGGACTACAAGAAAAGTATGCATGAGTCTCACGTACAAGATATTCAACTTTTGAAACTGATGGAAACTTGCTTACTATTTTAAATGCAAGATTCATCCTATGAGCCATACAATGAATATTAATCATATATGGTGAAGCTGATAGTTGTAGTCTAACACAAATACCATTCCTTTTTCCTTGCATTACCGATGCTCCATCTACTCCAACACATACCAACTTTTTTGCAATCATTAAATGATCCATACCACTTTCCTTCAAATTATTAAGAAAAAGTTCATAAATATTTCCAGATGTATAAGTCTCTATCATATTTTTAATCCCAAGTAGATATGAATGCCTAATATGGTCATTAACCATATAAATGTTCATGCAGATCCATGAAGTATTATCAATAGCCGTAACCTCATCCAAAGACAATGCCAAAAACCTAGCATTTGAAATAAACCTGTTTCAAATCATCATTTTCTACTTGAGCTAGATATCTTGCCCATTCCCAACCACTAGTTACGGACTAATGAGAAGATGGAAATTTTGGCACGTGAAGAAAAGATAGAAATTTCATTTGATCTAGATAATCTGTCATAGGACGACCTTTACGTAAGATGTGAAATACAACGCTCAATTGTATCGTCTTGGATAACAAACTTCTTTCCATCGTCTTTTCAAATTGAGATATGATGGTTCCTCCACTTGCCTCAAGTTTCTTCTTACTTATTAAATATTTTTTGTATTCTTCCACACATTGGCTATGTTGACATTCCTCCAAATATTTCCATCTGACAATAGATTTCTCTTTACCATTTACAATTTTATTTTCATAAGCCTTTCCTGCATGCTTTTGTACTATATCTAGCTTCATCTGAAATTTCACTACCTTGCAACTTTTCCAACTACACACAATACATTTAACTTCTCATAAATCCTCATTTTTAGGATGTATTTCTTAAATAAATGGAAAACTTGAGACCCAATCATCTTGGAATTTTCTCCCTATAGTCCACTAGCCTTTTTTCCTTTTCCGTGAATGGTTTGTGTCACCTTCCAAGGAAATATCTTTAACATTTTCATCACTAATTTCTTTTGAAACTACATTTATCTCACCCTGATCACTTGAGGAACCTATTATTTCATCCATCATATGGATATCAGATGCATTTTCACAAGAGTTAACATCTCTCTCAGTAACAGATTGTTCAAAGGAGCTTGAAGCATGAAGAGAATCTGTATTCTTGGATTGAGACTTTTTAAAGTATGATAATACATCAATTTGCCTTGATAGTTTCTTCCCAGGATTAGCTTTTGACATCTCATTGAATATTCCTTGATCTAGAAACCTGCATTAATAGTTTTAAGAGCTGAGAATTACTAGATTTGTAAGTAGCTTTCAAAGTAAAATAAGTGTAATGTTCACAAAAACCATTATGCAATTTTTTATTAAAATGTTGTGCCAAGGCCCAAGCCCAAAAGCAAAAATAAACACAAAACAATAAATTCATGAGTCATCATATATAAAACAAATAAAATCATTCAAATGTAAAATATATAAAAATTTCCACTAAATTAATTCATATCTCCAAATCACCTAATGAACACTTGAAAGCTTTAAACAAAACAACAAATGAGTTAAAGAGCGCAGTGCACTAGGTTTGTGAGTTAGTTCCAACTTCCTTGTATTATATGCAAATGCCTCAATTGTGCCTTGAGATTCTCTTTTTGAACTTATTAACATTAGAGTAGCAACATACATTGCTGAGAAGATTATAAATGACCAAACCCATATTGTAAAATTTCATGTTACTCTACAACCTACAGCACCTTTACTCCATGGTCCACCTTTTCTATCATTCGGAAGGGAAGTTATCATGAACATGAAAATGTGCAATGTAATATTCACAAAAAAGAAAGACAATGAATATCATATATTAATTTCAAAACCTGAAGATCAAACTTACTTTCGGAATTGTTCTCAGAGAAATCCTTGCATATAAGAGATCAATTGAAATCCCACTGAATTTAAACCGCATCAAGGGAACATTTGCACTCTTCACACATTGAACATTGAAGACAATTAATTAATGCCTGACACAACCATAGCAACAAAAGCATCAAGCAGAGGCTATAACAAGATTATGTGAAAGTGAGAAAGAACACCCATCATGAAGCATCAAGTAATATCATCCACAACATCAACATCACTAACATCACTGTGTGAGGATATCAACTATGTCATTGGGACTGTCAAACTACAATTTTATAACTGCCATCATTTCCAGATTGTACATGCCATTTAAAAAATGTCAAGGAACTAGACTAAGAAGAGATATCTCAAAGATCGAATTAAAAATGAAAATTAGACAATCATCATGATACAAGAAACAAAAATATCAAGTGAAAGAGTTAAGGAAATAGCATCTTCGTGTTGGAGGAGATGTGAATATGTAGCCTTAGCTGCTAGATGAAGTGTTTGGGGTTTGGTAATTCTCTAAAACCCTTAGGAAATATCCTTCCATGAATGGATATCACTCTCCAAAATCATTTTGGGAATATTCCAATATGTAGGAGCTAGGGAAACATGGTGCATAACAGTAGTCTATTGTCCACATATACACACATAAAAATTGGGATTTCTAGAAAATATCAAGACAATAAGGTCAATCCACAATGAGGATAAATGGATATTGGGTGGTGAATAATGAAAGTTTTGATGCAAATATAATGAAATTTTTGACTGAACTACTCTTTTCATCATATTTATAGTTTCCAGAATGGAATCCCATTTTTAAATAAATCTTGGGAAGCATAACGTTGAACAACAATATTGTTTCTTATAACACAAATTGCTCCAACATTTTCATCCTACAAATTTAGTTTGTT
The DNA here is from genome assembly GCA_034641835.2 of Pinus albicaulis. NCBI lineage: Eukaryota > Viridiplantae > Streptophyta > Pinopsida > Pinales > Pinaceae > Pinus > Pinus albicaulis. The sequence continues at coordinate 775,437,863 of CM076575.1, read as the reverse complement.
GCTCTTACATTATTGGTTCTAACCCTTGTTTCTAGATTATATGAATTATAGAATAAAAGAATCATGCAATTGCATCTTTGACAATTGATTAAGGTACTTCATTATCAGAGTTGTAGTTTCCTCATCAAGAATCCACTTTTATCTCTTTCATGTCAGGAATTCAGCTTTGCATGTTCATGATCCATCCTTTTTGCTAACTCCAATACTTCCAATCCAAATTCTCTTTGGTGTCAGGACTTCAGTTTTTCATGCTCATAACCCATCTTTTTTGTTGTCTCGAGTACTTCAAATCCAAAATTATAAACTGAGATCATTTTGGCTTGGCAATGTTTTGACTTCTTGGTAAAAATCAGAAGGAACCATGTTGTAATTATTTTAAATATTTCGAGGTATAAACCATGAATCATTTTGATATGTTTCAATAAAAATGTTAATGGAGTAGATGATGAGATACGTCCCTTGGTTGAAGGAATTTGTTAGTTAAGCACTGCAAAACTCACATAGATTCTTTCATATCTTGAATTCTATGTTTGCAAGCTTTTAATTCTCTGGATTATTCGACACAGTCGTATGGACTTAGATTATTCATTGCGCATGTTGGGCTTGTAAATTCCAAAAAGCATAGCCTCACAACTTGACATTTAAACGGCCTAGTGTATATTAAAATCCACAATATCCATTTGTAATTGCTTAATAAAATTTATTTTTCACATATAAACAAATTATGAACTAGATTGTGTTTATTATGAAAGTGCAACTCTTTGTGAAGTCATTCACCAATATTAGACTAAGACTAAGGCTTAGAAGACAATATCGAAGAACTTATTCTGGAATATCTTTTGAGACTAGAAGCATATTTAGTTCCCTCAAAACTCTGATTTCCTTTGAATTAATTCAACATTTACAACTCAAAACTTTGAAAATGAGAATACAAAAGAATAATTCTTCAAATTCTGAAAGTTTTCAAAGGAATTGTCTACATTTTTGCTATAAAAATTACAGATAATGCGTCATGACGTTGTACTCAAGCAGTTAGACTGATGACCTGACCATATTATACTTCATTTTCTTTTATCTCCTACATCCCTAACATTGTCGTCCTCTTTGTTTCTTGCACCTCAAAAAATTTACTGTGCAGGATTTAGGGTGCAAGACTTACTTGAATTTAAGGCTATTTGCTTCAAATATTTGGACTGGTTCTAGCCATGAAAACCAAAGAAAGAAGTGGGTTGTGATCAGGAACTTGCCATCTATGAAACGTCTATAATACTTGCAAGTCATAGTGCTACTGCGGCAAATCCCATGATAGGAATTGGGGATTTGGTTCCATGTTAATACTCTCGTAACATTTGGTTCTTGGTAACAACAACCTCACTTAATCTATGTGTCCACAAGTAGACATTAGGCACAACTAAGAACCCTCATAAAAACTTCCTGGTTATTGGGTGTGTCAGTTTGTGAAGAAAAAATACAATGGAAAACACAATTAGTCAATAGTATAACATGATAAAAACAGTATGTGCTACCTAAACTATACATCAATATTTCATTATTAAGTTACAATGAAAATAAGCAAGTGAAAATATGAGTGGAGTCACTGTTATCCCTCATAAGGGAAGGGAGACCAAGTATTGTGCAAGGAGAGGGGAAGACATTAAGAATTTTTTGAATTTGTTTGCCAAGTATACAAGAGAGTACAAACTGCCGAGAGCCAAGAAGAAATTAGAACATCAATTTATATAGAAGAAATCAGTTACATTCAGTTATGCCCAGTATCAGTTGCTTGTGCATCTATAACAACTACATTTTGTCTTGCCAGAAAGATTTCAGATCCTAAAATGGGTATGACTGTGGATCCTACTATTGACAGTTGGTGTCATCTGTTGGTAGTTGTCACTTCCAATGTGTCCATTAATGGCAAGTCAGATATCTATTGTCAGATGTCAAACCCATTACCATTGTTAATGAGGGTTTTGACATGAGAGTCGACAATGGTCATGTCAGGTATCTTATGTTGGAGATGCTCCAATCTAGGCTTAGTCAAACTCCTAGCACAGTTCGACTAAGATTTTGACAGGCAGATTTATTCCTGTCAATGGGATTTATAAATGGAATAATCGTAGAGGAGGAAAGCACTAGGTTTCCAATATACTAGATCGGTTTATAGTTTCAAATGCCATTCTAGAACAAGATATTTGTTTCAAATCCTCCATCCTTCCCAGTTTTGGTTTAAACTACTAGGATATCAACTATGTCATTGGGACTGTCAAACTGCAATTGTATAACTGCCATCATTTCCAGATTGTACATTCCATTTATAAAATTTCAAGGAACTAAATTAAGAAGAGATATATCAAAGATCGAATTAAAAAGGAAAATCAAACAATCATCATGATACAAGAAACAAAAATATCAAGTGAAAGAGTTAAGGAAATAGCATATTTGTGTTGGAGGAGATGTGAATATGTAGCCTTAGATGCTAGACAAAGTGTTTGGGGTTTGGTAATTCTCTAAAACCCTTATGAAATATCCTTCCATGAATGGATATCACTATCCAAAATCATTTTTGGCATATTCAAATATGTAGGAGCCAGGGAAACATGGTGCATAACAACAGTCTATTTTCCACATATACCCACATAAAAATTGGGATTTCTAGAAAATATCAGGACAATAAGGTCAATCCACAATGAGGAGAAATGGATATTGGGCCTTGAATAATGAGCGTTTTGATGCAACTATAATGAAAATTTTGACTAAACTACTCTTGTCATCATATTTATAGTTTCCAGAATGGAATCCCATTTTTAAATAAATCTTGGGAAGCATAACGTTGAACAACAATATTGTTTCATATAACACAAAATTGCTCCAACATTTTCATCCTACAGATTTAGTTTTTTGCTCTTACATTATTGGTTCTAACCCTTGTTTCTAGATTATATGAATTATAGAAGAAAAGAATCATGTAATTGCATCTTTGACAATTGATTAAGGTACTTCATTATCATAGTTGTAGTTTCCTCATCAAGAATCCATTTTATCTCTTTCATGTCAGGAATTCAGCTTTGCATGTTCATGATCCATCCTTTTTGCTAACTCCAATACTTCCAATCCAAATTCTCTTTGGTGTCAGGACTTCAGTTTTTCATGCTCATAATCCATCTTTTTTGCTGTCTCCAGTACTTCAAATCCAAAATTATAAACTGAGATCATTTTGGTTTGGCAATGTTTTGACTTCTTGGTAAAAATTAGAAGGAACCATGTTGTAATCATTTTAAATCTTTCGAGATATGAACCATGGATCATTTCGATATATTTCAATAAAAATGTTAATGGAGTAGATGATGAGATACGTCCCTTGGTTGAAGGAATTTGTTGGTTAAGCACTCAAAACTCACATAGATTCTTTCATATCTTGAATTCTATTTTTGCAAGCTTTTAATTCTCTGGATTATTTGACACAGTCGTATGGACTTAGATTATTCATTGCGCATGTTGGGCTTGTAAAGTCCTCAAAGCATAGCCTCACAAATTGACATTTAAATGGCCTAGTGTATATTAAAATCCACGATATCCATTTGTAATTGCTTAATACAATTTATTTTTCACATATAAACAAATTATGAACTAAATTGTTTTTATTATGAAAGTGCAACTCTTTGTGAAGTCATTCACCAATATTAGACTAAGACTAAGGCTTAGAAGACAATATCGAAGAACATATTCTGGAAGATATTTTGAGAATAGAAGCATATTTAGTTGCCTCGGAACTCTGATTTCCTTTGAATTAATTCAGCGTTTACAACTCAAAACTTTGAAAATGAGAATACAAAAGCAGAACTCTTAAAATTATGAAATTTTTCAAAGGACTTGTCTACATTTTTTCTATAAACATTACAGATAATATGTCATGACGTTGTACTCAAGCAGTTAGACTAATGACCTGACCATATTATACTTCATTTTCTTTTATCTCCTACATCCCTAACATTATCATCCTCTTTGTTTCTTGCACCTCAGAAAATTTGTTGTGCAGGATTTAAGGTGCAAGACTTACTTGAATTTAAGGCTATTTGCTTCAAATATTTGGACTGGTTCTAGCCATGAAAACCAAAGAAAGAAGTGGGTTATGATCAGGAACTTGCCATCTATGTAATGTCTATAATACTTGCAAGTAATAGTGCTACTACGGCAAATCCCATGATAGGAATTGGGGATTTGGTTCCACGTTAATACTCTCCTAACATTTGGTTCTTGGTAACAACAATCTCACTTAATATACGTGTCCACAAGTAAACATTAGGCACAACCAAGAACCCTCATAAAAACTTCCTGGTTATTCTATAGATGTTTTTGTGACCAAATAAGCCATTACAGGTTCATGTAATTTGGTTCTAGAGAGAAAGCTTCAGATTTGAACCAAATAACCAGTGAGACATCAACACACCATAAGCATAGGATCAATACACCCTTTCAAACCGACACAACAGTATACCAAAGTTTCAACACTCCATTTACTTTACCAGTTACTTGTGGAATTTGGTCGAGGAAAATAAACCTATCACTGTCTTTAAAGTTAAGGCAACACAAAAAAACGAATACTCAATAAAAATAAGATATGTATACAACACATTTACCACCAACTTGTTGCAACCTATTTCCCAAACATCAAGAACATACTTGACGTCATAGCAATGAGGAGTATGAAGGAGGGTGTAAGCTTCAGAAAGATCTTGTTGGCATTCCACTCACACATAGGTCTATTAACACACTATTGACACATAACAACATTAACGCATAACACCATTAACCAAGGGGAAAAAATTATGCATCAGGATTCAGGAGTCACATCTCTGTCGTAGAATAATTTCCTTAGAGAGGGAGTCACACCTCTATCGCAGAACTTTGAAGCAATCACCATTTTTCACCAGGCTCTAGCGTTCCAACACATTCGGACTGGAAAATATATTAAAAATAATAATGACATAGCACTGTTAGACTGGCCAAAACAATCACAGCACGCTGCACACTTGATGCAATCGAATTTCAGACTCAGCAAATTTATACAAAAAATATAATTACAGTTGCAACCCAAGGGCCAACACCACTTCCCAAAATCCTCCTCGCGCATGGGTTTAGCTCCATGGCACCGGAGAAATGGGCTATCTTGGACCTTGGAACTCTAAATCCAGCTACCATGGAACCAGTTTCCCTCGTCAATGCGTGTAGCTGTCATCGGTCAATGCGTCCATATTTCCACCTCCATCGATCTACACCTCTATCGATCTGACCTCCATCAATAGATGAAAAAATGAGTTCAACCCAGCCTTGAGTAGATCCACCACATTTGAGCCTAAGGCGCCTATCCCTTGGTGAATCCAACCACTCGGCCGCTCATGCGTCATCATTGATTTTTCCATTTTCTGAAAAGATCAAATAAAATAATAGGTCAAAAATGAATTCAAACTATGGGAGGACCCTAACGGACCAGAGAGGACCAGAGAGGGTCGGTCAAGTCCCTCGCTCAGCTAGCAAGAAGATCGGAAAGCCTATACACATCCAAGGACCAAAATTCAACTTCCACACCCCTTCCAAGCCCCAACCACCTCTCTTACCCAGTAAATTCTGGTGAACCAGTGAAAAGATATGGGGCGAATCACTCCAACCCCTCTCTCTGACCCTGTAAATCCAGGCGAATGCCATTGAAATCTACTCCAACCAAAGAAAATCGAGGGCGAATTCCATTTTTTCAGTTTTATGTGAATTTTTTTCATGGGCTGATATTTAATAATTAATTATTTTTAAAATAATTATTGGGCTAACTTTATAAAACTATAGAAAATGGGTTTTATATAAAAAAATCGTTGTATTAACATTTAAAATCCCTTAAAATTCGCCTTTGGGCTAAAATTCGCCCCTAAAATATTCCCTGATTCAAATGCACAGTTGATAGAGAAACGACAGAATTTAGAAGCATCATATTCACAAAGAGCAAAGGAAAAGGACCTTGATATCAAGGAAAAGTATAAACAAATCAAGACAAAGAATGAAGAGATAAAAAAATGAGATTTACTCTCAATATTTGAAGCAAACACTAAGTGTTCAAAATAGACTCTTATCAGCCTTTGATTACTCAAATAAAAGGTTGATCATGTCAGTGTTACAGCGTACGGTGAACATTCCAAATACAGTTTCAAACTACAAAAATATTGATCTAGAAGTACAAACAAAAAAATTCATGCACTTGATCAAATAGAATTTCATAGACAGAATTTAGAGATGTATTCTACCATTACAAACAAAGCTATGAGTGCTCAAAAACTTCATAACACAATCATAAACATGAAAGATCAAATGAAGGTTGACAAAGCCTTATTATATGTTAAAGATCTTAGAATTAAATCCTTAGAAGAATTGGTCATGCAAGTTGGATATGATCCTGCAAATGTCAAAGTTGCATAACAGTTAGTGAAGAAAAAGAATGAGGACATTGCAGCATTAAGTAAAAAACTTAAGCTTCCATCAACTGAACATCCTCAAGCCAAAGAAATTATACAAGAATAGACTGAGAAGGATAATATGATGAACTTAATCTTTCAGCTAACAGGACAGATCAAAGAAATGGAAATTCAAATGGACAAGCTTGTCCATGAAAAGGAAACAACAAAATCACAGGAAGTTCCTTCAGTAATTCCTATGGTTACTACAACTGTGCCTTCAAATCTAGTAGATGAGTTGGCACCCAAAGTACCACCGGCTACTACAGTGCCAGTAACATCATCTACAACTTCAGCTACAGAGTCATCTACTACAACAGCTCAACCTTTAGATGAGGCCAGTAAACTAGTAAAAGCCATGGAAGAAATGTCACTTCAGACAAGTGAAATTAACAGATTGAAGAAAGTGATAGACAATATTGAGGATAGAAATAAATTAGCCTAAATCAATGCCAAAACTCATGAGCAAAGGGCTAATAGGTTAAATGAAGAACTGAAAAAACTTCAAAAGGATTTAACCTTAAAGGAACCAATATCATATGTGAAAAGCCAGCTATGGAACAAAATCATTAAAGCCATCAATGATGTGTGGCCTTCAATTCAGGTAATTTTTGAACAAAGAGATTTACTAAAAGTAGCACTAGCAGAAATTTAGAAAACCAAAGATGAACTAGGTGACAAACCTAAGCAAGCTATAGAATTGATCAAATTTCTTAATAGTGAAAACAAGCATGAGTTAGAGGAAATTGAGATCACTGACATCACTGAAACAATCCTTGAAATAAGGAAAGTCATCACTAAGAAAAACCTGATGAAACAACTTGAAGAGAAATGTGAAAATATGAACATAGCCATAACCAAGTTTATGATTAAATTTGGAAATTTGAGGCAAAAAAGTCTGCCTAACATTTTGGTCATTAATGATAAGTTTATGCCTCAAGAGGATTACAATAAGAAGATCAGAGAATATGTAAAAGAGCAAGTGAATAAGACAAATGGACAAGGTATCCCTACAGGAAAAGTCTTACTCAGAAGTTTTGAAGATTTATTTTATCTACAGCATGAGTTCAAACATTTATTTGTCATAAAACCAAATTTTTCTAGATATACTGAGGCAGATGAAAACTTCAGGAAGATGAAAAAGATACAAATTCCAAATGATGAAGCTTGGCAATCACTTACTGATTTACTGTGAAAGTTAAAAGGCAGATAAAAGGAAGAAAATAGTTTGTTGATTTTTCCATCAAAATTGAATTTATTACAGCAGTAAAGGAATTTTTACAGAGATTAAAGATTATCAAAGATTAAAGAGTATCAAATTGAAAGAGTATAAGATAAAGAAGATCAGATTTTAAAACAGATTTAAAATATCTGAGCCAGCAAAGAAGACACCTAGGCAGCCAGCTGCATCTAATCCACAATTAGTTTCTATTTTATTTGGATAAATAGGACAGCTTGTTGATTTGTTAAGCAGCTGTCACTATTTTGTTGTAAATATATTTCTATTTTCCTTAGATAATTCCTAGAAGAATTCTAGGATATTTTGTAAACATTTTTGTATAAATACTTCACTCTTTGAAGTATTATTGTGGAATAAATTGTTGAAGATTTCTATAGTCATTTTTGTTGTACATGAAGGATTTTGTGTTTAAAATTTGAGTAGCAGACTGGATCAAATCAATCAGCATCATATTTCAGGATTCATGTGATGAGCTGTTGAAGTGAAGCATTTTCTACTTATCATTGTTTATCTTCTTTGTTTCATGCATCCATATATGCGTTTAAAATTTGAATGATAATTCAGGAGTATTATTTTAGGATTTGTTAAAATCACCCTGTCTTTACTGTTTATCATTTCTATGTTTTTTGTTGATTTCCAAAGTAGGAAACCCTTAATTTCTCCCTCTTTCATTTTACCGCTGCCTACTAATTCCTTTTTCCGGATCAAAGAACCCTTCATTTCTCTTTATCCTGATCAAATCACCTCACCAAATAGCCTTCCAAGATCTTCAAAAGCTTATCTATCTTTCCCTAAAAATATTTGACTTTTTGACCTTGATCCTAGTTCTATCTACTTGTATTTTGACTCCTTAGCCCAATGGACAAACATATTCCCCACTATCCATCTCATTAAGTGATTTTTCCCACCAAACCAATCAAATCAAAACCAAATTGCATAATCATAACTAGCCTAATATTTTATAAATCAAAACAAAGTTAAATTTTATAGAGAGAGCCCTCTCTGAACCCTAGGAAAGGTAGATCCTAGAGTTTAAAAGTTGGTTTTTTGTTACCTCTAGGGTTCTTTCAACTATAAATAAAAATCTCACAACTTAGAGAATTACTAGAGTGATAACATACTAGCGACCATACTGGGGAATTAACCAATCCTTAGTTGTAAAATAGATCTTAAAGGAAATCATTTTTATCATCCTTATGCCTTTAAGATTGTTTGACAAGTTGTGAGTATTAAAAACTGTAATTCTGGCTTTTAGGAAAATTCACTATACCGGGTCTAACCCGGATCCTAAACCTACTATTATAGTAGACAACCCAGATAGAATTGGGAAAAAGAAAAAACAGATAGAAGATTTAGATGCTAAAGTTTCATTAATTAGAGCCAATTCATTACCACAAGAGTTAGTAAGTTTACAAGATATACAGTTTGATTTGAAATTTGAAAATTCTTTTTTCAGAAGTAAATCAGAATCTGATTTAAAAATTGTTGTTATAGATCCTATTTTCATTTCATTTTTGAGGCTAAACATGAAAATATTACAGTAGATTCTAAATTAAATAAAGTTTAAAATCAGGATAAAATTTAAGAGATAAACGCTATTGTTACACAGTAATTTGTCACTGTCCCTACCATTCCCCGTCCCGCACAATGGAGGACCCATTATGTGACCTATGAGCAATGTCATGCCTTGAAACCATCATCATTGCATTCCTCTAAGCATGAGCTTCATTTGCCCTAAAGACATCTCCTTGCAAAAAACCAAGAAAACATCTCCTTTTTCATTGGTGCGGGCAGCCAGTTCATCACTCGCGCCAATGGGGAAAATCCTGCAAATAGGCCGCGCCAACTGGCGCTCTGTCCCAGAGCAGTAGTCACGCCAGCCAATTTAAGGAGTGTTTTTTAAATAAAGATTGTGGAAGTTGTGTTTCAACCAACTCAGAAACCATTGCCTATCTTGAGTTGGAGGTTTGGCTACGGGAGTTCTATGTAAGGGAGGTGGTTTGCCACCTTTCATGGAACCTTCCTTCATGATAGGGCCAATCCCACAATAATAGGGATCCCAACTCCCTCCTTCCCCATCTATAAAAGCTTGTTGATTGCCATGGCAAGCTAGTCTTGAAGTTCCTAAGCTTTGAATCTCCCAAATTCCCAAGAGCCTTTGTGCTGTAAGAGCCCTCTTTCTTCCCAAAAGGCCGACTCAAGTAAGGAGACTATCGTCGAGAGACTCACGAGAGGTTTGCCCTTTCCCTGGCGAGCTTTGCGAGATGTGAACGACTGGGGACCCGTCCAAAGGAGATCACGGCGTCAGAACATTGGTTGTACTATCTTTCGATCGTTATTTAATGAATGATTATGGTTATGGTTCCACTCTGTTTTCACTGATGTTAATATGAGTTATATCCTTTCTTACTGATATATAGTTACATATCTTGGATTCTAGACTTGTATTCGTGTTGTTTCTTGCATGTGCAGGTGTCCATCCGCGGAGATCGTGGAGGGATTGTGATCTGCCGAGGCTGAGGAACGGGAACGCTCTCTTCTACGGATCATAGCATTGGACTCTAGGTAGGCTTCCATCTTTGGTCTTTTATCCGTAACTAGGAACTTGTACTATAACATTTTTTATTGTTGCTAGACCCCTGCTGGGCTAGTAGGGATCGCCTTTGTCCGCAGAGGGGAATTACCTCCTCAACAATTTGGCGACTCCGCTGGGAATCGTCTAGTCTTCGTTGTCTCGTTTTGATTGTTTCGTGGTTTTCCTTGCTTGATTGGCCTTCTGGGCTTGGCTCTTTTGTGTTTGTCTTTTGGTTCAGCCCCAGGGGATCAGACCTGACCTCTGCTTTTCCAAATTTTCACCTTTTGATAGTTGGCTTGATTGGCGCGAGTTTAGCCATGACAGTCGTGCCAGTTGGCACCATTTGCCAGTTCATCACTCACGCCATTCCGTGTCTGGCACATATTACAGCCAGACAGTCGCGCCATTTCCTGTAGGTGCTAGGGTTTACCCTTGTTCGGAAGCTTCTTTTGGTCAGTACTTTGCTTCTGGGTTTGTTTTGGATTCTCCTTGAAGTGGTGAGTCTGGTCTTGGTTGGGAGAAATTCTTTGTTTTTTCATTTTCAGGCGTTGGCGCTTGTTGTCAGTTAGCAACTCACACCAATTGGCCATTGGCGCTAGTTGTCAATGTGCAAGTCGCACCAATTGTTGCCAATTGGCGCTAGTTGTCAATCGACAAGTCGTGCCAATTTCAGGGTGTATGAAAATTGAGATTTTTTCCCTAAATCCTTCACCAGTGTGTCTTTCCCTTCCGGTCTTTTCCTTGTATGAGCATAGATTACATTGCTCATTGTTTGGGATGTCTTCTTTCCATGATTGCTTGATGTAAAAGGGAATGAATGCCTTGTTTTGATCTCATTCTTTGGAAGTCCTCTTTATGTTTTATCAAATTTTGAGGAATTTTGTTACAAAGTGTCTTGAAACAACGATTGCATTCTTAGTGTTTATTTACATCTCTTTTGCATTCGTCCTTCATTAAGAAAATTTGCGTTTATTTAGTTTTCGTCTCATAGTTTGCTTTTTGTTAAAATGCATTAGATAACATTGCATTGAAGAGTATTTTGAGATTTATCATTGAACTTAGATCACATTGTTTAATGATTGAAAACTAGAAATCGCTTTGAGTGCATTCTCTTTCATTGAAAACATGCATTAAGTAGATTCTCATTCCATCGAAAAATGCATTGAGTGCATTCTTATTATTTGAAAAGAAAAAGGAAATTGTGCATACATTACAATTGCATAGTTTTCAAAAAGAGGATTTTGCATAGATTACATTGCATTATTCGCATCGTTGAATGTTTGAAATTGCTTTTGGATAGTGAAAGTCATCTAGTTTGGAAACGTTTCGTTTTCAGTGTTGTTGTTTGTTGCATCATTGTTTGAAGCTCTTCCCTTAACTAGATAGCATTCATCGAATTGAAAAGTTTTCTTTTCTCATATAGCTGCATACAGGAGATTGTCATATGACATACGGTAGGGCCTTGAAACCGAAACATAATTGAAGATCAACCATAAAATTTACTCAATTTACCTAAGGAAGCATTGAAACATTAACGAAATATTTAGAGGTCTAGGCTAGAGACGTGTTCCGGCGTCGTTAAACCTAGTAGCTGTCATTCGCCTCTTGGTTTTAGACAGCACTAGTACGGACTTGTGCTCCCCGTACCGTCGCGTATATAAAGGGAGACCCCACTAGGTTGCTATCCTTTATCCGTAGGAAGCCGAGTCTGCCGCCTTATACCCGTGATACACCGGACACAGCATTCGGGGAGATTGCCTGCACGTACATTAAGTCCTTGGTTGATTTCTCTTTCATTTTTGAAACCAAGGTGTATATTGCAGTTCACGGTTATTTGGTACACCCTTTGCCTAGCATTCCTGAGCAGTCATTTCGATCTTTTCTGACTCTTTAAATTTGAAAAGGTCATCAAGCGCTTGTCCTTTCACGCTTGTTTCCAATCTGAAAGTGATAGAGTCACCTTTTACTCGTTTCTCGACTCTTAAAATATGAAACGGTAGAGTTTTGTTTCAATGTCATAAAAATTAACTGCCCACGAAATATTCCCGGTTAAATTTAGTTTCCTTAGGGTTTTTTTCGGCAGATCGTTTCTGATGGCAACTTTTCCAGATTTCACCAACCAAGGAATCCCCTCCGATGGGAATCCTGGTCCTTTTCCTCCTTTTGGAAATGTTGGTGCTCCTTACATGGCAACATTGTCCCTTCCTGGGTTAACTGTTGGGTTTCCTGTTTGGTTGTTCTCAACCTCTGTGGTCCCGAATTTCTCGGCTACTGTTCAATCTGTTCCTCCGCCTGAACAACATCATGTTGATTCCAAGGTGGACCTCTCCCCTTCTTCGCCTGTTTCTGCGTCCTCCTCTTCTACTTCGCCTGGTGAAAGTCTGGATTCGAGTAACTAGGTGGCTAAGAAGAAGAAGAAGAAGACAAAGAAGAAGAAGTCTGATAAAGGAGAGGCTAGCTCTGCGGCTATTGTGCCTAAGAAGCCTTCTCTTGGAAAACCTTCCAACCCTCCAGGGAAATCCAAGTTCCCTTGCATGTTGTGCACGGGAGACCATCTTCTTCGCGACTACCCTGGCATTCCCAAGGTACTCGAAGTATGGTCCAACGGTCGCCCACCGTTGCCTTTGGCTTCTAGGAATCAGGTTGGGGGCACGTCTTCGACTGGTGCTGGTAAGGCTCCTAAGAAGCAGGGTAAGATTACCAATCCTTGTAAGTTGTGTGAAGGGCAACATGCCATTCACCTTTGTCCGTATATGGATGCAGCCAAACGAGTTTTGGAAAACTCAACTGTTTCTACACCATGCCTTCCGGCTGGTTACAAACAACTTTCTTTGAGTCCTCCACCAGCTGATCCTACGATTGGTCAAGAGTCATCCTTGGTCGATCTCGCTCCCTCGGAAATTCAAATTCAGGAATCCATCCCCGACCAACCATTGGTCATGGGATCGGTTGAACTGGCCCCATCTACAGTGCACCATCTCTTTTCCATTGAGAGCGGACCTCACATCCCTCAGGTTCTTCTTGTTTCTTCAGATTCTTCGGACTTAGAGAAAAATTCTCTTGTCCCTATACCTCAATAAGTTGCTCCTCCACCTTCCATGACGGACGTCTCGGAGGATACCCCTCCCACCTTTGAGATGGAGGTCGTGGAGGATGCTCCTTCTTCTTCTGTAACACCAGGGAAAGGCCTTCTTAGTTCGATGGTAGCCCCTCCGAGTAGTTTGGTCACTTCCTTTGATTGGAATTTATTTGCAGGATACCGCCTTCCGTCTTATGTGCCTTTCGAGATTACAGTACAGGCTTTTGGTCTGGTCGTACCCAGCACAATTATAGACTAAGGCGCGTCTGTTAGTGTTCTATCCTCAACTACTTGGCAAGCTTTCGGTTCGCCGCCGCTTGCGCCTGTTACGCAGAATCTGTTGGCATTTAACAGAAGAACGAGTCAACCATTAGGGATCCTTCCAAGGTTACCTGTTACTTTGGGAGGTAAAACCGTCCATATGGACGTGATGGTTGTTCTAGGCCCCTTGGATTTCAATCTGATCTTGGGGCACGATTACACCTATGCCATGGGAGCACTTGTCTCCTCCCTTTTTCGTGTGGTCTGTTTTCCACATGAAGGACGGATCGTGACCATTGATCAGCTTTCGTTCTTTGGTCCTGATGTGGCAACTGGCACGCCATCATCCCTTCCTATTTTTTATCCACCCGTTGTATCTGCCCCACTGCAGATCAACTATGTGGCTGCCTACCCCGTGCCTGTGCTCAGTGATAGTGCCGTCGTGCATAGAGTGCTGGGGGCATTGGGTCCTGAATTCCAGGATGTTTTCCTTCCATCGGGAGTAGAACTCTTGGAAGCGATGACTTCTTGTTCATTATGATGAGGTCATCGGAGCACGGTTCATTTTCTTGTGTCAAGCTCCTTAAAAAATGAAACAAGTTGGTCGTAGCGGAGTTCCTTGTCTTGTGTCAAGCTCCTTAAAAAATGAAACAAGGTTGTCGGAGCACAGTTCATTTTCTTGTGTCAAGCTCCTTAAAAAATGAAACAAGGTTGTCAGAGCATAGTTAATTTTCTTGTGTCAAGCTCCTTAAACCATGGAACAAGGTGTCCGAGGATAGTTCTTTTAATGTGTCAACCTCGTTAAAATAATGAAACACGTTCCTGTTCAATTCGAGTCTTTGTAAAGATCTCGTAAAATCCCAGTCGAGTCTTTCTGTTGATCTTGTAACTTGAACCTTCACTCCATCTGCCTTTCATATGGATTGAAGCTTGGGGGGCATGTACCTCGAATTAAGTCACCATGCTGGGGGCATGGTTACTTCTTCAAGCATAGTTTATTTCTGTTTCAAGCTTGTGTAAAAATGAAACCGGTTTCAAGCTTAGTTTATCTTTGTTTCAATCTTGTGTAAAAATGAAACCAACTTCAAGCAGAGTTTCCTGATTTCAAGTTTGTGTAAAAATGAAACCTTTCCCAGATGAACCTTGGTTTTCTCACTCCATCGTCATTATCTGCTTGGCCGATCATATGCCTTCACTTGGTTGTTTTACCCGTTCCTGAGGAACCGCTGTGATGAGTGGTCTTGTTAGCCAGCCTCTTGAATTTTATCTTGTTCTGAGCAGTTCCACCATACCGGAACCAGTTGCTACCGTTATACCACTCGTTCCTCTAGGAGGAGTCATCTTTCAGCTCTTTTCTGACACTCTAAATATGAAAAGATTGCCGAGGCCCTTGTCGTTTCGATCTCGTTAAAGTGGACACGAATCGACATCTACCCAGTATACGTTTAACACTTTTTCGGGCTGGGATATATTGATTACGAAAAAGGAATACCCTAGTATATTGCGACTAGGAGGTTTTCTCGGATATTGTTTTCTACCTTTTCAGATCTGAGGAACTATTTACGAAAAGGGACTTGTGGAGTTTACTTTTCTGCTGTCTTTTCAAACTCTCTAAACAAGAAAATATGTCGAGTTCTTCCTTTGTCAGACTCGTTAAACCCTGATGACATCAGATTCAGTCGAAATGACGTTCTCTGAGTTCCTCCTTCCTAGGGCTCGTTAAATGTACTAGGATGGATTCGACCGAAGGGTGGACTTACATTATGAGCATATGCTATCCCCTTCAAGCTTGTTATCAAAAATAATTGGGGTACTCGCCAGAAATGGTGGGGGAAAAATGGAACCAACATCATTGTCATGTCGGTAGTATGTCGCTCTTGAACATGGCACTTGTCTTCATTCATGTCGGGTTGGGGATATCTCATCTCATTTTTCACTTGCCTCCATGGGTTTGGGTGATCCCTTTTGACCTCTCATCTGCTCTTTGCCTTGTCACTATGACCTATGATCTTTTGATGTAAAATAATGCCAAATCCACTGTTTTGCCGTCAATATGTTCAAGAGAAGTTGACCTCTGCAAATATCAACCTTCCCTCTGATTCTCATATGATCCTGATTCACAACAAAAACATCATGTTCCTCTGTCTTATGTCGATGATGTGGGAAACATTATGGCCCACCTTCGATCAAGGTCACTTCTTGTCGACTTCAGCTCATTATCCAGGAAGTTGATCTAGAGACTCCTTTATGGTACCTTGGAGCCTGCATGCCTCAATGGCAGGTTCGTCGCATTCGACGTGGGGTTTTCATCATTGGCCTCCGATCGAGTGATTCTACAGGTGTTCAACACCAGCTCATTGACTCACACGCCGTAGATTGTACCTATAGTACCTTGAAGGCCATTGTCATTATTGGTGGTTCCTCTCGCGTCTGTTAACAGCTCTCATCATTGGCTGGTAATCAGACGATGTTCTTGCATGTTCGACTTCAGCTCACATATTCGTATTCTTGAACTTATACTTTGTTTGGGTCGAGATGGAGCGCAAGACCCTGGATTGTGTCTGTTGTAATCCAGGCTACGATTGTGGATTATTATCATTATGTACATGACTCACTGATTGGATGGCTGCGACCATACCTGAGTCTATTTATTTTGATCCTTGCTAGATGGCTGCGCCCATACCCTGGATCCGGATTATAGTGTACTCTGTTTCAGATGGCTACGCCCATACCGCATATACATCATGTACTTGAGATATTAGTTGTATTTTTCTACGCAGTTTTTCTGACGGTGGGGCTTCAATTGAACATGTTCTCGTAAAGCATTTCACCCCTCTCTCTCTCGGGCCTCATACTTTAGGGGGCATCTGTTACACAGTAATTTGTCACTGTCCCTACCATTCCCCGTCCTGCACAATGGAGGACCCATTATGTGACCTGTGAGAAATGTCATGCCTTGAAACCATCATCATTGCATTCCTCTAAGCATGAGCTTCATTTGCCCTAAAGACATCTCCTTGCAAAAAAACAAGAAAACATCTCCTTTTTCATTGGCGCGGGCAGCCAGTTCATCACTCGCGCCAATGGGGAAAATCCTGCAAATAGGCCACGCCAACTGGCGCTCTGTCCTAGAGCAGCAGTCGCGCCAGCCAATTTAAGGAGTGTTTTTTAAATAAAGATTGCGGAAGTTGTGTTTCAACCAACTCAGAAACCATTGCCTATCTTGAGTTGGAGGTTGGGCTACGGGAGTTCTATGGAAGGGAGGTGGTTTGCCACCTTTCATGGAACCTTCCTTCATGATAGGGCCAATCCCACAATAATAGGGATCCCAACTCCCTCCTTCCCCATCTATAAAAGCTTGCTGATTGCCATGGCAAGCTAGTCTTGAAGTGCCTAAGCTTTGAATCTCCCAAATTCCCAAGAGCCTTTGTGCTGTAAGAGCCCTCTTTCTTCCCAAAAGGCCGACTCAAGTAAGGAGACTATCGTCGAGAGACTCATGAGAGGTTTTCCCTTTCCCTGGCGAGCTTTGTGAGACATGAACGATTGGGGACCCGTCCGAAGGAGATCACGATGTCAGAACATTGGTTGTACTCTCTTTCGATCGTTATTTAATGAATGATTATGGTTATGGTTCCACTCTGTTTTCACTGATGTTAATATGAGTTATATCCTTTCTGACTGATATATAGTTACGTATCTTGGATTCTAGGCTTGTATTCGTGTTGTTTCTTGCGTGTGCAGGTGTCCATCCGCGGAGATTGTGGAGGGATTGTGATCTGCCGAGGCTGAGGAACGGGAACACTCTCTTCTACGGATCATAGCATTGGACTCCAGGTAGGCTTCCATATTTGGTATTTTATCTGTAACTAGGAACTTGCACTGTAACATTTTTTATTGTTGATAGACCCCTACTGGGCTAGTAGGGATCGCCTCTGTCCGCATAGGGGATTTACCTCCTCAACAGCTACTATTCTCAAAGAAATAGATGAAGCTATTGAATTAGCCCAATTGTTATCCTACACATCTAAACCTTTTATTCCTCATTTAGATACCACTACCTCATCTATAGTTTCCACTACCATACAGTCTACAGATCCATTTATCTCTAGAATACCCTTACAACCTAGAATATTATTTCCTTCATCCCCTACATCCACTTTATCCATCAGTTTACCTTTTGCTATTTCAAACACATCATTCTCATTTCCTACTAGTTCCTTATATATTCCAGTTTCATTCCCTAGTACCTCCACTTCATCCTTTAGTTCCTCCACTACTTTTTCTAGTTCACCATCCTATATTCTAGTTTCATTAGTTACTTATGTTACTACATTAGCTACTGCTTCCATTTTAGCCCCAAGCACTTCCAATCTACCCCCAAGCCAAACTAGAATTCAAGCTATGGTTGCTAGGTATGTTCCCCTAGTTCTTCCAGGAAAATTTCGTAACATGCCTTAGGATTACCAAAGTAAGATACCACAATTTGATGCTACTACAAAGTACACGACACAACAAAACATAAACAAAATGATAGATTACTTTGAACTCCATGAAATAGATGATTCTGATGTAAAAATGAGGTTGTTTGCACAAACATTAACAGGAGAAGTCAAAAAATGGTTTAAAGGCCTTACTGCTAGTAGTATAGCTGATTTACTTTTTTTTCATAGATTATTTTTAAATAAATGGGAAAACAAGAAAAATCCACTCCAAATATTGTCTGAATTTGATGCAATGAAAATAGTTTCCAATGAATCAGTACAAGACTATTGCACTAGATATAATAGTGTTTACATTTCAATTCCTGCAAATCTAAAACCCACTCCTGACTCTGTCTTAATTAAATTCCCAGATGGATTTAACACTGACATGGCATATCAGTTAAGAGATAGAAATGCAGAAACTTTAGAAAGAATGCAAACATATGTTGTAGGTGTAGAAGTAAACATTTTAGCTAAAAAGGCTAGATTAAGAAATGAGGGGAGAGTAACCATGAAAGAAGAAGCCTCTAGTTCAGACAAAAAAATAGATATGTTAGCTAAGACTTTAGAGAGAGTGATGGATAGATTAGACAACATAGAAAGAAGACCTCAATGGGATAATCAACAGCAAATCAGAAATCCCAACTTTAGAAAAAACACAAATTCAGGAAAATCAAAAGAATTAGCCCGAGATTAGACAATAAGACCCCCATTTCAAGAGAACTATGCTGAAAGTTCTCAAAACATTGATGAGGATGAGGATACCATAAATCTAATGGGAATAGATGATAATAACACTATCTTTCTCGCACAGGAAGATCAAGAGTTATTTGAACTCCAACAACTTCAATTAAATTTAGGTGAGTCATTCGATTGTAAACAAGGTTATGATTTTTCCATAAACGAAGTACATAAGAAATATATCCTTAGTATTAAGAAAAATACTGAACCTTCTACTAAGAAAACAACACAAATTGAAAATAAGAAAACAGTAGAAGCCCCAACAACAAAAGTTCTACAAATACTTCCTACGGAAAATAAGCAAAACTCTAGTTCTTCCCAAAAAGTTTCCAATCCTAAAATTTCACCAAGCCCTAAGATTGTTGACATAACAGATGAAGTTTCTCAAGCTACAAAAGGTTCACAAAAATCAGTTGCTGCTAAAGCACCTAATTCTGCTAAAACATCAAACTTGGATCCTAAAACATCCACTTCTGATCCAAAATTAGTAGATCCAAAAGCTGCCACTGCAAAAACAGCTTCTGACAATTCTAAATATGAAAAACATCTATTGCTTCACAAACCATTCGTGAAAAGAAAACAAAGAGCAGTAATGAAAACAAGAAACTCAAACAGAAAATGAAAACATAACTATAGAAAAACAAGATAAACCCACTCAAATTACAGTTACTAAAGAAGAATTAATTCAAATAAGTAAATCACAACCTTCATTCAATACACAAACTGAAATTGCAAAGTTAAAAATACCAATTCCTTTGACAGAGTTGGTAAAACATGATTTTTATAAATCAACCATCACTGAAACATTAAACATAAATGATGGATAAGACTCTATAAACTTGATGATGATCAACTAGAGTTGATTTTTGGCCAAGATGTAAATGGAAAATATCAAGATGGATCAGTTCCTCCATTTTACATCAGTTTAACTATTCATGATAAAATTTTACACAACACAATGTTAGATTCAAGAGCTTCACATAATCTAATGCCCAAAGCAATAATGGAAACCCTGAACTTAGACATTACAAGGCCTAACAAAGATTTATTTTCATTTGATTCTAGCAAAGTAAAATGCCTAGGTTTAATCAAAGATTTGTATGTAACATTAGTTAAATATCCTGGTAAGAGTATACTTATGGAAATTGTAGTAACTGATATCCCACCCAAATGCGAAATGTTATTATCTTGCTCATGGGGAAAAAAATTACAGGGATCTCTACAATTAGACATGTCTTATGCTACTATATCATCTTTTGGTCAACCTAAGAAGTTATATAGGGAAACATTGATGAAATATATGGTGAGTAGTGCAGAAAGGTCAATAAATTACCCAATTTACACTACACCTACTGACCTAGATTCATTCATCCTACATAATACTGAAACTGATAATGAAATCAATATTGAACTAAGGGAGAAAAAGAAAACACAAAACAATAATAATATATCTCATGAATATTTATGGCATTTAGATTTGTATGGCTCAGTAAACAAGTTAGGAGCAGGAGCAGGAGTATGGATAACTAATATAGAGAAAAATCATGCAGAAGGCCATGCTTTCAAACTAAATTTCAAATGCACCAACAATACGGCTGAGTATGAAGCCCTCATTTTAGGAATCCAGATTATCAAAAATTTAGGAGGTAAAAGAATAGGAATAATGGGAGATTCAGAGTTGATTGTAAAACAAATTAATGGTGAATATTATGTTTACAATACTAGACTAGGCCGATATAGAGAGACTATACTAGATTTAATTGATGATTTGTTGGAATGTAATTTCTCTGCAATACCAAGAAAGAAAAACTTACAAGCACACTCTTTAGCAACCTTTGCTAGTACTTGTAATTTACCTTTTCAGCCCAATCATATGTACACTGCAGAAGTAAAACACAAACCAATAATTCCAGGCAACCTCGAATATTGGCAAATTTTCTCACAAGATCAACAAATTTACCACTTTATGAATAATGAAGGTGAATTTCAGAACTGTAAAAAGACACTGATTGTACCATAGATCAATATTTAAAAAGTCAATTTTTCTAGACCTACGAAATTTAGTCAGTCAAATATAGATAAATTAGAGAGAGTAGAAATTGATGAGATAATTGATGAAGAATCTGATATATTAAATCTCAAAGATAATTTCTTACCAAAAGGTTTAACTCCTTTCGAAGATTTATTTGACTCAAATGATGTTGCTAGAAAACCCAAAATGGAGCCACTTAGATCTGATATTGAGGAATGTAATATTGGCACAGAGTTAAAACCAAAAATTATCAAACTTTCCAAAGCTTTACCTCAACAAGAAAAGGAAAAATATATTTCTCTTTTCAAGGAATTTCAAGATGTTTTTTCTTGGAGTTATGAGGACCTAAAATCCTATGACACCAACATAATTCAACATAAAATACCTATAAAAGAAGATCAAAAACCCTTTAAATAAAATTTAAGGAGAATCAACCCTCTTTCGATGCCCTTAATAGAAAAATAACTAAAAATAATGTATGATGCACAGATTATTTCACCAATCAGGTATTCTAATTGGGTTTCTAACCTAGTTCCAACCAGAAAAAAGATAGGAGAGATTAGATTATGTGTTGATTTTAGGAATCTAAACAAAGTATCCTTAAAAGATAATTATCCTTTACCAAAAATGGATCACATTTTACAAAGGGTGGTTGGTTCTTCTAGGATTTCACTTTTAGATGGATTTTCAGGATACAACCAAATTTTAGTCCAACCAGAGGATCAAGCCAAAACGACTTTTACTACTCCTTGGGGCACTTTTATGTATGTAAAAATGCCTTTTGGTTTAATGAATGCAGGGGTAACCTTTCAAAGAGCTATGGATATAGCCTTTGCGAAGGAAATTCATGAATTCTTAGTAATTTACTTAGATGACATAGCTGTATTTTCTAAGACTGATTATGAACACTTGGATCATCTTAAACAAGCCTTTATAAAATGCAGAAAGTTTGGCATCTCATTAAATCCTAAGAAAACCTTATTTGGATTAGAAGAAGGCAAGTTACTAGGACACATAATATCTAAGGAAGGAATTAGGATAGACCCTGCAAGAATAGAAGCAATTCTTAACATCAGTCGACTAAGAAACATAAAAGAGTTACAAGCCTTTCTAGGTAAAATTAACTTTTTAAGAAGATTCATATCCAATTTAGCTGAGATCATTAGAGAAATAATTAATATGCTGAAAAAAGATTCAGTTCTTAAATGGACTATTGAGGCCAAACAATCATTTGAATCCATCAAACAGACCTTAACCAAAACTCCAGCCCTTATAAGTCCTGACTTCAAAAAGGATTTCATCATTTTTTCATTTGCTTCAGAGCACACCATTGTTGCAGTTTTACTACAAAAAAATGACTAGGGTTATGAACAGCCCATGGCTTTCTTTAGCAGAACACTTGTAGATGCTACTTTGAAGTAAAATATCATGGAGAAACAAACCTTAGCTTTGATAAAAGCCATTAAAGACTTCAGAGTTTACATTCTCTATTCTCACATCATTGCCTATGTCCCAAATGTTGTAGTAAAAGACATTCTTACTCAGGAGAGTCCTGATGGAAGAAGAGGTAAGTGGATTGCCACAATTTTAGAATATGACATAGAGATAAAAACCCACAAAACTGATAAAAGGTCAAGGTTTAGCCAAACTCATGGCTGAATCAAATTGTCATGCCCTAGACATAAATTTTATTGCCCAAGTAGATGATCAGGAAGAGATGGTGACTCCAGAGATCAATGAAGCCTTTTCAAACTCACCATGGTATGCAGATATTGTATTTGTATTACTAAATTTATAAGCTCCTCCTGGTTTATCAAGAACAAAAGCTAGATTCTTAAAGCTAAAGGCAGTAATATTTTGTATTTTAGACAATGCACTTTTTTGGAAAGATCAAAGTGGGATTTTATTAAATTGTTTGTTAAAAGAAGAAGCTGACAAAGTATTACAATAATTTCATGCAGGTGATTGTGGAGGACATCTCTACTAGAATATTACTGCAGACAAAATCCCGAGAGCTGGTTTTTACTGGCTTACTTTGTTTGCAGATGTTAAAAAGTATGTGACCTCCTATCACAAATGTCAAATATTTGAGGGTAAGAAAACGCTGTTACCCCTACTCTTAAAGCCCATATCTACAGAAATTCCATTTCAACAATGGGTTCTTGACTTCATTAGTGAAATTCATCCCCCATCATCAGCCCAACATAAGTGGATTCTGATAGCCACTGACTATTTTACCAAGTGGATTGAAGCCATAATCTCTAGGCAAGCCACAGATACTGTCATTATCTCCTTTTTAGAAAGAAACATACTTTAAATATTTGGATGTCCCCAAAAGATAATTACTGACAATGCAGAAGAATTCAAATCTAAAAATATGATTGACTTTTGCCATAAATATCACATTATCCTAGGCCATTCTATTGCATATTACCCTCAAGGTAATGGCCTAGCTAAATCTTCAAATAAGAGCCTTGTAAATATCATCAAAAAGTTACTGGAAGATAACAAAAAGACTTGGAACAAGAAGTTAGTCAATGCCTTATGGGCAGATAGACTTACAACCAAGAAATATATTGGTACATCCCCTTACTAGCTTGTCTATGGAATGGATGCTATTTTTTCATCTCCCTTAGGAGTAACAGTAATGAAGATTATCCAAGAGTTACAAGTTGAAACAAATGACATTCAAAGAATGATTAATCAAACTATTCACTTACAACAAACAAGAGAAGAAGTTTATATTAAGTCTCAAGTTATCCAGGATAAGATAAAGAAAAATTTTGACAGAAAAAGTAAAGAAGAATATTTCTACATTAGAGACAAACTGTTAAAATGGGATTCAAGAAGAGAAGACAAAGGTAAAAATGGAAAATTTGATTTTCTATGGAGAGGACCTTATGTTATTTATGGATACAAAGGTAATAATTATTTCTTTCTCAAAGAAATGGATGGATCAACTATGCTAGATGGACCAATAAATGGTAGAATGTTGAAGCACTACCACTCCTCTGAGATAACAAATAGTTAGTTTCATTTACTTTGATCATTGTACATATACATTGAAGATTTTAGATTGGATTTTATATTTTCCAAACAAAGTTAAAGCTCGGAGAGAAGGCCCTAAGCTTTGAGAGGTAAAATATCATAAGTATGAATAATTGCAAATATCATAAGTAAATTACAAGGTCATCAAAGTCAAAATTTGAAGGCTACTAGTCTTAAAGTTCTTGACATTTCACCAGGAAATGCCATCCCCATGTGGAGCCACTGTTAGGGTCCTATAATAATAGGGTTCATAATTTTTTTATTGACTTTGATAGTCTTGTAAATATGTACATACCTTGCTTTCTGCACGTTGTTTTCCCATATTTTAAAAGTAATAAAAAATATAAAAAAAGAGTAAAAGTCCTAAAAGAAATATCAAAGGACTTAGAAAAAACATAGACCCCAAAAAGAGAAAGAAAAAAAGATAAAATAAGACATGAAAGTGAATAAGTCAAAATGCCACTACTATTTACTTTTACTGCAAGAATAAAGATTATGTGCAGATTGTCAATAAATGCCATAATCCATGATCAGTTAAAAAATTTAATCCTAACTTTTCATGCTTTGAATTTCATGTTTTAGATAGAGAATAAGAATATGTCAAACAGTTTAAACTTGACAAATTAGTGGATAGTTAGAGAATAAATGAAGAGCTCAACAGTTTAATCTGAGCCCTCGGATGAAATAAGGTTAGAATTATATAGTTTTTATGCTTTGAAATAAAAATGGATTTAGGGTTGCAAGCTTAAATGCACCCATGAAAATGAAGTAAAAATGTTAGAATAATGATGGGTAGGTAGAAAGCAGTTGTGCAAGGCATGTAATAAAGCATCATCGGGCAGAAATTACTAATTTCCCTTCCCCACAATCATCTAGTATTCTAAACCTTCAGTTAAAGAGGCTTAGAGCATTTCTCTGACTTCTGTTGGGACCGAACCCAAGGCTTGATAATTGATTGGTTAAAAATATTGAATTCCCTACATAAAACCCATTTCATCAGCATATTCACCCTTTTCCAAGATTATGATCCATTTTCCTAAGAAAAATATCCTTTTTCTTAGTAAAAGTAAAACCCTACATAATTAATTTCATCGTCATTCAGAAACACTAAAAAAACCTACAAAATACATTTGTCCTAAGTTCATGTGTAAAAAAACAAAAATGGGACAAAACTATGCTTTATTGCCTATTTTTACACTTAGTTTTAAATTATGTATTTTAATTTGTTTCATATATTACACCTTCATTTCATATTAATTTCTAACTTATACTATTAAATCTCTAAGTTATACCCTTTCCGTATATTATTAAATCCTTTATAAGAAAATAACCCCAAAAAACCCATTTATTTAAAGTTTAAACCTATGTTATATGTCCCATGCGACGAAATAAATACCCGCCCTTTATTCCCATAGGTTTAAACATATCAAATACAAAATTACCCCGCCCCTATGGTATTTAAAAACTTGTCAAAAGGTTTAATTATCATATAATATATACCCTCACCCATGATTGAAAAATTTGTTAATGTTTTAATTGAAACACATATCACTTTACCCTTCCGCCAATCATATAACATAAAGTTTTAACTTTATAAATGTATATTTATAAAGGTTCAAAACCATCCCACCATATTATTAAAACCCTAGACCCACTCCGAATGCCAAGCATCTCCAAATCAAATCTCCGTCGTTCACACTCAAGCTCCCAAATCCGATGATTGAAAAACCATATCGCATTTTTAGTTGTGTGATTATAACCCATTCCTTTCCATGCGAAATAGGATGTTTTAGCCTTTTCTCTCTCCTTCACATGGACAAGTTCCATTGGATCGCATTCGATCCAATTGAAACCGCTTACCACTTAAGTGAACATGATAACCACTCGCAGTCTCTACCATTTGAAGCCCAAAAACTACCCATCGCCCGATGTGACCGCCATTAATTGCAGGCTAGATTAAACCTAAAATTCGTAATAATTCTGAAATCACATCATTAATCCCTTCTTCTGCACTATATCACTATGTTTTCCCTCCCGACTCAGAGAACGAAGCATTTACACTGTTTATATGTGCAGAACCATTGAAAAGCCTACTTTTGTTGTTAAAGATTGTTGATAGTCCAAGAAAACTTCTAAAGACCAGAAAAGATACCAGGAACCTGTTAAACTCCTCAGAGCCTATTTCAAAGACCCATACCTACGTAAAACAAGTATTTTTCGAGAAAATTGAGCCTGTTATCAATTTGAAAGAACATTGATAAAAAATAAATATAGTAAGAGCTTAAATTTATCCAAGAAAGCCTATTAAAAAAGGTCCAAAAAGAGGCAAAACCCTGTCAAATTTTTTACAAAACCCTATTTTAGACTGCGCTCCATTTTTAAGGAAAATATTGAGTTTATTTAGTTTTTCCAGACTATATAATACTAAAAAAAAAAAAAAACTAGAAATCCTCTGAAGGTAACCTGACCCTCTGTGCCCTATTTGAAACAATTTTCATCCCTATTATCTACTGAAAAGCCTAAGAAACCTTTGTTTCTTATTTTCATAACCATTAAGAGTCTCAAATACATTTTGAAGATTGAAATTGAAGGATAAATTCAAACGATAGAACCATATTCTGCTTATTTTCATCCAAAAACCCCTGTCAAAGCCAAAAATACTTTTGTAAACCATTTAATCTTACAGAAGAAACTAGAAAGCCTAAAAAACAGAGTTTCAGTAGTCCTAAAATCCTAAAAATGCCAAAATCCACTACAACTATGTCCTCCAAGACTACCATCATTATGAATCCTCTACAACCTCCTGTTGTAGACATTGAGCACATCCCCTTAGCAGATGTAGACTACAAAATAGCAGATCCAATTGTAGAATTAAATTTGTTAGAACTTCACAACTGGAGCTTTGAAAAATCCCTAGATTGGGTGGAAGAAGTTCAAATTCGGGAATCAAATTTGCTCAAATATGTTGTTCCAGTCAATCATCCATGCACATAGCTGTTTAGGTTGTGTCAGAACTATTATGTGCTTGAACAAAGAGAAATAGTGAATGCAAACAAAGAATTAATGTTTGCAATTAGTATTGAATCCATAAACCAAATTTTATAGCTTAAACCTAATCCTCAAGCAGTTCCTTTGTCAATAGAAGCACTTAGAAATTTTTACATTGGCCTTGATTTTCCCAGAAGATTTCAGATCTTCCAAGTATTCATGCCCTTACATGTGGAAATTCCTCAAATCAATCCTCCATATTCCACTTCAAAATTTCCAGAATGTTCAAGGCATGTTATTTCCATGTTATCATTCATCCTAGGATACTTTACATATGAGCATACAGATGAATCCATCCTAGGTTTCCTATCTACTTTTACAACAAGACAACCTCCTTCTGTCATCTTCAATTACGCTGAGTACATTGTTGAAAATATCCATGAACAATTGGTTAAATTACCAACTGAAGGAGTGTTTAGATACACATCTTTTCTCTTGCATATGTTTTTTGTATTTTCAAGCAGATAAGTTTCCATTAACCCTCCAAAAGCTTGACATAGAAGGAAATCCACTTTCAGTTATTTTTTGGACATCTCTAATCAGAAAAGAGTCCACAAAGTTTACTTATACAGAGTTTTCAGACTTCTTTGTTCATCCATTGATAAACATGTTAACAAATACTAAAAATCCAAGGATCAATGATTAAATGAAGAAAATTCTACAACTATCTGAACAGACCAAAACTAGAGATTGGTATTTGTATGAAAAACACATAGAAATCAAAGTTTTTGGGTCTAATCTCTTGCCCTACAAACTACCCGAATATGTACCAATGAGGGTTTTTGCCTTGGAATACATCATGAAAATATTAAATTATGATTCAATCAACTTCCTAGCAATTAAGAAGAAAACAAAATTTAAGTTGAAGAATCAAGTGGGACCCTTCATTTGTAATCACAAAGATGCAAAGACAGAAGCAGCTAAACAGTTACTAGAGTACATATCTGAAGAGATTTTCTTCTGGAACTATGATCCACAAGGAATACTGAGTAAAATGAGGGTTAAGTGCAAACAAACACCCTACATTCATGAGAAAAAACCAGAGATTGAGAAGTATGTCAATCAAACTGAGTGGATAGAAAACACTTTGATAGATGCAGTAAAGCAAGGTGATAATAGTCACACTTTACAAACTTAAAATCAAGTAGAGAAAGCCACCAAAAGAGTTATAGAAGAAGGTTCTTATGTTACTGATGTTTGGTCTCAATCTAGTCTCCTAAACTGAGCTCATTTAATTGTCAACCAGGGTTGGTAAACTGCTGAAGTGAAGTGTACTGTATGTACCTAGGTGTTTGTTTCTTAATGCGTTGTGTGTAGTGTTTTGTGATGTTTTTGGTCTTTTGTGATGATTTCTGATGTTTTTGATCTTTTGGTGGTTTTATGTTCACAAGGAAAATGACTAGAAAGCTAATGGAAGGAAGCTAATGATTAAAAACAGGTTGAAACCAAATGGGTTGATGTCAAATGGTAAATGCAAATGCAATACTAAAAACAGAATTAAATCTAAACTATGAATAAGCAAAAGCAAAGCTTGATAATGACTTTTAAACAAATGATTCAAAACATAAACTCAACTTGAGAAATGATCAACTAAATATGCAAATCCTCCTTACTAAACAGTTTAAACAACTAACTTATAATGATGCAACATTTCATCCTTGATTAGAGATTTGTTGAAGCAAATTTGGAATAAAACATTTATACCATCATAAGATCTTCTATTCTAGGACTAGTTCCTAACTCTATTCTGCAATTTAATTGAATGTCACAAAACCTTACTCAAGAGTTATTGATTTCTTTTCAAAGTATTCTTTTGAGGGAGGGCTCTGTTTATGAAGTGATAAGGACATTGCAGAGGTACTTCAGGCCTTAAAATGATATTGTCTTATGTTCATGTAGTTATGAAGCAATTGTAGATTTTAGAACAAGAAGAGGTTTGTGAATAATGAAGGTTGTTTTGTTAAGTTTAACAACTGAAGTAATCTAATGTGCAGTGAATGACAGTCTGAATGTGAAGTGCAAATGCAATGAGTTGGACTAAAACTGAACTTAAGATGTCACTAATCTAAAACAATGCTGAACTACAAGTCATTATCAAACTCAAAATAGAACAACTGAGCATGAGTTAAGTGCAATTAAACTCCGGAGTATCCTAACTATGCTATCATGCATTATTCTATGGAATTATACAGTCTGTTTGTCCAGCATGATTGGTATTTTGGAAGAGTTCCTTCTTTTGGAAGAGTTTTTAGAACAATCCTGACTGTGTAATTGAGTGCAAATGCAAGCATAAAGACTGAAAGCAATGAAAAACTAAGATATCATAGCCATCTCCCACTCGTCATTATGATATTTTGGACAAGCATTTAAGAGAAAGAACAACGATGGTACTTAGTGAAAACACACAACTAAAACGTTCAAGATCACAATCATGCTTAAGACAGTATAAAGATTTCTTGGAAGAGTTTCTTCTTGTGGAAGAGTATTGAGCATAAGTATAACTGTGATGGTGAATAAAAGAGACTACAATTAAATCCTACAATACTATAGCCATTTCCCATTCATCATTATAATATTTTGGAAGAGCTTCTTCTTGTGGAAGAGTTAGAATGAGTATAACTATAGTAGCTAATGAAAACAACTACAAATTCAACTTCAAAAACGTAAAGGCAGCTAGAATACTTATCTAAATTACGCAAATAAATCCATGCAAGAGGTAGGGGCCCTCTACCACCTGACGGAATCTAACTCCAAATCAAATCAACGATTTCAAAACAACACTGTCTGCTTCATTAAAAGTGAAATAACTTGAACAGAGCACTCTGCGTCTTCAGAAATGTAGCACAGAATCTAAGCAAAATCTAGAACAAAATCTAGCCTAGCTCTCAGTTTCCCAAGTGTTTATATAACAAATGTAAATAAAAATACTTGCAACAATTTCAGGAACATTGTCTTTCCTTATCGGAATCACATTAGGACTCTTGAAGTGGCTGCGTAAAAAGGAAAAAGACATCTGGACTGAGACAGTCCTAATAGAAGTCTGCCTTCCTAAATGTGTTCCCGCGTTCCAAAACCATACCCAGAATTCGTTTCTTCCTTCATGGTGAGCAACGAACCATGTAGAAATGACGTGGAATATGCCCATATGCGGTTTTTCTTGAGAGGCCACCTAGAACATACTCAAACGTGAAGACAGCTGCAGAATCGCCGGTTAGCTACGGAATGTCTGCATTCTGCAGCTAGTTCCGGTCAAAATGCATTACAATGACAAAAATCATAAAACTTAGCAAGTCAGTCATGTTAATCATTCTAAAAGTAATTTTAACTAAATTCATTGATCAATTGGGTCTATGATAGTAATGGACAAAGGAAAATGAGGTAAAGTAAGATGAAAGAAAGCACAATTTTGAGGCTCAACATACCCCCACTGTTGTCTCCTTGCATGTCCTCATGCAAATTATCATATGAACTCAGAGGCTTCTGCAAGAACATCTAATCCTCTCCTTCTCCTTTATCTGGAAGCTAAAGATATTCTGGGTTTTCTGATAACAAGTTTGAACCTTAGGTTGGTAAGTGCCCTGATTAGCTTCTTGTTCCTTTGCTTCAACTTTTCATTGGTCCTTTCCACTTTGTCTATATGTAGGGATAAGGTTGAGTTCATATCAGTTTTGAGCTTGACTTGATCTTTGAGAATTTCATTCTCATTTTTGATGTGTCTATTAAGTATTTCCAACTCATACCTATCCCTTCTTAATACATCTATTTCAGACAGTGGAGGACTAGGGGTTCTCTCTCTGCTTTTTGAAGCTATCCTTTCCAAAGTTTCCACATAGTCATAAATTTCTTGTTGAGCAGGATCAATTTCAGGGGTTCCTTCATTAAAATCCTCTTCATCATCTTCTTCAATGGATGTTTCCTCATCTTCTATATTAATCACCCCTGTTTGTTTGATTTGAGTTTTCTTTAGTTTCCCCTTTAGTCTGTGGCTTCTTCTAGGCTGAGAAGATCCCTCTCCTCTCTCTGTGGCAGATTTCCTGATTACATTTTCTTCCTTAAGTTGTCTCTTGATTTGAGTCAACTTCTCTAAGATGATTTCCTCACTACTTTCTTGGACTGTTTTGTCAATTTCAACTTTTGAGGCTCTCCATTTTCTACTTCTCTTTACAGGCTGTGGTTCAGGTGATGATTCTTTTGGCTCTTCAAAATGATTTCTTATCAAGAAATTGTCCCATGTATCATTTGTCTTGGCTAAATGGTGTTCAATTAAAATCTTCACCAAGCCATGATGATATAGTGTTGTCTCTAAAAATTGAACCCTTCTTTGAACACAGGAAGCCATCTTTTTCAAGCTTTGAAGCAAGAAGTAAGGTAGGTTTAAGTCTTCCCCCAGAAAATGCATTATCAGTCTAATGTGGTAGACATAAAATGTGCCATATCTACCCTCACATGTAATAAATTTTTGCAGAAGAAGTAGTATGTTTCTCCATTTATTTTTCAATGAAGAACTTGGAATTCCTTTCTTAAATACAGTGACATCCATACCTGGTGATTTTAGAATTTGCTTCCAGGATTCATTGTGGAATTCTCTGTTTTTGAACCATCTCTCTCTAGTTCTAAGCAACCCTGTAGCTTCTGAAATGAAAACTTCAGTGACAGTAAATTTGACATCTCCCACTTCAATTTTAGTTCCTTGAAATGATCTTGCAAATGTTTTAGTGACTTCTTTGTGGAAGCCATTAAATTTCTCCAAAAATTGAAGCCATCCTATCTGTTGCAACATTTCTTTACATTGAGGGTAGCCTTCTAAGTATTTTGAACCCACTGGTTCAGTTCTTACAATGAAACCCATAATTACTTCTTCAATGTTCAGATTAACACTCTTCTACCCACAGAAATAATAACTTTCACCTTCGAATTTTCAAACTTCGGAATGATATACCTCTGATTGATAGTGATAACAGCTTCAAACTTCGGAATGATATACCTCTGATTGATAGTGATAACAGCTTCAAACTTTGGACTGATATGCCTCTGGTTGATAATGAAAAATGGCTTCAAATTATTCCCACACTGTTATATCTCTGTCTCTTGGTAACAAATGACTTCAAATTCTTCACTGTTATACCTCTGTCTCCCGGTGACAAATGACTTCAAATTCTTCACTGCTATACCTCTGCGTTTATAGTGATAATGCTCAATATCTGCCCACAGTGATACTTTGTCTGCCCATGGTAACAAATGGCTTCAAATTCTCACGCTGCTATACCTCTGCGTTTACCCTTTTGCTCTGCTCTCAGTGGTAAGGATATCTCTGTTTGCGGAATGAAGTGCCGGCTACAGAATGGAGTGATGGAAGTAGTCACGGAATGAGGTAATGGAGTGAGGTGGAGGGAACGAATTAATGATTGAAAAGACGGCGGAGATTTTTGCAATGGAAAAGAGAATCATCATTGAATGATTTGGTTGGGTTACGTGAAGAATTCAAACACTTCAGCCATTTGAACCGCTTAAATGATATCGGACATGAAATTTGAAATGAGAGATTTAATCCAAAGTTTGTGGAGGATTTATTGGTCATGATCAATAAAAATAATTAAAAAAACCTTTTCGAACAATTCATAACTAAAACTATGCTAAACTTTATGAAATGTAATTATAATCTAAACTTGTTACCTCTGCTTTTCATTTGATTTTTGTAGTCTTTGTCTTCTTTGTTCACCTTTGGAAGAGTCTTCATAATTCTTCTTGATACTTCTTATTCATGGATACACTGGATCATTTTTTTGCAATTCTAATGTCTGCTGGTTGGTGTCTTCAGGATTTGTAGCTGCAGAATGACTGTCTGGCTGCAGAAAGGCTGATCAGCTGCAGAATGTCTGTTAAGCTGCAGAATGTTCCTGTAGAGAATTTTAATCATGGAATGGAGTGGTTTGGGGATATAAGTGAAATGTCACATGGTATGAATGAAGATGGATTATGTGTTATGATATGTATGAAGTGGATGAAGAAATGGAATGGATTCAGTTTATGAAATGGAGTGAAAGAACATAAGAACTGCCCTGCAATCCATAACATGTTTTATTCATTTACAGCAAGACATCAATCTTCAAATTTTGACATGAAAATGAGATGGATGGAGTATGGAATGAGATGAATGAAACATGGAATGAAGTAGAATATGAGTGAATGAATGAAATGGAGTATGGATGGATAAGTGAATGGAGTGAAATGAAATGAGATGGATCATAAGCACTATGGATTTGAACTCATGATTTTGGTACAGCTGCTTGTGAAAACGGAAATGGAATGGATTTAGTTTATGAAATGGAGTGAAAGAACATAAGAACTGCCCTGCAATCCATAACATGATGAGATGGATCATAAGCACTATGGATCTCAACTTATGATTTTGGTACAGCTGCTTGTGAAAACAAAATGGAAAAGTTAGAGTGTTAGAGAGACTCTGATTTTCACCCTATCTTTTCTGCATAAACATGCCAATCAATGATTGGTTTTCATGTTTATACCTTTATTTTATTTTATTTTTTTATTATTTTATTTTTCAAAAGAGAAATACTTCAGAAAATTTAATCAAGTTGATGAAGAAGAAAAATTCTTCTTCAATTAACTTCACATCACTGCATTCTTGGAACTTCTTGACAAATTCTTCTCTTGAGAGTGGTTTGTGATATAGCTTCAATCGATGACCATTCACAAGAAAAGTGACCTCTTCTTCATCTATAGTTCTGATTTTTACTGCCCCATTATCAAAAATTTCAACAATTTCATATGGCCCAAGCCAATGTGTCTGAAATTTACCTTGAAAATCCTTGAATTTTGAATCAAACAAGAGAGCCCAGTCACCCTCTTTGGATTTCTTCTCTTTGATGTACTTGTCATGCCATCTAGCCCTTTGCTGTTGGACTAGACTTGTTTTCTGAACTGCATCTTGTCTGATCTCATCCAATTCATTAATTTGCTCCAGTCTATGCTTTTGTGCCTCCGTTAGATCAAGTCCTAGCTGAACTGCCATCTTGAAGGTTTGAATTTGGAACTCTATGGGAAACAATACTTGCTTTCCATAAACAAGCTCATAAGGAGTATGGCCTGTTGTGTTTCTCCATGTAGTTCTATAGGCCCACAAGGCTTCAGGAAGCCTATCTACCCAATCTCTTCTATGTAAATGAACAGTCTTTGTTAGGATTCCTTCAATGATCTTATTAGTAGATTCCACTTGACCATTTGCTTGTGGATGATAAGGAGAAGATTTTCTATGTCTGATTTTGTATTTCTCCATCATTTGCTCCACTAGCCTTGATGTAAATTGAGCTCCTTGATCTGTAACAATTTCCCTTGGGACACTAAAATGAGTAAAAATATCCTCAAAAAGAAAAGTAACTACAGATGCTTCATTAGCAACAAGTAATGGTTTAGCTTCTACCCATTTAGTAACATAATCAGTGCAAACTAATATATATTTCTTTTGTCTTGATGGAGGAATAATAGGTCCTACAAAATCCAAAGCCCATTTTTCAAAAGGTTCAATGTGTACCTGAGGTTGTAATGGCATCTCACCTGAAGGAGAAGGTTTCCCTACCCTTTGGAAACTGTCACACATTTTGACATACTCTTTAGCATCTTTAAACAAAGATGGCCAATAATATCCTAAATTAAGGATCTTATAGGCTGTCCTCTTATCTGCAAAGTGTCCGCCACAAGGTTCATCATGACATGCCTTGAGAATCTCAGGCATCTCATCTTCACGGACACACCTTCTAATGATCAAATCTGGACCTGTCTTGTACAACTCATTAGCGACCCATGAATATCTTGCACTATCATTAATGATTTTTCTTTTATCCCTTGCATTCATAATTGAAGGAAATTTTTCTGAAACTAAATAATTGGCAATATCAGCAAACCATGGAGTTTGAGTAGAGATTGCAAAAAGATATTCATCAGGAAATTGATCTTCAACCGGAGTGTCATCTTTGATATTTTGGAGTCTAGATAGGAAATCAGTTACTGTGTTTTGTTTTCCAGGCCTATCTAGAATAGTAATGTTGAATTCTTGTAAGAGCAACAACCATCTTATAACTATGCCATTAGTGATTGATTTATTCATTAAGTATCTAATTGCAGAATGATCAGTGTGAACAAAAGTTTCATAGCCTGTTATATAGTGTCTAAATTTTTTTATGGCATGAACAACAACTAAAAACTCTTTTTCAGTTATAGTATAGTTTAACTCTGCAGGAGTCAAATTTTTACTGGTATAATAGATGGCATAGGGAATCAAGTCTTTCTGCCCCAATACTGCTCCTATAGTTGTATCGGAAGCATCTGTCGAGATATGAAAAGGTAACTTCCAGTTAGGTCCCCTTAATATAGGTGCTTCAGAAATTTTGGTTTTCAGGGTTTCAAAAGCTAACTGGCAATCATAATTCCACTTGAATTCACAATCTTTGGTCAGTAATTTGAAGAGTGGAGATGCTATCTTGGTGAAGTTTTCTATAAATCTCCGATAATACCCTGTAAATCCTAGAAAACTTCTAACATCTCTTTGACAACTTGGAATGGATAGGTTAGAAATGACTTCAAATTTTTCCTCATCAACTCTAATCCCATCCCCTGAAATGTGGTGCCCTAAAACAATACCTTCAGTAAACATCATAAAACATTTTTCATGACTAAGTGAAAGGTTTGCTTCTTGACATCTTTTTAAGACTTTTCCAAGTTTTCTAAAGCCTCTTCAAATGTGTCCCCATAAACTGTGAAATCATCCATGTACACCTCTACACAGTCATGTATTAGATCCGAAAAAATTCCTAATACTTCCCTTTGGAATGTTGCAGGTGCATTGCATAATCCAAATGGCAATACTCGGTAAGCATAGGTACCCCAAGGATAGGTAAATGTGGTTTTATCTTGGTCTTCAAGTGCTACTTGGATTTGATTGTAACCACTAAACCCATCTAAGAATGAAAAGTACTTTTTGCCATCTAATGTATCTAATACTTGATCTATGAAAGGTAAGGGAAAATGGTCTTTAAGAGTAGTTTTATTCAGTTCTCGGTAGTCAACACACACCCTCCATTTTCCATTTTTCTTTGGCACAATTACCAAAGGAGAAACCCACTGACTATCTGAAATAGGATAGATGAAATTAACATTTAACAATTTTTGCAATTCCTCTTTAATAATTTCCCTAAGATTTGGATTCATCCGTCTTTGAGGTTGTCTGATTGGTTTGCAATTTGCCTCTATATAGATGTGATGAGTACAAGTCTTAGGGCTTATCCCTTTCATGTCAGTGTATTCCCATGCATATGCAGAAGAATGTCTCTGTAATACTTTGACTAACTCTTCTTGTTGAGATTTTTCTAGGTTCTTGTTTATGTTCAAAGTTTTTCCCGGAAATATCTCACTTGTAGAGCTACCAAATTTATCCATAGAATGAAGAGACATCTGCCTTGATGACAAAAACTCAATGTTGGATCCCTCTTGAAGTGATTCATGTTTGTATTCTGAAGAGGATTCAAAGTTTTCTAGAGTATTCATAATTTGATTATCTTCACTAATTTCTGAAATTGTGAAGAGAGGTTGTAAATCTTCTTCATCCTCTATCCATTGAGTGTCATCTAGATCTGTAATTGTCCTAGCTGGAGGATATAAAGTGAATTTCTTAGTTGAACTACCATCAGAAATATACATATCACAGGACCTACAACTAATAAAAGCATCAGCTGTAGCCAACCAAGGTCTTCCTAATATAACAGGATGGCCTCCTAGATTATTCTTAGGAGTTAGGATCATGAAATCCACAGGGTATTCCCAAGAATCTAGGGACACTGGAATGTCTTCTATTACCCCATCTGGTTTGATCACAGATCTATCTGCTAATTTTAATAGTGTGGATGTAAAGAGAAGATTAGGAAGTTTCAGTTTGTCCATGATTTGTCTACTCATGATATTTATTGCTGCTCCTAAATCAATGAGTGTGTTTTGAATTTCAATTCCATTGATGTGAATTTTGACAACTGGATTTCCTGGGTCAATATACTTTGGAATAGCAATCTTGCCCATCATAATGTCTGCTATTTGTCTTACCAATTGAATTTTCTTGGTTTCTCTTATTATTTTTCTTGTTGTCTTCATACTCAACTCCTTTATTGTTTTGGCTAAAATTGGGATTTCTTTGATGGCTTGTAATAATGGAATTTTAATGCAAACATTTCTTAGCTCATCTAAGAAATCATAATTAGGCACCATGATTTGTTTTTCTACACCTCTATCAATTTGTAATCTTTCCGGAAAAGGAGGTATAGAAGTAGATGTAGATGGTTGCTCTAATATAGGAGTTGGATTTATTGAATCTTTTTGTTTTAGTTTTTCAGTGTTTGAGTCTTGAAAGGATGTGTCTTCCTCAAGACTTTTATTCACCCGTAGGGAGTCTTCCTCAGAATTATCTTGTTCTTGTATGATCACAGAAGGTTTCCTATTTTCAAGTATTCTTCCAGACCTCAGTTGAACATCACTAAGGTCTAAAGGAGTGATTAAATAAGTTGGAAATTGTTGGCCTTCTATCATGTATGTATTCTAAGGGTTCTTATTATTGGGGTTTGGTATGGGTTGAGCAGGCAATTGATTTGATTTTTGAGGGAATGGTAATGAAAGTGGTTGATTTTGATGTGGTTGATTTTGATGATGTTGTTGAGAATTTTGTTGAAAATTTTGTTGAAGATTTTGAGGAAAATTTTGTTGAGGATTTTGAGGATAAAAATGTGGATATGGTGGATAGGATGGTGGATACTGATAGTATGGAGAATATCTTCCATAGGGACTTTGTGTTCCTTGTGCCCAAGATTGAGATTGATTTTGAAATTGGGGCCAAGGTTGCTGCCAAGAATTCCAACGTGGAGGTTGATTATAATTTTGATCATGGAATCCTTGTGTTTGAGGTCCCTGCTAAGGTCTTCTAGATACAAAATTGAGAGACTCTGTGGAATCTGTAGGAGTTTCCTCCTGAAAGACAGCTTTGAGACCCGGAAGAGAAGGACAATTCTTGGTCTCATGTTTTTTAGAACAAATGACACAGGTTTCTACAACTTTTACATCCAAAGGACACTCTCTCAAGGCATGTTTCTTTCTACATTTGGGACAAAAGATTGCCAAGGCATCAGATTCAGCCTTTTGCTTGTTTTTTATCTTGAGGGTGTCTATTTGTTCACTAAGACTCCCTAAGATGTTAGATTTAAAATCATCAAGCATGTGACCTATTTCTGATCTACTTACTATCCCAGAAGCAGACTTACTTGCCCTTGCAAGAGCAGGATCTCTTGGACCTTTGACAGTTTTAGATTTCCCTCTTGAAAAGTTGATACATAACTCAGATATTTCAGGTAATGTGAGCTGTGATATATCCCCTTTTCCCATCATGTTAAGGATATCCAACCATTCATCCCTAATTGTTTTCAACAAAAGAGCTTTTAAGGTGTCTTGATCTAGGTTTTCCATTTTTGCCCTTTTGATGTTGTAATTGAATCTCTCCAACAAATCTTCTAAGTTTTCATCTTCTTTTTGTAACATCTTGAACACTTCTTCCTTATGATTAACCGACATACAATAATCCAAATATCTCTCTAGAAATGCTTGTTTCATATCTTCCCATGTTCTAATAGAACTACTGATTAGACTCATAAACCACTTCAATGCTGCTCCCTTCAAAGTTGAAGGAAATAATTTTAGTTTTTGAGCATCTTGTAGGTAGTCATAAGTCCTACACAGCACTTCAAATTCGAATAAGAAAGTTTCAGGATCTTCAATTTTAAGTCCATATAAGTTTGGAAGGACAGAGGGTGAAATGTTTTTCATGGTTGTATTGGTTTCTTCATCAAGTATAGGGAACCCAAAAGAGCTTCCTATTCTACCTCTTCCTCCATTTGCACCTCTACCTCCTTCTCCTTCTCCTCTACCTCTACCTCCAAATAGTGTGTTTTCTCCATTAAAAACTCCTCCTCCTCCTTCTTCTGCCATAGTTGACTCTCTTGTAGAAGTGGAAAGGTTTGTATCCCTACTAGGAATCTTTAGATCTTCTTCTATGGCAGGTTCAGTGGATGAAGTGGAAGGTTTCTCTAATGGAATAGTTGACCTTAGATCTTCTAGAAGTCCAGGATCAAGGGAGGATGGAAGATGGGTTTGAGATGAAGGTGTACTAGCTCTGGATCTAGATGAAACAAGTGGTGTTCTAGAAATCAAACTTCTGCCTCTGCTTCTTATAAATCTTCCCCTTGAATCTCTCTCCCTACGCATATAATTGTTTTTGGATGCTAAGAAACAAAGGTTACCTAGTTTTCACTTCCCCGGCAATGGCACCAAAATGTTTGGTCTCAATCTAGTCTCCTAAATTGAGCTCATTTAATTGTCAACCAGAGTTGGTAAACTGCTGAAGTGAAGTGTACTGTATGTACCTAGGTGTTTGTTTCTTAATGCGTTGTGTGTAGTGTTTTGTGATGTTTTTGGTCTTTTGTGATGATTTCTGATGTTTTTGATCTTTTGGTGGTTTTATGTTCACAAGGAAAATGACTAGAAAGCTAATGGAAGGAAGCTAATGATTAAAAACAGGGTGAAACCTAATGGGTTGATGTCAAATGGTAAATGCAAATGCAATACTAAAAACAGAATTAAATCTAAACTATGAATAAGCAAAAGCAAAGCTTGATAATGACTTCTAAGGAAATGATTCAAAACATAAACTCAACTTGAGAAATGATCAAATAAATATGCAAATCCTCCTAACTAAACAGTCTGAACAACTAACTTATAATGATGCAACATTTCATCCTTGATTAGAGATTTTTTTAAAGCATATTTGGAATAAAACATTTATACCATCATAAGATCTTCTATTCTAGGACTAGTTCCTAACTCTATTATGCAATTTAATTGAATGTCACAAAACCTTACTCAAGAGTTATTGATTTCTTTTCAAAGTAGTCTTTTGAGGGAGGGCTCTGTTTATGAAGTGATAAGGAAATTGCAGAGGTACTTCAAGCCTTAAAATGATATTGTCTTCTGTTCATGTAGTTATGAAGCAATTATAGATTTTAGAACAAGAAGAGGTTTGTGAATAATGAAGGCTGTTTTGTTAAGTTTAACAACTGAAGTAATCTAATGTGTAGTGAATGACAGTCTGAATGTGAAGTGCAAATGCAATGAGTTGAACTAAAACTGAACTTAAAATGTCACTAATCTAAAACAATGTTGAACTACAAGTCATTATCAAACTCAAAATAGAACAACTGAGCATGAGTTAAGTGCAATTAAACTCCTAAGTATCCTAACTATGCTATCATGCATTATTCTATGGAATTATACAGTCTGTTTGTCCATCATGATTGGTATTTTGGAAGAGTTCCTTCTTTTGGAAGAGTTTTTAGAACAATCCTGACTGTGTAATTGAGTGCAAATGCAAGCATAAAGACTGAAAGCAATGAAAAAATAAGATATCATAGCCATCTCCCACTCGTCATTATGATATTTTGGACAAGCGTTTAAGAGCAAGAACAACGATGGTACTTAGTGAAAACACACAACTAAAATGTTCAAGATCACAATCATGCTTAAGACAGTATAAAGATTTCTTGGAAGAGTTTCTTCTTGTGGAAGAGTATTGAGCATAAGTATAACTGTGATGGTGAATAAAAGAGATTACAATTAAATCCTACAATACTATAGCCATTTCCCATTCATCATTATAATCTTTTGGAAGATCTTCTTCTTTTGGAAGAGTTAGAATGAGTATAACTATAGTAGCTAATGAAAACAACTACAAATTCAACTTCAAAAACGTAAAGGCAGCTAGAATACTTATCTAAATTACGCAAATAAATCCGTGCAAGAGGCAGGGGCCCTCTACCACCTGGCGGAATCTAACTCCAAATCAAATCAACGCTTTCAAAACAACACTGTCTGCTTCATTAAAAGTGAAATAACTTGAACAGAGCACTCTGCGTCTTCAGAAATGTAGCACAGAATCTAAGCAAAATCTAGAACAAAATCTAGCTAGCTCTCGGTTTCCCAAGTGTTTATATAACAAATGTAAATAACAAGACTTGCAACAATTTCAGGAACATTTTCTTTCCTTATCGGAATCACATTAGGACTCTTGAAGTGGCTGCGTAACAAGGAAATGGACATCTGGACTAAGACAGTCCTATTAGAAGTCTGTCTTCTTAAATGTGTTCCCACGTACCAAAACCATACATAATTTAGTTTCCTTCCCCGCTCGCAGAGTGACAACGAACCATGTGGGCACGCGTGGAGATATGCCCATATGCGGTTTTTCTTGAGAAGGCCTGGAACATACCCAAACGTGAAGACGTTATGAGAATCGGCTGATTATTACGGAATATACATGATACTGTGACTAATTACACAGTCAAGAAAGTATTTCCAATGGAAAAAATCACAAAACTTAGCAAGTCGGTCATGTAATCATTCTAAGTATTTTAATAAATTCATTGATCGATTGGGTCTAGGATAGCAGTGGACAAGAAAATGAAAGGTAAATTAAGATGAAAGCACAATTTTGAGGCTCAACGACACCCTACCAAATTTGGGCAGTATTGTGGGCCCATATCAAATAAAGAGAAGCTTGCAGTGGGGCCCAGCGAAGCACTCCTTCTACAAATGTAGCCACACTTTGTCTCCCACCCAGAACTTGTGTGGCGCCTGATGCTGATCATGTCACTGCTTGTACTTAGCACTAGCTCTGTCCAATATGTCATGGACTTGTTGGAAAATGTGCTCAATGAAGTTGTTCACCTTGTTGGATTTAGACTAGACATGAGCTGAATCTTCTTGAGTAGCTGCAAATGGTATGGCCACATCAATGGGACATATTAGCTGGAATCACAAGGCCACCTAAAAGTGGTTGTGGCTAGTTGAGCTATGGAGAGATTGGTTATATATGTGTTGGACATAGGGGGGGATTTCATCCCATGTGTGTGGATTATTTGAGTTGTACATGCGCAGAATGTGTACAATCATCCTGTTGACAACCTCTATTTGGCCATCACTTTGGGGGTGGAAACATGTGGACTTAGTGAGATTGGTGTCCATCATCAAACAAAGACTTGACCAAAATATACTAAGGAAATTGCTGTCCTGATGTGAGATAATGGACTGTGGGATCCCAAAGTGTATCCACACTCACTCAAAGAAGAGTTGAGCAATGGCTTCTGCTGTGATATTATTCTTACAGACCACCATAATTTCCATCTTAGAGAATCTATCGACGACCACAAAAACACAATTGTTTCCATGCTTGGTAGACGAAAGGCCCGACATGTAATCCATGGAGATGGATTCCCACGAATGACTAGGGGTAGGAAGCGAAGTATATAAGCCTTGATTCTTTATGGTCGGTTTGGAAATGACATAGGATGTGTAGGATCTGATGTACTTCCCAACATCATGTCGAAGGTTCTACCAATAGAAATACTTATGCATTACTACCATTTTTTTCTTGACCCTGAAATGTATAGCGACTCGACTGTAGTGTGTTTCCCAAGTAATCTTGGAACAATCACTTGAAGGAACA
This sequence comes from Pinus albicaulis, assembly GCA_034641835.2. NCBI lineage: Eukaryota > Viridiplantae > Streptophyta > Pinopsida > Pinales > Pinaceae > Pinus > Pinus albicaulis. The sequence goes on along the minus strand of CM076575.1, from coordinate 775,395,254 downwards.
CATAGGTGTCCCAGGTGGCATAACAGTGCATCTTGGAGGTGAAAATGGAACTTTGTCACCCTTGAGGAGAGTTTGGTATGTGTTGCCAAATTCTAGATCACTTTTATAGAGATGCGGCCAACCCGAAGTCTCATGCCCACAAGAGTCGAGTAGAGTGGTTAACGCCATAATCAACGGTCGAATGAGATAATATACAACATTATTGGTGTTGCCCTTCTTATACTTGATGTTCAAATGTAACTATTGTATGTATGTGGCCCATTTCTAACGATGATCATTCTGCAACTTCCATTGTGTCTGTATGAACTGCAGGGGTCAATGATCTCTATGGATGATCGTTTCCTTCCCCAAAATGTAATGCTTCCATTGTCAGTAGGCTTGCACAATGGAATACATATCTTTATCATAGGTGGGATAATTTTGGATTGTGTCTGAAAGTGTCTCACTATGATATGCCATTGGATGCCCCTGTTGAGTAAGTACTACCCCAATAGCATAATAAGATGCATCCCTCTCAATCTTAAATGGTTGCTGCAACTATGGTAACGTGAGCACTGGTGAAAAGGAAAGGCAATGATTCAACTCTATGAACGCCTTATGTTGAGATTCAAACCAAAATATTTTTTCTTTCGCTCATCCTTTAGTGACTTGACTCAAAGGCCAAGTGATATGAGAGAACCCCAACATGAACATACGGTAGAAATTGGCAAGACCCAGAAAGCTGCGGAGCTCTATTAGAGTGGTTGGGACTGGCCAATATCAAATGACCTAGATCTTGGCTGGTCCTCATGCACCCCCTCCTCATCAATAATGTACCCTAGATATTGAACCTGGGTCATGCCAAAAGTGAATTTCTCCAAATTGGCACACAAATTGTGTTGTCGTAGTGTTTGGAGAACCTGTCGAATGTGGTGGAGTTTCTCTTCCCAAATCTGGATGAAGTTTAGGATGTCATCCAAATTCACCACCACAAATGAGTTAGTAAATGATTGCAATATGTCCTCCATCAGCCTCATGAAGGTTGCAAGAGAATTCGTCAACCTGAAAGGTATGAACAACCATTCAAAAAGGCCCTCCTTGGCTTTGAAGGCAGTCTTCCACACATCAAAGGGTTCGATTGGTACCTAGTGATACCCGTACTTCAAGTCAATCTTGCTGAAATATTTTCCCACTTGAGTTGGTCTAGAAGGTCATCAATCCTTGGGATTAGATATATATTCCAGACAATGATCTTGTTCAATGCCCAATACAGAGTCTCCAAGTCCCATCCTTCTTCTACACCAACACGATTGGGCTCCCATAGGGCGATGAACTTGGTCGGATGTGACCTTTCTGCAACATCTCCTGACTATGCCTCTTGATTTCGTTTTTATCCATAACAGAGCATCGATAGATTGGTCTGTTGGGTAGAGACGCACATGGGGTTAGATTGATGGAGTGATTGACCTAACAGTGTAGAGGAACCCCTGAAGGTGAGGTGAAGATGTCCTCATACTCCTCCATGACTTTTTCCATATGTTGTTTCCATGCAGAGGAGCCCTGTATGGAGGTTGTGGCCACAATATTATTCTTTCCCTGAGGGTGGATCATAAGGAAAAAAAAATTCCCGGTTTGGGAAATGAGCTTACTGCATTTCTTCGTAGTGATCAAAGAGAGGGCAGTAGGTCGTGCCACCTTAGGTATCATGTACAACTTATTACCCAAAGTAACAAAAAAACATGAAGCTGAGACTCATACACATCATGTCGCTCCACAAGTATGGTTAGCCTAATAATACATCACAAAATTCAAGACGAGAAACATCACATAATACCTCATTTGTGAAGGGTTGATGCTATAGGGAAGGCAACACTATTGGCTGATGCAGAGATCCCATCCTTAGTGAAGCCACCTGATGGTGTATTGTTGTGGGTGTCCTGTGATCGGTAGGCCCAACCGCTTCATGACCTCTGCTGAAATGAGGTTCTTTTGGCTCCCACTGTTGACAATGAAATGCAGCGGGGAACCCTTCAACCACATTTGGGAATGGAAGAGGTGCTCCCCCTCCTTTGGATCTTCAAGTTCTTCCTTTTAGATCTTGTTTGTGGTAAAGGTGGCACTGGGATCTGCATCGATAATATGCTTCCCTTTGTCATTTCCCTTGTTGAGTTCTAACTCAGAGTCAGAACATGCATCTAATTCAGAAGCCTTCAACTCGGTTACCAATGACTACTTGGACCGACACTCACTTGTTTTGTGAGTGGAGTTATTATGGAATTCACAACACTATCCCATGTCCTTATTTGGCTTCATGGTGTTTTTCTTTGCTTGCGGCTTCGATGGGTTGTCCTGGGTTGCCCCAGCTTGGTGTTTCCATTTTTTCTATGGTTTTGGGGCGCCTTTCCCTTACTTGTGATTTGCAGATCCAAAGTCTCGCTTCTTCTGTTTTAATTTCCACTCAATCTTGGAAGCATACTAGTATACTACACCAAGCAAGCAGATGTCAAGGAAATCCATTTCCTCCTAGATGTATCTATGCAGACAACTATGGTACTTAAGCACCAAATGTTTCCATGAATCTTTGATACCCAAATGTGTGCGCTGGGTATGGAATATATTCATCAGCTCATGCACAACTTGATCCCTTTGTTTCCGAAATATAGTCCATTGTATGTACTTATCCTCATAGATCCCCATAGGGTAGTATTGTTCCTTGATGGTGTCTCGAAAAGAATTCCAAGTGGGTGCAACTAAGAACATGGAGGATTCCCCCTCTTCCTTTTGCTTACAATAGGTTTCCCACCAGTACTTGGCATGGGGGACGACTTTGAGGAGTGCAAAAGTAATATTTTCCTGATTGGAAAAGTTATGAACCAAAAAATATCCTTCTAATAGATTCAACCATCTATCTACAATTTTTTCATCTATTTGGACCTCAAATATGGGAATGTCGAAACTCACTTGTACCTTGGTAGATGTCGAAGGATCTGGGAAAATTTATCCATCATTGCATTCCTCTATTTGTCGAGGGCCTCCTTGAGCAATATTTTGATAGGATCTCCTGCTCCCTTGTCTTTCTTTTCCTCCACCATGGGAGGTCGTCAGTGTTTGTGAGGCTAATCTTGCAAAGGTTTAATCGGATCGAGCCCTAACTCCTTATACCCCGATCTTGTTGGGGACATGCAAAGAAATATCGAGAAAGAGAAGACAGCTCTGATACCATTGATCTAGATTTATGAAAGAACACAATAAAATATAGAAATAAACATAAACACAAAGATGCAACAGAAAATATACTTCATATCATTAATATCAAATAACTGAAATCAACTTACATACATAATGGAAATAAACTAGCTCGGGCGATGGTAGCTTATCTTTGAGAAGAGATGTGGAGGCTACATGCCTCTGAATTGTATTTCAATGAGGCTCAATGGCCTTTTTATGATTGAACATGGGAAAACCCTAACCGCAAGAGATGGAACGCCAAGAGTTTGTGGGCCCTGTTGGGGTTAGTTGGGAATCAAACTTCTTGGGGTTGTAACTTGGTCATATTATCTCCATTTGGCACATACAATATATTGTCAAAAATATCTCTCTAATTACTACATGATTTGCCATATGTCCCTGCCAATAGCCTCGGGCTTGTTGCAGACCTCAAAAAAATGTTGTTTAGGGGGTCAAAATTGCTCCGGAAGTTTGGGACTAAAAAAATTGCTAAAAATAGTAAATGCTGCTATAAATAAGGAAAATGATGAAACTGACTAGAGTTCTAGGTGGAATAGGTGGGTGGCCACCAATATCCATTTGGATCAACTAATCCTGTGAAACCTAAAGGATTTATACTGGTATACATAGGCAAAGCTGCATATAATGCAAGTGGAACAATTGTCCATTCTACACTTCTCATGTCGTTTAACAAGTCTAACCCTACACCACTTAGCAATGAAACACTAGATGCACTCAAAAAACTTTACCAAGAATTGAGACTAGTTTTAATTGATGGACTTTCCATTCTAGGAAGTCGCTTCTTTTTTTTCATTGATGATCAAATGAGAAACATTATACATGTTTAGAAAAATTACTTTGGAATGTTAACAATATTTTTCGTGGTGACCTTTATCAAGCAAAACCTATGCAAGATTCCCTAATAATTGAACAATCTATTCTCAACAAAAAACCAATCACATATGACTTTTGGAAAAAAAATGTAAATTTCTATGAATTGCATATTACAACACATCAAACAAACGATAAATTCATCTCAATATTGAATAGAATGCGCATAAACACTCAAACATAAGATGATATGATGTATTGGAACAAAAATTTTGTTAGGCCTGGACCTATTGGCCTTGATTTTCCCTATCTCTTTTATAAAAATAAAGATGTTTCTTTGCACAACAAAAAAATGTCGGCACTTGTTCCTAGACAGGGAATTGTTATCAATGCAATCAACCAAGAAGAATAAAACCATGTCGATTTTCCTTCACATTTACATACAACAACATTTCATTAAGAAATAGTGATGAAATTAAATATGTTAGTTGAAATCTATGCTAGAAATTACGATTCACAAGATGGCCTTTTAAATGGAGCAAATGGAATCATTAAAGCTTATACAAAAAAAAAATGATATTGATGTCATATGGATCAAGTTTATTGATACAAATGTAGGAAATCACTAAGTGAGAAAATTGGCTAGATTATATAGCAAAGACATTTCCAAAGATTGGATCCCTATATTGTGAGTAGTAAAATCAATAACACTATTAACAAAGACAGGCTGTATCAAAATACGAAAAAAATTCATGTTCAATTTTCATGTGCACACACAATACATAGGTCATAGGGCCTCACACTAGAAAACCTTGCATTTAATCCTTCTGGAAAATAGACTCATGGATTAGCCTACACAACCTTGTCTCATGTTAGGAAAATGCAATCCTTATTCCCGTTAAAGCCTTTACAGAAAAAAAAACTTCAAAGTTAAACAAAAAATGACAATTGAAATGGAGCGTCTATGACAAAATGAAAAATGGGAACTGGATTACAAGTATCAGTATTTGCACACACATCCATGCACATCAGTGCTATCTTTAAACACTTGCAACCTAGAAACCTATATTAACGATGTACTTGATGACTATGATCTATTGGACATTGGCATTTTTGGTTTTCAAGGGACACGTTTGAAACAAGATACATTGCAACAAAGGTTCAAAACCTTCACTTGTATATCTAACCATATAAAATATGGATTGGTCACATGCTTCAAACAAATCATAACAATCCTTGAACATATGAAGTTTGAAAAAGGCAATGTAGAAGAACTTATGGGAAAAATCATTATACATGGAATGCAAATCAGATTTGTCAATGTCTATACAATACCCTATGTTACATTTCCCAATATACTAAGTATTCTTGAAAAAACATTCTCCAATATAGCTATTGGCCAACCAATTCTCACTGTAGGAGATTTCAATGTTAACATGCGTCAAAGTATTAATAGAACAAAGACACTAAAATACTATATGCATAGCCAAAAATTTCGTTTCCTTCTAGATACAAATTTCTATTTGCATACATCGCTTATTGATCATGGTCTAATACACAACATAGCTACAATATCTACAAAATAGATACATATGGGTTAGACCATGACACGATTTGTTTCATAATGAACCATATATATGAAAATGAACCATACAATTTTTTGAACACTTTCCATATTTGCAATTAAACCATTTTTTTATCATTTTTTGTTGCCATTGAACCTATAACCATTTAATAATGTCCTTTTGTAAGCATCCATACACAAAGAAAGCTTCTAATGCAATTTCCTTTGTTCTATAAGAGAAAAATGGATCAAACCTGCATTGAGCAAAGACAAAAATGGAAAGTATTTACAAATACCATATCTACCTGCCTTTTGTTCCTTATATATATATATATATATATATATATATATATAGGCTAGTTAACATGCATCCATTATTGCTAATCGCATATTTCCTTCCCATTGCCACTTGCATTGCAAAAAAAATTGTAGGTTTGAAAAATAAAGAAACACAAGCACAAAAGAAGCAAAACAATTGCAAAAAGAAGCCAAAAGGCAAGTCAACCTATGCATATTGTTTTTGTGCATCTACCACATCTTTCATATACACATCAACATCGTCTCAATTTAATTGATTGTAATTTCAATGATCTGTGCATAGCGCGAATGCATTTCCAACCATTCCCATATCAATTGAAGAACTGAAGATCCACAAATCTTGAAAATTGTTTCATGGTGATGTCATGGTAGTGTACACCACATTTTTTACGAAGTAACAAAAAATCGTCAATTATTGTGTGCTAATTTGATTGATAAATAAGGATTGATGATAGTGACAATGGTTTTTCCAAGCGAACTCATCGAAAAACACAAGCAAAAGATCTTGCCAGCAAAAGGACTTGTAGTCACAAATTTCCAGATTGCACTGAAAACAAACTATGACCGTGGCGATTGCGACCGCACTCTATTGTTAGAAAGCATGAGCACTATAGAAAACATTGACATAGTTTGTGCATAATACAAATTCGTTCCCATTGCAACAATAAAAAAACTGGGAGAAAATATAGAAACATTACCAATTTCAACTAATGCAGCACTTGTAACAACAACTCAAAAAGTTGGAATGAAATATAAATTGCAAATTAAATATGGAAGATTTGAATATTAAAAGGCATCGGTAACATGCTCAACCTTGTATCACTCATCCATTAGTATTATGCATTTCATATTATTGTCTACATGCAATTTGAACAATTACATTTTTTTTATATCTTTTTTTTTGGTGGGCACTTTATAATACAACTACAACTATTCGAAAAGTTTGCATCTATCTACAATGAAATAGAACAATTCTTGCAAACTGGAGATATTCCAAACATGCTCTTCAAAAACATAAAAACAAAAGAAAATATGCAAAGGAAAAAAAAAATCTGTACGACACACACCACTTTCATTATGCATTTGAATACTGAGATAGAACAAGACCTCAAAAAAATATTTGACAAACAGATCTAGATATGTACATACTCAGTAACAAACTTATGTTTCATACGAAACTTAATTATTTTTTGCTACAAATATGTTGACTAGTTTTCTTCTCTAATAGGTGCAAGGAATACTTGTTTTTGAAAATGCATACTCAACACCATTTGCAGTTGCCTAATGTCTTCGTCTGCAATTATTTTATGTTAAGTGGAAACAAAAAACCCCTTTTCTTTTTTTCTGCATTTTATCAATTTCACTATAAGAACCCTTGATAACAACATCATGCAATGTTGTCTGAGGATAGTTCTAAAGAAATTATTTTATGAATTATCTACTATGTCTTACTAAGAATATCTACAAAAAAAAACAATAACAATTTATATGCTGCAAAATTTACAGATACATGGTCTTTTCACTCTTAATAATGACAATGAGATTTTGGATGTTGAGAGAAACATAAAACAAAATAGAACAACCCAAAGTTCCAACTAGAAAATTCCTCTTCTCTCCTCAGGTATCATCCCCTTCCTCTCAAGTTTACATTTTAGTCATATAAAAAAATGATACAATTTTCTATTTATGTAAACATCAATAAGAACTTTGTATTATTTTTTTCCTCATGCAGGGATGATAAACGTGAAAAAAAAACACACCAGGCTATTATAGATTTCAAATTTCAATTCCGAAGGAACATTAAGCATTACTATGTTGAGGCACAAAAAAACTTAAATGTTTTGTAACATTTTCCACAATTTTTTCTATGTCCTGCTATACGTCAGTTTCGATTCTTGTCAACTAAATAATTGTATAAGCACTCAATTCTATTTACTAAAAATAGTTTTATAAGCCTTTGTTTAGTCGAAATATTTTGAGTAACATCTAATGCAAACTTCTATTATACTCTACTCTCTTGCCTTAAGCACTAAATTCTGTTTAGTCAAAATGTTGTAATTTGTTATATTATGCTATCAATCTAAATGAATGTGCTCTTATAATTTATAGTCTAAAAAAATGACAATCACAACATAGACATATTAGTAAACAATTCTCCTACCCATATGCCAAATCTAAACATAGGAATAGGAACAAAGACATGATAACAAATAGGTATCCTATTCCTATCTTAGATATCATTAGTCCCGTATTGGAGATCATAGCATCAAAGATTGGCTTTCTTACCACAATAAACCAACTGCCAAATATACATATCCTTGACCACGATGAAAATCTCTTTTTGGTACCTATAAGGTATCACGTTCCTAAAACTCACCGTTAAAAGTGCAACACCCCACACTGTGCAATGGATAACATAGGAGACAATTCTCTTGATGTAGCCATTGTTCTCCCCGTAGTCAAGATTGCAAAAGTCGACAGGTCCTATATGTGGTGCATGTGGGATCTGAACACCTACCCCGCTCCCTTCCTCACTGCTATGTTTTTCTCTTTAACCCTTCCTCCCCCAATATAGAAAAGTTTTGACAGAAGAATCTTCTTCAATCCAACTCTCTTCATGGGAAACATATTAAATTATTTTTGTATGCTCTTCCAAGCAACAAACCATGACAGAAAAATCTTCTTCAGTCCATGTATCTTCATGATTTACATATTAAATTAATTTTTCTCTGCTCTGTCAAGCATCACAAGCCCATTGAACATACCAACCCCTTCCAAAATATGCATCGAAATTATAAACATGTTGAAAAACATCTTGATTCCATGACTCCTAGCTTCTACAATCACAAAGTCCAACGCCTGCAACCACTTTCCTCTGAATTAGGGCTTTGTTGAAAAGGCAAAAAAAACATACATGCATTTACACTGTGAGGCCACAACTTTGAAATGCAATATTAATATTTCCAAGGGTCAACTTAATCTCTCTCCACATCCACGCCATGGTCAAGAGTCGCCATTATCTCTCTTCACCCGATGTCAAACAAACAAGCTCCAACCTCTGACTAGATCGCCTCGGGTTTCTATTTCATCTCCCAGGAATTTTAAAATTGTGTGTATGTAGCTTGGGAAGCATTATTTTATTTATATAATCAAATCCATATTAGAAAACATTATAAAATCTTTCAAACCACACTCTAACATGCAAAAGATAGCTAATTTATCATATGTGCCCATCCAAAAGAAAATAACATCTGTATCTAGAATAGAATTTATGGCAATAGCAAGAAGGTTTAAAAAAAATGAATTGTATGTGTAAAATGATATAGCTTTTGATCATTTTCTCAATGGTATGCCAGAAATTGTAAATCTTTTTACAAAAATCTCTTCTGTCTGGGTTTCACAATTATTTAGCTCTTGGCACTGCTACATAGGCCACGTTTGTGGTCTCATGCCAGCAAAAAGGACAAACAAGGGATCTATGTCAATGTGCTTTACTATAAGTAAATTAAATAAATTTTTCTATACATAATTTTGTGTAAATGTGCTTTGCCACGTTTCATAAATTGAAAATCTTGTTGCAAATCCAGTTAGAACCCCTTGCAATCAAAATTTACCAGAGGTTTTTTTGAATTAATCTCTATACTCCGCAATATTTATCATATATTCATTTTTTGCATTATTAAAATTGATATTGTTAAAAGAAATTTGATAATTTGATAATTCTTATTTTTTTTGAGTTTCCAATATTGCTACCAACTCTATCATCAAACTTTAAAAAAAAAATGACATATCGCGATATCATAAGAATACATCCAAGATAAATTGTGTTTTTTTGGTCGGAGATATTTTGCATTCCTACGTTTTGCAAATTACTAATAATATATATTTGCAAAATTATATCACAATAGAACAACATGATTTCAATGCATATGCAATATATATTCAACAAAACATGCATTATGATGAGTTACAATGAATTTTTATTCTATTTCCATTGAAAATCCATTTATTAAACTAAGTGGCGAGGAACACTAGCTATGCAACCTTGTTATTTTTTGATTTGATCTCCCCAATAGGTAAATCAAATATTTTGGAATGAGTCCAACTAAACGAAAATATGTTTTTTTTTTCTAAATTACTCTATTTCTATTATAAACATTAAAGTACAAAACTGCCACGGCTCAACTGAGGAAGCCTGAGACCGGGCTTGATGTCCACTGTCTGTCTAGCTATAGAGCTGCCCATTAACGGGAAACCAGCTCTTTTATCCGAGTTGCCACCGCCCAGGAACTGGGAAACCGACGCAAAGTCACTTGCATACAGATTAACAAAACTAAAAAGAGCCAAAAAATACATGCAGCTTTGTCTGCTGTGAGTGACCATTGAAAACAGAAATTTATCAAAAATTCTAGCACATAAATCATACTGAGAATTGGTCCTGGAGCAATTAGTCGGAGTCCGGATTCTCTTCCTCGATTCGGCAGCCATAGTGTTCTTCCGCATCCTCTTCATCGTTCTTGTCAGCATCTTCACCTGACGGGCCAACTTCCATCTGCAAGTGCGCCTGTCCCGGATGAGCAGGGACAGAGGCAAGCGGAATTCCGAGGGGGTGCGCGCTAGGACCGGGTGCAGGGCCAGAGGGGGGCTCGAAGTTAGGCTTGGAAGGAGAGTGCACAGGGTTAGGCGGCTGAGCAGGAGGGAGAGTGGTCTCTTCTCGAAGAGAAATCGTGATGAGGGCAGTAATGGAGGGTCGGTTGAAAGCGCAATCGAAACGCAGCTCAGTGTGTTGCGTTGATTGCCTTAAATAATGACTGCCAGGGCGAGAAGGGGAGGCGGAAGCCTGAAGCGGGGGAGGAGACAGAGAATTCAGAGCAGGAGCACGAGGCGGGTGCGAGGGCTGAGGAGGCGCCGGGGCAACGCTCTCATGGAGATGGCCAGCAAGATCAACATAAAGGGGAATGGGACGCCTTTCAGCTTGCTCCATGGAGTAATCTGCATTAGAATTGGAGGGTCGCTCACTCATGGATCTGCCGCGAGAGGCCCCTTTCCTGCAAGACATTCTTTTCCTGAGCCTGGGCATACTGAAATTCCGAGAGGAATCCGACCAGTTACCAGAAGGAGCTGCAGGAATAGAGTTAATATGACCAACAATAACAGGAGAAGTATGAGAATTGAACAGAACAGGGCAGAAGTTACTAGTCGAGAAATGATGGCCGGGAAGCGTATCCAAACAACAATGCAAAGAGCGCCTGCGACCTGTAGCACAGCCGCCCGGGCACTGAGAGCGCAGAGGTGACAAAGGGCGGTGAGCAGAGCCGAAGCAATCAGAAGAATGCGAGCAGTGGTGCTCCATTTGAAGTCTGGTGCGGCGAGCAGGACGGAACAAGTGACGGCAGGGAGGAGTTAATAGCCAGCGCTTGGGATTAATGAACTGGGCATTAATAACACCATGGGGGGCCATGTGGCCACCCCAGGTGAACCTCCTTGGTGTTTGCGCCAGGCCTGTAGGCCTCTTAACCCGAGATAACATCCGCATCCGGAATAAACGAAAATATGTTATTTTTTGTGTGTTTATTATTTAATTAAACAATGTCAACTTTGATATTTATGGATGATAATTTATAATGAAGATACATCAACTTTTAATTTCATCAAATATCCCCATTCACACAATTTTATTAATAATAAGAAGAAAATTATATATAATAATAATAATCTAATTTGAAGTTTACTACTATATCCTTTATTTATAAAATAAAAAATATCTCTACACAACTATTTTACCACTATACACACATAAATGAAAAGCACAACATATAAAAAAAACTTTGATAATGTATCTTAACATGCCATATATTCTTAACTAACAATTTAAAAATGACCATTATGATAAAAATATCACAAAGATAACTGATCTTTAAGAAATACTTATTTTTTTAAATTGCTTTATTTATTAGTATGATGTGTGATAGCAAGTATAGTAGATATTAATCATCATCTTTATCATATTATATATAAACTTTAAAAGTATTAAATTAATATTATTAATAAATTACAAAAATTATTTAAAAATTCATAACATATATATTTTAAAAATTTAAAATTCATAAATATTAATTTATATAAATATATATTTAAAAAAATACAAATATTAAAACAACATATATCTGTTATGTAATATACAAAGCAAATACCAAATTTTATTACTAATTAATATATTTTGTTATATACTTATTTTAATATATTATAATTGAATATATTTGTGACAACTCAAACCCTCACCTTTCTTTGTATTTATGGCATCATCATATCACTATGATGCTTAAACTCATAAGTTTGACATTTTGCTTTTTAATTAAGCTATGACTTTTTGCGTTTTAAACATAAATATAAAGGTGTCGGTTTCATTATGCTTTCAATATGCTAATCATAATATTAGATTATGCACTAATTTTAATTTAATGGTTGACATTTTGAGTACAATGTCAATTATGCACTTATTACGTCTAAGTGTTATGTACTCATAACCTAAAGAGGTCCCTATACAAGTCATCATTTGGTGGTCCTAACCTATAAATATTAAAGTTCATTAATATAAACTCAATAACATTAAGAGGATGTAGGCCCTTCTTCTATATACATTATTTCACTCAGACGTAGGATTGGTGGCCAAACTATATGGATGGTGACAAGGAATTTAACTATTTAGTTGTTAAACTGCAACAGAGAGGGAAATATAACGACCATTGATTAGGATTATTTTTATTTTTAACCAAGGGATCTTTTTCTGCTTTAAGAAAAGCTTTAAGTCCTTGTGACTTACTATAACCATTAGAACAAAAAACATTAAGGAGATGGGTCTTTTCTCCCACAAGGTGAGACTCATCCGAGATTCTCAACGCCCTAGTGGCTAAGGTGTTGAGGATGCCTAACTTTTGAGCAGGGAAATGATGCGAATCAACATGAAGATATTGTTTAGTATGGGTTTTTTTTACGAAAAACCTGATGAGAGAAAGAACCCTCTTCTTTTCTACAGATAAGAACATCAAGGAAAGGAAGGCTCCCATCCACCTCATAACCCATGGTAAATTTTATGGAGGAAGATTGACTATTAAGATGAACGAAGAGTCGATCCAGCTCTTCCTTACCATGAGGCTAGACGACACAAGTATCATCTACAAACCTTTTCCAAAGCTTTGGTTGGTGTAGAGCAGAGGAAAGAGCCTTGGATTCAAAATCCTCCATAAAGAGATTAGCAAAAATAAAAATAATCCTAATCAATGGTCCTGCAATGTAAGGCTTCCTTTCATTCAGGGTACCACTGATAGGATTGCTAGAATTCTTAGGAAGCATAAGGTTTCCTCTTCCTTCAAACCCCTTAACATGATTCGTAGCTCTCTTAACTCAGTTAAAGATCCAGTGAACCCTAGGGATGGAAAAGGTGTCTATCTTATTCCTTGTTCCTATGGGACGCCTTACATTGGTGAAACGGGTAGGTCCATTAGCCAAAGGATATGTGAACATGCAGCTAACATTAGACATGGCAGGTCCCGCACCTCTGCCCTAGCTGAACATGTGGAAAAAACTAACCATCATGTCTGCATCGAAGAGGCTAAGGTCTTAGCCAGGATTGATCATTTTCATCATCGTAAGTTAAGAGAGGCCCTTGAAATTGAAAAAAGGCCCGTAAATCTCAATAGAGATGACGGCTGGAATATAAGCAGGTGTTGGATCCCTACCTTATATTCTTAATTTTCCTTTTTTATTTTTATATTTTTTATTATATATATATATATATATATATATAATTTTTTAATTTTAATTTTTTTTTTAAATAGAATTACAATATAATAATATATAATTATAATAAAATACTTTTTGCATTTTGAATAATCAATTAATGATATTAATAAAAATAAAATAATTTTTTATATATAATTAAACTATTAAATTGACCTAAATAATTTTTATTTATAATTAAACTATTAATTTCAATTTTCAAACTAGCCGTTAAGATTTTTTAATTAAATAATTAAATTAATAGATTTTTTTTTTTTTTTTTTAAAGATAAAATTACAATATAATAATATATAATTATAATAAAATAATATTTTTATTTTTATTTTGAATAATCAATTAATGATATTAATAAAAATAAAATAATTTTTTTTATATATAATTAAACTATTAAATTGACCTAAATAATTTTTATTTATAACTAAACTATTAATTTTAATATTCAAACTAGCCGTTACGATTTTTAATTAAATAATTAAATTAATCGAACTATTTTTTATTTTTATTTTTATATTATTATTTATTTATTTATTTATTTATTTTATAGATAGATTTACAATAAAATAATATTTGTATTTTGAATAATCAATTAACGATATTAATAAAAATATAATAAATTTTTATTTATAATTAAACTATTAAATTGACCTAAATAATTTTTATATATAGTTAAACTATTAATTTCAATATTCAAACTAGCCGTTTCGATTTTTTAATTAAATTATTAAATTAATAGAACTAACCGTTATGGATTTCAAAGTCAAATTAGTTGTTATTCTAACGGTTTTCTTTGCCTTTCCTACATCTATTTAAACTCAACGACTGATCTGATCTCTCACCTAGTCCTGATGATGAACCACATTGGTTGGTTCGAAATGCGTTGACTTTGTTCATGATAATGTGATTATTACCAAAAGATTTCTTCATAATAAAAAAAAATTATATTAAAAAAAAAAAAAAAAAAAAAAAAAAAAAAAAAAAAAAAAAAAAAAAAAAAAAAAAAAAAAAACAAAAACATTTTAAAATAATTAAAAAAAAAAAACAAATTTCATTATTTTTTTAATTAATCTTTTTTAAAATTTTAAAAGTAAAAAAAAAAAAATTAAGAGAAAAAATTAATCAATAAATAAATAAAAAACATTTAAAAAATTAAAATTTAAAAATATATTAAAAGTTAAAAAATTAAAAAAAAAAAAAAAACAAAATTAAAAATACTAAATTAAAAAAACAAATTTAAAAATACAAATATATTTAAAAAATTAAAATAAAATTAAAATATACAAATTAAATTTAAAAAATAAAAATTAATTTTTTATTAAATTTAAAACAAAAGAATTTAAATTTGAAAATAAAAAATTAAATTAAAAAAAAATATGTTAAATTTTAATAATTGAAAATTAAAAAAATAAAATTAAAAATTAAAAAAAATTTATTAAAAAGACAAATAAATTTTAAAAATAAATTAAATTTAAATTATAAAAAATAAATTATATGTATATATTAAATTAAATTATATATATATATATATATATATATATATATATATATATATATATATATATATATATATATATATATATATATATATATATATTATTAAATTAAAAAAAACAATATTAATTAAAAAAATAATAAATTTTAATAAATAAATGAATAAATAAATAAATTTTAAAATAAAAAATAAAATTAAAAGAAAATCAAAATAAAAGAACACTTTTAAAATGAAAAAAAAAAAAAAAACAATTAAAAACGGAAAATGGAAACAAATAAATAAATAAAAAATATTAAATGAATTTAAAATGCAAAAAAAAATAAAAAAAATTAAAATGCAAAAAATTAATTTAAATAAAAATTAATAAATTTTATGTAATTAAAAAAAAACAAATAAAAAAAAATATTTAATTTAAATAAATTAAAAAAAAATTAACAAAATTTATTAAATTTTATTAAATTAAGTTCAAAAATTGATATTAAATTTAATAAATTAAATTAAAAAACAAATATGAAATATAATAAACAACAATAAAAATAAAATAAAAAAATTATTAAAATTCAATAAAAAATAAAAAAGTCGAATTAAAAACAAATTATTTAATTGCGCTGCCCAGGTTGCGATGGGAGCTGGCCGCTGGGCGGGCGGGGTGCTGCTTCCAACCTCCCCACCCACCCAACGGCTGGCCCCTGTTGCGACCTGGGCGGGAGGTCAATTCCTGGAATCGACCTCCCTAGGTCGATTCCTAGAATCGACCTCCCCAGGTTGATTCCGGGAATCAACCTCCTAGGTCGATTATGGGAATCAACCTCCAGTTCGATTCCAGGAATCGACCTCCCCATGTTGATTTTGGGAATCAACCTCATCCTCCTCAGGTCGATTCCTGGAATCGACCTCCCAAGGTTGATTCTAGGAATCTACCTTGGGAGGTCGACTCCCAGAATTGGCTTCTCGAGGTTGATTCTCGAAATCGACCTCCAAAGGTCGATTCCCGGAATTGACTTCCCCAAGTCGATTCCCGGAATCAACCTCCCCAGGTCGATTCTAGGAATCGACCTCCCCAGGTCGATTCTTGGAATCGAACTCCCTAGGTCGATACTCGGAATCGGCCTCCCCAGGTCGATTCCGGGAATCGGCCTCCCCAGGTCGATTCCAAGAATCGACCTCCCCAGGTCGATTCCAAGAATCGACCTCCCCAGGTCGATTCCAAGAATCGACCTCCCCAAGTCGATTCCAAGAATCGACCTCCCGTCGCCATTTGGGCGGTCCAATTAAATATATATATATTTTTAATCCGATTTTATTTATTTATTTATAAAATTTTAATAATTTTTAAAACTTTTTTATTATTTATTATATTTCATATTTGTTTTTTTAATTTAATATAATATTTTATTCTAATTTTTAAATTTACTATTATTATTAAATTTAATATTTTTAGTTTTTTTTTTAAAATTTATTTATTAAAAATTTTTAAATTTTAATTTGAAAAATGTTTTTTTTTTAAACAATAAGATTTTATTTATTTTTTTTAATTAATTATTTGAAAATGTTTTTTCTCATTTTTTTTGTTTTTTGTTTTTTAAACTTAATTTTTTATTTTAAAATTTATATTTTAATTTTAAAATTTTGTTTTGTTTTGTTTTTTTTTTTTTTTAATTTAATGTTTTATTGTTTTAAGAAAAAGTATTTTTATTTTTATTTATTTATTTTTAAATTTAAATTTAAATTTTTAAATTTTAATTGTTTTAACATTTTCTATTTTAATTTTTTTCTAATTTTGTACATATATATTTTTAATAACTTAGAAATTTTATTTTTGATGTTTTTTTATTTTATTGGTTCAGTTATTGTTTTTTTTTCTTTAAATTATGTGTTTTTTTTTAAATTTTTTCTCTTTTTTAATTTAATTTTTGAATTTTTTTGTTTTATTTATTTATTTTTGTTTTTACAAGTTAATTTTTTTTTTTTTTTACATTTTTATTGATTTTTTTTATTATCTTTTTTATATATATATATTTTTTATATTTGAGTTTTTTTTGTCATGTTTTTCTTATTTTATTTTTATGTTTTATTACCAACATGAGAATTACCACTCTAAAAAAAATGGTTAATGATGCATCGACACTTTTCAAAATTAGCATGAAAATCACTAACATTTTAAAACAAATGTTCATACTCGATAAATAAAAAATTAAAGTGTAAAAAATATGCCAAAAAAAAAACGGGGTGATTTTGCATCACCACTTTTCAAAATCGGGTGCTTTTTTTGCTACCTCAAAAAAGTAGGTACCAATTCAGTTACCTATTTGATCGGTAACAATGTTTTTAATGAATGAATTGTTTTAGGACACCATATTTTAGGAAATGGAATTAAGGTGGACTCATCTAAAGTTGGATTTATTTCCAAATTAGAAATCTCAAATTGTCAAAAAGATGTTAGGAGTTTTCTTGGTTTTATAGGATACTACAGAACATTTATAGAAAACTTCACAAAAAATGCATCTCCACTTTTCAAATTTCTCACAAAGGATTGTGAATTTAGCTGGAACCCTAAGTTCCAAAAGGCATTTGAAACCTTGAAATAAAATATGTTTGAAGCACCCATATTAAGAGGACCAAATTGGGAATTACCTTTTCATATATCAAGTGATGCTTCAGATACAGCTCTGGGAGTTGTATTAGGACAGAAATACTTGAACCCTTATGTCATCTACTATACAAGTAAGAATTTGTCTCCGGTAGAGTTAAATTATACTGTTACTGAAAAAGAGTTTCTAGTTGTTGTCCATGATATTAACACGTTTAGACATTAGATCACTGGCTATGAAAATTTCAATCACACAGATCATTCTGCAATTATATATTTTAAATGAATAAATCTATCAGTAATGGAAAAATCACAACATGGTTACTATTATTGAAAGAATTTAATCTCACCATTTTAGATCGACCTAGAAACAAAACATAGCTACTGACTTTTTGCCAAAATTCAAAATGATAATAGTAATACACTAGTAGAAGATTGTTTTCCTGCTGAATATATTTTTTCAATATCTACTAAATCTCCATGGTTTTCAGACATTGCTAATTATTTAGCCACATGAAAACTTCCATCATATTTTTTTCCTAGAGAAAACAGAACGATAATTCAAATGAGTGCATCTAATTCATCGGTAAATGAGGAATTGTACAAGACAGGTCCAAATATCATCATTAGAATATGTGCACGAGAGGATGAAATACCTGAGATACTGAAGGCATGCCATGATGAGCCATGTGGAGGAAAATTTTATGACAAGAGGATTTCCTACAAAATCCTTCTCTTAGGATATTATTGGTCTTCCCTTTTCAAGGATGCCAAGGAATATGTAAAAGATGTGACAGTTTTCAAAGAATGGGGAAACATGTTCCTTCAGATGAAAAATGGGCTCTAGATTTTTTTGGACCAATCAATCCACCATAGAGACAAAAGAGGTATATTCTTGAGTGCACTGATTACGTCACTAAATGGGTAGAAGCTAAAGAACTTTCCTTTGCTAATGAAAATGTTGTAGTTTCATTTATTTTTTAGGACATTTTTACTCATTTTTTTGTCCCAAAGGAAATTGTGATAGATCAAGAAACTCAGTTTACATCGAGAATGGTGCAAAAGATAGTGGAAGAGTACAAAATAAAGCATAGGAGGTCCACTCCATGTCATCCACAGGAAAATGGACAAGTGGAATCTAATAATAAGGTGATTGAAGCAATCCTCACAAATATTTTACATTTTCATGGGAGGGATTGGGTAGAAAAACTTACTTAAGCTTTATGGGACTACCGTACTACATGGAGAAACACAATAGGAAATACTCCCTATGAACTTGTTTATGCGAAGTAAGTCTTTTTTCCAATAGAGTTCCAAATCAAAACCTTCAAAATAGCAGTCAAATTGGGACTTGAATTGTGAGAAGCACAAAGGCATAGAATAGAACAACTCAATGAGCTTGATGAAATAAGACAAGATGCAATTCAAAAGACCATCCAAGTTTAGCAACAAAGATCCAGATGGCATGATAAATACATTAAAGAGAGAGAATTCCAAGCAGGAGATTGGGCACTTCTTTTTGACTGAAAGTTCAAATATTTCCAAGGTAAATTTCAAACTCATTGGCTTGGGCCTTATGAGTTGAAAGAGTTTCTGATAATGGAGTAGTTAGGGTTAGAACTATTGATGAAGAAAAGGTTCCTCTCCTTGAAAAAAAGAGGAGTTTGTAAAAACATTTCAAGCTAATGTTGATATGAAGTTGGTTAAGAAGAATCTTTCTTCTTCCCCAACTTAGAAGTCTTCTTTTTATTATCATATCTAACAAAAAAAAAATTGAAAATGAAATTATATATATATATATATATATATATATATATATATATATTCTTTTTATTATCATATCTAATAAAAATAAAAATTTGAAAATTAAATATTTATATATATATATATATATATATATATTATCAAAAATAAATAAATAATTTGTATAAGTATGAAAACCAATCATTGATTGGCATTCTTATACAGAAAATATAAGGTGAAAATTAGAATTTGTTTCTGACATCTTACATTTTCTTCATTCCAATTCTAAAATCCCAAATTCTTTGCATTTCCCTTT
Source organism: Pinus albicaulis (assembly GCA_034641835.2). Taxonomy (NCBI): domain Eukaryota; kingdom Viridiplantae; phylum Streptophyta; class Pinopsida; order Pinales; family Pinaceae; genus Pinus; species Pinus albicaulis. The sequence goes on along the minus strand of CM076575.1, from coordinate 775,375,396 downwards.
ATTTTTTAGAAACTAAAGTATAGCTATAGAATTGTTGAATTTCTGCAACTCTCATAAAATTCTGCAGCTCTTATACATTTCCACAGCTTAGGTAAAACAGGACCCTTTGGCAGAAGCTGCTGAAAATTATACTGAAGAATGTACTGGAGAATACCTGAAGAACCAAGACAAAGAAGAAACAATTAAGGTTAGCTATATCTAAGGTATGCAAATACAAAATTTTATTTAAATAATAAGGTTGCAAACATTAATATATATGAATTAGATGATCATATACCGCCAACTAAAATGACATCATTAAAAATACCAATATGCCAAATCAAGACCTAATCTCATGATTCTCCACTAAAACCTCATTATGATCTCCCCAACGATCAAATCTAATTTCATTAATTAATTATCTAAACAGTCATTTCTCATTCTGAAACCCCACTCATACTCTTAATAACCCTAAAAGCTCACTCATTTACCTACACGTCTCTACCATTCCACAACATAACTCATCCACATTTCCAAACTGATACTGAAACCCTCAATCCACCCAGGCAAAAGAGGCAATCTTGAAGGTGAAACTCTCGACAAGATATGGGTATAATTGTGAGAACAGAGCCTGTGGGAAAGAATTTTGTGGAAGGATATCCACAAATGAAGGAAATGTCGTAGAAAGCTCAGTGGCTTAAATTTGTGGAGAAATTCAAAGGGTTTCATAAAGAAGTCACTAAATCTTTTTCTATGGCCTTTGACGGAGTATAATTTGAAATCGGTGACATCAAGTTTATAATTACATAATCCTTCATGTCAAAGGCTACTGGACTACCGAAGACAGGAGAAAAATGATTTAAGAACATATGGATCAATGGAGAAGAATAGAAAACGTTCTTAAAGAACCCAGGTATGGACACTAGAATTTTCAAAAAGGAAATTCCTAGCACAACTCTTAATGTAAAATGGAGAAACATGATGTTGATAATTCAGAAATTTGTTACTTGTGAAGGTAGGTTTGGATGTATGTTATTTTACCATGCTATGTTATTAATGAATTTTCATGAAGATAAAGATATAAATATTCCATACTTTTTACTGAATAGCTTAAGGAAGATGGAAGGAATTGTTCAAAAGAGAATTCACTTCATAGATAATACATTGTATCATCATGGATTGATAAAAATTATTATTGAATTTCATTTAAAAATCCTAGGAGATACTTGGGAAAATTTCTTAATCTGAAATCATTTCCAAGAAAAATAACAGGAATAACCTAGTGATAATAAAGGAAGAAGAGGAAGAAAAAGAAATTTTGAAAGCCTTGTTGAGAATGAATAGTCATCTCAAGGATAGTCAGAATATGAGATTCCCATTGCAGAGATGTTTAGAAAAGTAAAGAAACAAATTGATAAAAAGAAATAAGGCAACATTAAAGGAAAAGAAAAATTCATAAACACAGAGAAGTCAAAAACTCAAAATCCTCTGTAGCCAATAAGAAGAAGTTCCAGACTTAGCAAAGAAGCCAAAAATCCACCTCCATAAATAACAAAACTTGTTGATTTAGAAGAAGATCCTGAGGTACCACCACCTACTATTGCTTCTCCCACACAGGATCCAAGCCGAAGAACTCCAAAAATTGATCTAGTTCAACAAGAAATTTATGATTACATTGAGTATTTAGAAATACAAAATGCAAGAAAGACATCAAGTTTTGAAGAACAACCTTTTAGTCCATAATAACCTATAGTAAATACTCCGAAACAATAAATTTTTGAACTAGAGACAATAAATAGGAATATCAAACAAGAACATGAAGCTCTGAAGATACAAAATTAAATTGATAATACCATCAATGATAATACTCTCCTACATTTGGGATTGTGGTTAAATAAGAACAAAAATTTGAAAAAGAAGAATATACATATGAGCAAACGGGTCATAAACTTGAAGTATAAACTTATAATGAGGAAGCCAAGGGTAGCAGTGACCTCAAAGAAGGGAAAGAAGATGAAGTTAGATGTCCTGGAAGAAGCATTAAAGTAGATCTAGTGATAAGATGAAGACTCACAATTTTGTATTTTCATGAGGACATGCAATGGTCTCCCAGTGGGGGTATGTTGAGCCTCAAGACTACCTCAATTTTGACATCCATTTCACTACCTTTTCCTCCTTTTGTCAAAATATAAGCTCAAAAAATATTGATTTGCACATTTTCAACCTCGTAACGTACCTTAATGATCTCTTTTTCATATGTTAAATGTTTCTTATTATTTGAATAAAACTTGTATTTAGCTACAGAATTCATGCAATTCTGCAGCTAATCTCTGTTTCTACTGCCATGAACATGGTTTAGTAGGTTTAGAAGAATGAATGAAGGAATGAAGTACATGGGAAGTTCGAAAATGATCCATTCATGAATTCTATCCTATCTACCTATCCAAAATCAAGAATGAAAGTACCTAGGGTTCTAGTCAAAGGATCAGTCAAAGAAAAGAACCGAGACAAGTGAGCGAGAATATTAAGCTTCACAATTTTCTCTCCACGTAGAAAATCTTGAAAGAAACAAAAATCGCATTTTTGTTTATATTTTCATGCCTATTTTGATTAGTCTCCAAAGGCGTGATAGCCTAAAACATTCAATTCGACTCTCTTATAAATATCGGGTTGTGTAAACCAGAAACGAGCTCAATTTTATTATAATATTGTCATACATTAAAACTCCATTGTTATCAATCAAAGGAGAAGGCATTTCTAGAATCATCGATGTGTAGTTAATTGTGAATAAGTTCAGAACCATTCTGTTGTGGAGGGCCCCTGCACAGAAGAGGATTAGTATTTTAGTTTTCTGTTATTTCATAGTTTAATTTCTTGTGTTTTTTGTTGTGTTTTCCGCATAGATAGATGCTTTGTTTACCTTGTTTTCTTTATCATAATTGGTAGCATAACTCTGTTTACATTTTCATTTCGTATATTAGAAATTTATTTAATTTTTTCACAATAAAAACATACTTTGTCTACATTTCGTAGATTAACCATGCATTCCATTTTCATACATTAGACATATGCTCTATTTTCTTTCTCATTGCAAATAGTTTTCGATTTTCCATAGTATATATACTTAGATTTTATATTATTACTTCATTGTTTGTTATTTCCATTTTCATAATTTCGTTATAAATGCTTTTTCTTCATAATTAAATAGGATTAGAATTAAGTCAGATAGACACTCTGTTTTATAGAGATAATTCAGATAGATGTTTTGTTTTGTAAATTAGAGATAGTTTTGATATATGCTTTGTTAGACTTAGAAAAAATTTGGATTAATGTTTTGTTCGTAATTGAATAGACTTAGAGATGGTTTAAATAGATTTTTTTTTATTTTATTTAGAAGTAATTTAGATAGATGTTTTGTTATTTAATTGAATAGATTTAGAAGGGATTAAGATAGATGTTTTTAATATAATTTATCATAGTTTCCAGCATAATTTGATGTTATATAGCTTAATATTATCACTTATATTAATTTCTTTTGATGCAATATAAGGTTGTCATAGATCAATTTCCTTTCTTAGAGAAAAAATTCATTTTCTTCCTTCTTGCAAGTTTTATCTTTCAGTCATTAGAATACTTTCTTTAAGAGTGATTCTTAGATTAATTTTCTTTCTTAGATAAACATTAAAAATTTCCTTTTCTTCCTTCTTAGTTTTATTTTTCAATCATTAAAAATATTTCTTTAAAGTGTGATTACTTTCTATTGATTTCTTGCTTTTAATTTCATTTATATAAAACTCCAAAGCATACAAAAATATTGAAGTTTCTTCTTGTTTCTAGTTTCTTTGAAGTCAATTGTTCATTTTAAGATAAGCTAAAGTAGAATTCTCATCATAATATTTGATAGTTAAATTTAGATTTCATTTCACAAATCAGTTCTTAGTCTCTCAATTTCATTTAGACATTCCAGATAAACACAAAATCCTAAAAAAAACATATAAAACCAACATAATGAATTAAGTAAGAAAAGTCTTCTAGCATATATAGTGCACCTGCACTTCATAAGATTACTAACTTCGGTGGATAATTTATGATAGAAATTTAAGCATTAAATTGACTAAACACTTAGAATAGTTGCATTAGGCATAAATGAGAAGGTTAATTTAGATTCATAACCGAAAGAAAGTAAAAGTGGATGAGCTAAATAATGTAGAAGTAAATGAATAACAATAGCCATTTTTATTGTTGATATCCCATGTGTAATTTACAGTTCAATAATTCGATAGAAATTTTTATTGTTATTTTATTTCCCTTGGTATACATTAAACAAATCTATTTATATGACCAAAAATAGTATAGCTATAAGGTCTTGTAAAAGATAATATCATGACTACACTGAGTAAGAAGCTAGATGAGGCATGGTCATTACCTATAGTTATAAAGAACTCATTTAAAATCATATAAACTATTGAATAATATAAATACAAAATCAAGTGAGGTGGAGGCCCACAATAATATCATATTAAACAATAGAGTTATTTCACATGACTTAAGTCTTGTGCTAAATAAAAAAAAATCTATTTCCTGATCCATGACAAGCATATGGATCGTTATTATCTTTTGTGTTTGCAAAATATAACTCCATTATATTATGATAATTTCGGTCAGGCTTAGAATATGGCATGTTACCATGAATATGCACCAGTTAATAATAAAAGACACAATTTATTTGTATAACTAAATATGAGCTTTGATATGGTGATTCAACCATATCCATGCCTAGACCTTTCCTAACAATATTAAAAGTAAATTTTTGAGGGATATTTGAGTTATTCACAAGAAGGACCATGAGGTATGTTGTATTTGGATAATGAACAACTTGCAAGAAGAAAAGGGTTGAGTTACTTAGAGGGTTCATAACCCTAATTCTTAATGTTAACATTGAAAGTGAAACCAAGTCAGTTCTTACCTATAAGCAACCACAGGGAAACATTCTAGCAAATCCATAATGGAAACAATCTTGAATATTTCAATATTGTGTAAGAAATTTGCTTCAAGGTAATTCTTTCCCTTACATAATGAAACTAGAATTGAAACCATGGATACATACTCTGCTACAATTCCACATCCATTTCTTATTAGTTACAAGGGTATCAACCAAATAAAAGCATGCATTCAGAGTAAATAGTCTTCAATGGAAACAGTTACTCCTAGTTTTACCTTGACGAGAGTCACCCTTCTCTTTTCCTCCCATGGATGAAGCTTGTGAAGAAATGGAGGAGAAATATTATAAAGTTAGAAATTAAAATTCATAAAAATAAATAAAAAATTAACATATCTGAACGTAGGGAAGTTATTCAACCTACAAAACCATAAAAATCACTAATGAATGAGTTATTATCATGATGTCATGGAATTACTTGGGTGAATCGTTCACCATATGATTAAAAGAGAGAAAAAATTGAAAATTCTGCTACCAATTCCCATTGTTTTAATGATATATGGACCAACGATTATACCTGAAACTAAAAATGTAGGTAGGGCTTTCCCACCTGTCTAAATCAAAAAAAAATTGGGATTAATGAGAAAGGATCCACCATAAATTTGTGTATCCTTGACATTTTTAAGATCGTCCATATGCAAATAGTAGTTCAACCTTTAAGGTGGACCTTTGTAAACCCAACACCTTAATGTGGTAGATAGAAAATTATGTTGACCTTGATCACATTAAACATGGAATTGGTCGAACCTACGAGCATTTTACCACATATAATCAAGATGGGTGTGACATGGAGCCCTTACTCCATGTCATATTATATATTTTATCTCACATGAAATGTTGATAACATACCTTAACCACATAAAATATAAACAATGTTATAGTCATGGGAGTTAAATCATAAAAGGTTGCAAAATATACATATATGAGTATGTTACAATGAATGGACTCAACAATTTTGCATTAGGATCATTGATAGTTTATCATATTCATCATGCATTATGATCACTGATAGTTTATCATCTTCATCGTGCTCTGTTAATGGAAGAAATGCACCATGAGTGAGTATCAAAGTAATGGATAATGAATTGAAGCACGAAGGTTAACAAAGAGAATTATGCAAATAAGACGTAATGTTCTAATGTTGTATGAACAAAATAAAATACCCCTTTTAATTGCAAGATAAGAGATCCATTGAAGTAAATGTTTATGTGTGTGTGTGTGTGTGTGTGTGTGTGTGTGTTTATGTCTATTAGAGTTTATGAGGGATGTTACAATACAGCCAAGGCCATCAATAGTCATTTAATGCAGACGAATGGCCAATACACACTAAATGTTCCATCCTAGGACACCAAGCCCTCTCATGTACAACCAAAAATTTCCTTTGAATGTGAAAAATACTAAAATGAATTGGTTGATTTAGAAGTGTATGTTTGATTTGATCCATATAAAAGTGCACTTTGTATGCAATAAGTATATAAATTTATAAGAGGTGGGAAATAAGAAATATAATAGGAATATAATTTTAAAATAGTCATATAAAAATAAATATAAAGAGAAAAAATGATAATATTTATATGTATTTTATTATTTTTAATATGTAGAAAAGAAAATAGTTTTCTCAACTTTAAAGATATTAATATGAAATGTTGGCTTTCCACTTTAAATAAGAAACAACATATATCCTTCTTAAACACAGATCTAGCTATTGTAGAAAGCAAAAAATCTCTCGATGTGCAAACTCCTTTTACGATGAAAAGCTAAAAAGTTTTCACCTTAAGCCATTTGATATTATACGTAACTATAAAGCACGAAGATGGATCAACTCTCTTGATGTCTAAACTCCTTTTATAATGCAAAACTTAAAGGGTTTTCACCTACAGAGAGTTTATCTCTCTTGGTGCTTGAAAAATGCATGGCTAATATGGATCTCTCTCTCTCTCTCTCTCTCTCTCTCTCTCTCTACACACACACATACACACACACCATGTGTAAATTTTCATTGTTTAAATTTCATTTTTGAATGCATAAATGGATCCGACACTTTGAAAATCCTGTTAGATTTTGGGATTGTTTAGACTACATAACTTAAACCTGAAATTGAACAAATATTTTCTAGATTCAAAATTAACCTTGGAAAAATGGGGGAAAATGTAAAACAATGAGGCTACTTGAAATGCTTTAACCATAATAATTTATTTTTTGGATTTATATATATCATATAGACACATTCATTTTTAAACCATGTGTGTGTGTGTGTGTGTGTAATGAAATATTTTATTTGTAATATACATTTTTTTATTAACATTTTTTAAATGATATATAAATATTTTATATTAATAATTGAATTAATTATACATATCCTTCTAATTACTCTTATTAAGATGTAACTTATTTATTTTTACTTTCAATTACTTCGTTCTGGAAATTGACATATTTTATTATGGTTTACAAAATGTATTTTGACATGATAATGGTCTGCAACTTATTTCACTTTTGAGATATTCATATGCAATGTTGGTTTTTCATTTTAAATAAGAAACAACATAGATCCATCTTAAACAAAAATCTTTCAAACAAGGAGAAAGATCAAATCTCTTGGTGTGAAAACTCCTTTTAGAGTACAAAACTTGCTTACAACTCAAGGGTTTTGATCTAACAAAGATCTAGCAAGCACAGAGAGGGATCAAATCTCTTGAGGTGAAAACTCCTTTTACAATGAAAAACTTAAAAAAATTTCACCCTAATAAATTTGATCTCTCTTGGTTCTTGAAAAAATCATGGTTGAGATGTCTCTCTCTCCCACTATTATGTGTGTGTGTGTGTGTGTGTGTGTGTGTGTAGACACACAACATGTGTAAATTTTAATTGTTTAAATTTCATTTTTGAATTCGCAAATGGAATAAAAACTTTGAAAATAATGTTAAATACTTAGATTTTGTAGACTACATAACTTAAACATGAGAATTGAAAATTTATTTGATGGATTCAAAATTGACCTTGAAAAAGGGGGAAAATGTAATTGCTTGAAAAAAAAATGTTCTTCAATTTTTATATATAATAAAGACGTGTAATTTTTCTTAACCATATATATGTATGTTTGTATGTATGTATGTATGTATGTATGTATGTATGTAGAGAGAGATAGATATATAATTATGGATTAAGTATTTTTTTTAATATATTTTTAAATATAGTCAAATAATGAAATATTATATTTATATTTTATTATTATTAATAATATTTTTTAAATGTTATATAAACATTTTATATTAATAACTGAATTAATTATACATATCCTAATTACTCTTATTGGGAAGTAATTTAATGTGTTTACCTTAAATTACTTAATTTTTTGAAATTGAAATATTTTATTATGGTTTAAGAAATGAAATTCGACATGATTACAACTCATTTATCTCTTTTGAAGAGGGATATGACCTACAGTTTTATTTATTTATTTTTAGGAGCATTTCCTGTTAGAGTCCTCCACTTCTTATCCTCTAGTCATATTAGCTCTCATCATGGAAAATGAGCTCATGGATTTCTCATAGGATGTACTACAAGGCCCCCAAATTTGGACCCTTCAACATGAGTTCAGAATTCTTGCGTTGTCACATTCATAAAACCCTATAGCATATGCAATTTTAGTATCAGAAGGGTTCCCTCCTCTGTCCTCCTCATCTTTGACTTATAGTTTGTGACTTCCCCCACCACCCTTGAGGTGCCTTCTCCTTCGTAAAAAATTCCTTATTCTCCTCTAGTTTACGGTTTCAAACTCTCTAACAGATTATTATATTCTCTCTCCAAAAATTTTGTCATTTCCATTTTTCCCTTTGCTTTACTATTGGTCCTCCCTCCTTGAAACAACAACGATCCCCTCATCGCTCACCTTATTTTTGAGTTGGTGCCTAAAATTTACCTTCCTTTCTCACCCATCGACTTCTTGTGTTATATTCTAATGTGGGAAATGAATAGTATAGGCCCTCTCCTACATATTGTTTTCCCCTCCAGCTGGCACAAAATAAGGTCCAAAAAGTTAGTATTAATTATGTAAATAGGATGGCGGAAGAGAAAAAATTCATTCTAGGAAAAGGGGTGGATTTCAATGACATTATGAATATGGAATAAATGGGTACTTTAGGGAAGATCATGAGTAAGTGAACAGTTATGGTTGTGATTCAAAATTGGACTAAGAAATTTTATTCCCTGACTCTATTTTATTCACCCCACTATTTTATTTTATAAAAGGGTTGGATGGGGTGGCTTGTAGATTCAAGTGAGGACATGGAGAAGATCCTTAAGTGGTGATGGAATTGGGGCTCGAAGGCACCTTTTCTAAAGTGTTGGTAGAAAAATTAGATGCACAATCTGATAGGCTATCTTTGGTTCCTATTTTGGTGCATCTCCCAACACTTCCCCTGAAATTCTGGTCCAATGGGGTTTTATGGACACCAGAAATACACTAAATTTATTTTATGAAGTAGACAAATCTTACATACAGGCTAGATATATGGCCATGGTGAGAATCCTTGTTGGGGTGAACTTGTACATTGGACTTCTTAATATTATTTCCATATAAGCTATATCCAAGACTCACAAACAAGTTTTATATTACAAATTGATTCTCTTAAAGTGCATAAGGTGCCAGTCTTACAATCACTTGTGGGTGGACTGCAAGTTTGGTCAAATGACGAAGAAATGGGTAAAAATTATTGAAAGGGTCTCTAACTCATATATTCCTGTACCCATACTCTTTGAAGGAAAGGATCAGGGACTTGGAAAATAGGACTCAACCCCTTCACCACACTCCATTTGTCATGACATATTGGAACATGAGATACCCATAGCATCAATTTAACCCACCTTGAATCAAGGCCAGGATAATATGGTCAATCACATTTATGAGATCAATATTTGAGGTTGAGTATGAAATAAACCCTTCCCCCTCCCTCTTATTATTTAAATTTTTCTTCCTCACACTCTAATCATGTTTCCTCCCCTGTTCCCTCTAGATCCTATCAAATATTTATTCTACATAACATCAGTCCCCCCTAATCTCCCTCCATCCCATTTTTCTTGCCCACCAATTTCCCCCTCCATTTATGTGTCCCCCAACCTGGAATATTTTATAGGAGCCTCCCATTCCTCCCCCCCGACCCTCAAAACTCATCACCCATATGGGTTTCATTCTCTGGATCCCCAAATGGCTGACAAGGATTTTTCCTATTAGATTTTGTGCCTAAGTGTGGGGATGGATCAAGTTCCCAAGATGAACTCCTTTGAGTAGGTGGGAGCGATGGAAGGAAATAACTCTTATCTCTTTCCATGAAATAAACATCCTTTGATATTTAATCTGGGAAATAGAAAACTATCTTTGGGGCACTTAGAGTTTTACCCCTGCCAAGCTTTCAAGATGAGTATCCTCTCTTGAAACATAAGGGGTTTTTCCAACCCCTACAAAATTTTGTCCCTCAAAATATTTATTACTACTCATTCCCATCATATTATCTTTCTACAAGGGACTATGGTGAAGGGATCCAAAGTCACTTCAATTAACTCAAGCCCTCTCACCACCTAATATTTTCATTACATGGCTACAGTAGGAAAGCAGGGAGGTTTTATTATGAGATGGAAATACTCCCTCTATCACTTCTTAGTGGCCTAGGATTCCCCATCCTATCTGGCTACATCGATTATTATTAGGTCCCTATAAAAATAGTGTAGCCCTTACATTTTTTTTATGTGCCCCATAGAAGCCTTATATTGTTATTGTTGTGTCATTACATTATTATTTTTATGTATGCCGTAATTATATTTTTACCTTTTAGATTCGTATATATACGAAGGAGGTCTTTTCATTTGAATCATCCAAGAATTGTTCATTTATGCAATGTAAAAGGAGGTTTCCCCCACAAATTGGCTTATTATTAAGTTTTATATCTATATTTACTTATGTTTCTACATTATTCTGATCTGGATACATAACATTTCGTTTCAGAGCTTTGGATCCTAGGGTTTTTCTACTTCAAATAAGACATCTTGGAATTTTAACTATAACTTTATTTATGCAAGGCTTCCAAAGCTAAAATTTCAACCACGTGGAGCTAAAATATTTTTGAATATCTTACAAAAATTTAAAATCTTGGTTCACTATATTCTTGGATATATGGATCAAGGAAGTTAATTTTTTCATATCTTCAGAATTCAATAGCAATTAGGTGTCTTGATGAAAATCATCATAATGTTTTCTTTTAGAATCAGATTTGAACGTCGTAAAAATTTATGGAAATTAAACGGGATATATTTTATAGGTACAAGTTTCAAGGTCGATGGTTGAACTAGTGACATGCGACATCCCATACAAGTTTGTTCTACTTAACCAATCCATAATCAGGTCATTGTGGGAGATTTGGCATAATTTTACCATGAATAATACAATCTTTCTCTAACTTATGGGGTTGGAAATAAGACACAAACAGCTACCTCAAGACCAATTTTCATATCTTTGGAGGCTAAAATCATAGAGGTACAAAAGTTTCAATTTTATCCATATCAACAAGCTAAAAAGCAAGCTCTTAAAATCTGTGTTTTTAAATTTGCATAAATTTTGTTTGAAACATTAGTTTAAAGTGATTCAAAGGTCATAGTGAAGCATAGATATCATTAATTGGTTTAAAAATAACTCCAAAAAAAATAATTATACACCCATCAATACATTATAAATATTTATGATGAATCATGAAGGGGAAGAAATGCAACATGATATATCAAAATTATGATTCCAAGTTCAGCAAATTTTTTCCTTACAAAGAGAACCAAAGATCAATTGGAAGTGATGATAAAGGGCTTAAAATTAGAAAAATAATATACAAAATGGGACATGGATGGTTTAAATAGGGATATGGGTGGTCTAAAATTTGGCATGAAAGTTTTAAAAATAGACATGGAAGGTTTGAAGGAAGGTGTGACAAAGTTTCTACAAGAAAGGCTTAATAATGTTGACAAGGTAGTTAGTGAAATTCATGATAAAATCAGAAGGAATGTGAATCATGATTTTAGAGACTCAAATTTGGGTTGAATACCAACCATGTTCCATATATTGATATGAGGAAGTTTGATGGCAAGGATGTAGTAACATGGATACTATATATGGAGAATTTTTTTGATCTACATGATGTGCAACACACACAAAAGGTATGTATTGCATATTTATATTTAGAACGCAATAATTGTGTGTGGTATTGGTTTCCTTTTTCTCATCAATTAATTTTCACTTGGACAATTTTTACGAACGAACTAGTAACACAATAAGAGGATACAAAGATCCATACCCTCTTTAGCCAATTGATAAATCTCAAACAAAAGGGTTCAATTGGAGAGCACATTGAGGACTTATAAAGATTGAATATCAAGGTGACTAACATTCTTGAGGAGCATCTAATTGATGTATTCATAGGAACTTTAAAGGATACCATCTAACATGAGGTTCACCTTTAAGAACATACGGTCATTTTAAAATGCATTCAAGTGGCAAGAAAAATTGAAACCAAAATTATGGAAATAAGGAGGTTTAGCACTCACAACTATAAATATGGAAGTGTTACCGCTCCCGGCCTCCCACAACATACAAGTTTGACACCACAACAGCTAGAGGATAAGGTATCAAAATTTATTTGTTACAGTTGTGATATAAAATACAATAAAGGTCATAAGTGTGTTGAGACAAAATTATTTTACATAGATTGTGAAAATCGGGAAGAAAGGAAACAAGAAGCATCAAAAGAAGAAGATATACACCAGGAGCTAACCTAGGGGTTGAAAATAAGAAATGAATATGATCATATCTTGTAATGCATAGGTTGTAATTACCACCCTTCAAACTCTCAAGATAGAATGGTATCAAGAAGAAAAATGTAATAGTGTTGATTGATTTAGGTAGTACCCATAATTTTATCCATTGTAAGATAACCAAGGATTTGAATTTATTTGTATATCCAGCACCAGACTGTCAAGTGAAATTTTCAGATCGAGGAACTATAAATTTCTTAGGTAAGTTCCATAATATCAATATAAGCATGGGGGAATATTTATTGAATAGTTCACTAATTCTACTCCAATGGGTAGTGTTGATGTTATATTAGGAGTCCAATGGTTACAGTCTTTGGCGATGATAAATTTTAATTTTCAAAAACTTTTCTTGAATTTTTTTTGGAAGGAAAGGAAATTGAGTTAAGGCATATCACAGGGAAACTTGGGAATATAATAAATTCTAATGGCATGACAAAACTTTTTAAGAAGGAACAACAAGAGGTAGTTTCAAAATTATACTCACTAGATGTTCAAACATTGAAGTCATCCCTTTATTTGAACCTCCAAAGTGTCCTTAAAAATGATTCCAAGGTTTTTGAGACTCCTATAGGTCTCCTACCTATTAAAAATCATGGTCATGATATTCACTTTATGCTACTAAGTATCCCTCCAAACATTAGACCTTACAAATATCCCTATGCCTAGAAGAGAAAAAATGAATATATAGTTGCAGAAATGCTAGAGACAAGCATAATTAAACCTAACCAAATTTCTCTCTCTTCTCTACTAGTATTAGTGTTGAATAAGGATGGATCATAGCACATTTGTCTAGATTATAGAGAGATAAACAAGCTCATTATTAATGATAAATTTCCTATCCATGTAATTGATGAATTGTTGGATGAACTACATGGAGAAATTTAATTCATCAAGTTGGATCTTCATTAAATATGTCATCAAATTAGAATGAAGACAAAATAAATTCCAAAAAAACAAATTATAATTCATTAAATTCATTATGATTTTTTTATGATTCCTGTTTTTCCTTACTAATGCACCTTCCAAATTTCAAGGTTTGATGAATTCCACTTTCAAACCCTTCCTTAGAAAATTTAAATTAGTATTTTTTGATGATATACTAATCTACAACAAGTCTTGGAAAAATCATGTTCAACATGTTGAAATGTGCTCAAATTATTGGAGGAGAAACAATTGTATGCAAATCCCTTTAAATGTTTCTGTAGGGTACAAGAAGTGGAATATTTGGGTCATATTATTTCTCATGAGGGTTTCAAGGTAGACCATATCAAAATCAAAACTATCAAGGAATGGAAAATTACCACAACCTTAAAGAATATTCAAGTATTTCTCAAGTTGAAATGGTATTATCGTATGTTTTTTAATAATTATGTTAAAATAGTAGCACCTCGGACAACATTAATTAATAAGGATGCATTTTTTTGGACTACAAAAGTAACTAAGGCCTTTCGACATATTAAAAAGGAAATGTGTCAAGAACCAATCTTAACTACACCAGACTTCATAAAAACCTTTACTGTGGAATGTGATTCCTCAAGAAATGGAATTGGTGTTGTTTTAATGCAAGAAGGGAGACCCATTTCTTTTGAAAGCCTTCCAATCAAAGGAAAGTATTTGAAAAAACCTATATATGTGAAGGAAGTGTTGGAAATACTTCATGCCTTGAATCAATGACACCCTTACCTAATGGGAAGACACTTACAAGGAAAAAATAGATCACAATAGACTTAAATATTTATCAAAACAAATATTATCTTTAAGAAAGTAGCAAAAATGGGTCACAAATATATTGGGTTATAATTTTGAAATCATCTACAAAAAAGGGAAGAAAAAATTTCTTGCAGATGCACTCTCAATGAGGTTTGATGATTTGGAGATATTACTCTATGCCATTTCTATTATCCAACCTGATTGGATAACTGAATCAAGGGATGAATGGAATAATGACGAAGAGGTGTGGAAACTCATTAAAAACTTGTAGCAATATCATGGTGCATATAATAAATTTATCTATAAAAAATGGCTCACTATGGTACAAAGATCACTTATATATATGCAATAACTCCCAACTCAACCAAAAGGTTCTTTTGGAATTGAGCATTGCTTGTATAGGAGGGAAATGTGGATTTTTAAAATCTTACCACAAGGTCAAGAATGATTTTTTTAGGATGGCCTTAAATATGATATTCATAACTTTGTAGAAGAATGTTTGGTTTGTCAACAAAAAAGAGTTGATACAATTATTACCTCAGTATTTTACAGTAGTCATTACAATTCATTGTTGTAAGAAAATATCAATGGATTTTATCACAAGTCTACCGAAGTTTGAAGGAAATATTGTCATCATCGTGGTAATTGATATACTTACTAAGTATGCACACTTTTGTGCACTATCTCATCCTTTAAAATCCAGTATAGTCGCTACTACATTTTTTGAAATAATTCAAAAGCTACATGGAAACACAACGATTATTGTAAGTGATAAACATCCCATTTTCACTGGAAATGTTTGGACAAAATTGTTTTCTTGTCCTAGTACTCAATTAGCTCATAACTCATGTTATCATCCTCAATCTGATGGGAAAACTGATATAGTGAACTAATGTTTGAAGGATATATTTATTTCTTTGTATATGATAAAAAAACACAATGGGTCAAGTGATTACCTCTACCAAAATGGTGGTATAACACTTCCTTCCATACCGCAACAAAAGTTACCCCATTTATTATGCTTTATGGATATCATCCACCATTTATCACATTGGCTCTAAGGTAAAATTATAAGGTTCAAGCAATGGATGATCACATATATCATAAAAAACAAGCTCTCCAACTCTTAAAGGATGATGTGACTCAGGTGCAAAAATGAATGAAGCCACAAGAATATCAACATTATAATGAAGAATTTCTTATGTGGGAGGTTGGGTATTTTTTCGCTTATAACCATACAAACAAATTTCCCCCAATCAATATAAGAAGGATGATAAATTATCACCCAAATACTATATCCCTTACAAGGTGTTCCAAAATATTGGTACCAAAGAATGAAAATTGGATATGTATACATCTTCACAAGTACACCCTATTTTCCATGTTTCACACTTAAATAAGGTTATAAATGATTGGATCATAGTTCAAACTATATTACCAAAACTTTATGAGGAAGGAAAAATTATATTAGATCCTAAAACAATAATGAAAACAAGAATTTCATAGCTACGAAATTGATCAATTTTAGATAATCTCATTAAGTGGAAGAACTTACCTACTGAAGATTCCACATGGAGGATGAGTATTTTATATAGAATTATCCAGAACTACTCAAGTGTTGAGGACAACACTTTTTTGAAGGAGAGGAGAATGTTAGGCCCGTATAATATTAGTGTATCCCTTATATTGTTATTGTGTGCCCCAAGGATCCCAATATTTTTATTGTTTTGCCCTTACATTATTATTTTTATGTAGTACCTAATTATATTTTGACCCTTTAGAGTCCTATAAATTCCAAGGAGGTCATTTCATTTGAATCATCCAAAAAAATTTCATTTATTTGATGTAAAAGGAGGTCTATCCCTTGAAGTGGCTTATCATTAAGTCGTTGATCTATATTTTCTTATTTTTATACATTAATTTGATCTGGATAAATAACATTTATGGATAGGGACATTGTCTTTATTTTCACAAGATTAAATATCTACACGACATATGTTGATAGAAAACCCTTTTAAAAAAGAAAAAAAAATTAGGCTACCTTGTTTTGGCTCAAACTTAATATGTATTGTAGGGGACCTAAATTTTACCTTGGGACATTAAAAAATATAGGGCTATTTAGATCGTGTGGACCCCATAGATAATTATTAATAGACATATTGGAGTTGATGGGCACAGTGGACATCCACCCATTAAAATTATTTCCTACCTAGTCAAACAACAGAACATGTATTAACCAAATTGGAAAGAGGTTGGGTCAGTTTTGTTTCTTTGAGATCCCTCCAGATAATAAAATTAAAATCGTACAATGGGAAGCCACGAGAGGGGAATTTAATCATACCTTTGTCATGTGGGATATAATCTCAAGCTTGGATAATCTTAAGTGTCTAGTAAAGCTAAATCGTGGTTGGCTAGAACATCCCTCCCTTCTAGATAATACTAGGTAATTATTGGGTTCTCTACAGTCTGGACTTCCATTCCATACCCCCAATCCTATTTTAAGAGAACCTAAAATGATCAAAATAAATAATATTGAGTTGCAAAAATTGAGAAACATTTTGCAAATGGATGGTAATTTCCTAAGATTTGTTACAGAGAAATCTTATATCTATTAAATGGAGGTCTCTCTCGAAGAGATTGAAATGGTTTTGAAGAGTTTCCAAATAGACAAAAGTCTCAATCCAGATGCACTCCCCATATAGTCTTATTTGGATTTCTTGAAATTAAATGGGAGTGATATAAAATAATTCATATAATATCCCAGAGTAAATGGAACGATTCTTGTACCATTCAACTCCACTTTATTAGCTATCATTCCAAAATTGTATAAGGTTGATTCTTTTTTCAAATTCCATCCTATCTCACATTGCCATTCAATTTACAAAATCATATCAAAGATTATTTCTTTGAGACTCAAGCCCATTCTCTCTGAACACATTTCCCTTGAATAATTTCGGTTCCTAAAGGTTTTCCAAAATCATGAGGCTGTAAGCCTTGCTTAGGAGGGGCTTCACTCTCTTCACACTCAAAAACAAAAATACATTATCTACAAAGTGGATCGTTCAAAACCCTTTGATAGAGTGGATTGGTTTTATATAAAGTTGTTATTACTTCATCTAGGCTTTAATTATCAATTTATCAATAGGATATACAAATGTATTAGTACTTCCTTGATGGATCTTATAATAAATGGTTCTTTCTCCCCCTTTTTTAATCCTCGGGGGGGGGGCTTCGTCAAGGTTTTCCTTTATCCCATATTCATTTTATCTTGGTGGCAGAAGCTCTCGGAAGAGCCATTTTGGATGCAAAAGGATGACATCTAATAAAAGGTATAACTACTCTAAGGGATGCTCACTTACGGATCTCATATATGTTGATGATATCATTCTAAATATAGGTCTATACTATTGAAGCCTCCAAATTATCAACCAAATATTTGATAGTTTCTCCATAGCCACTGGAATGAATATTAATAATGATAAATCTACCCTAATTGGAAGTGCACTTGACCATTGGGGGTTGCGATGGTCTAGGGGATTCTCCCAAAATCGAATCTTCCTTTCGGAAGCCCTTTAAAATATTTTTTTATGCTAAAACAAAAAAAAATTATGAAATAATATTGGGCCTATTTTATTCCAAAAATGGAGATAAAAATTAGAATTTGGTGTAATAAATGGCTCTCTAGAGACATAATATTTGTTCTCTTCAAATAAATTCTAGAATTTATCCTAGTATATTTGGCATCTCTCGCATGGATTCCAAAATGTACTCTAAAAAAAATCAAACAAATATCCTTGAGATATATTCATGTGGGAAAAAAGGATAATAATAATTTTTTCCTAACTCCTAGATCCTCTACAGCCCTTCAAAAATCCCTTGGGGGCTAGGGTTTGAAGAACCTTAAATGGTTCTCAAAATCCCTTGTGGCAAAAGGAGACTAGAAGTTGTTTAGTGGATCAGGCCTGCGGTCACAATTTTTTTTACAAAAATACATTTCCCCTACCTCCTTATTGGATTGGCTTAGATCTCCAAATATCCCCAAAATGGAAAAGTTGTTTGGGAACCATCATAAACTCTATAAATTTTATCACTTCAATTCTAAAATGGATAGTGGGGGATGGAACACCCACTCTTATTGGTAAATATCCTTATATTAGAATCAATGACTCACACGTCATATTCAACCAAATTATATAGAATATAAATGACCAAAGATTCTCTTACGTTCATCAGGTCTCAAATTGAGTTCGTTTTGTTAATATGCAACTTTGGAAGGATGAAAATGAACTTCATTTGGAGGATTAATTTGCTCAAGAATGGTCTCACTACATGGATGTTTTAATACATAATCACATTTCTTTTTCTCCTTCTAAGGAAACATTGGTATGGTATGAAGACTAATCTAACCAACACATTCCAAATATTGTTTATTTGACAAGTAAATACAGTGAAAATTATCCCCAACCTCCCTAGTGGTATAAGCTACTCTATAAATTTTCATGACCACCTAAATCCAAGCTCTTCATGTAGCTCCTACTATGAAATAAATCCCCTACCTAGGAGGTTCTTCAAAAGATATCTTTTACTATCCTAGCAGATGCCCTTTATTTCTATAGGAGGAGGAATCCATTCCTCATATTTTTATTCATTTCCCTTTCACTCAATAGGACTGGGAAGAAATACAAAATAATGAAGGTACATAATATTTCTGGAGAGGGAACACTATTAATGAATGTCTTTAGATTTGGTTGAATAGGATGTTGAAGGAAACAATAAAAGCATTTCCCTTGATGGTTTGTTGGGGCATTTGATGGGACTGCTAGTACAAACCTACCCATGGGAGGGACTAGGAGGATTATTTATGTGTCTAAGCATCATACTTGTTCCTTTTCTTGTTGTGTTGGTCCTACTATAAATAACTACATGGAATTATTCACTCTTAAATTGCTTCTTCAACTAGCTATTTTTTTCAAATATCTAAGATAAATATTTATAGTGACTCTTTTAATGTGATCAACTAGATAAACGAGGAATATCATCTAAAAAATCATACTCTCCTTCCACTTTTCGTAATATATCTATTAGAATGAGTAATTTCTCACACAAAATTTTCTCTCATGTATACAATTAAAGGAATCAATAAGTTGATATCCTTTCAAAAAGAGGATTGGCTTTGGATAAGCACTAGTAGGAAATAAAATAAGACTAGGAAGGCATGCTTAGCCTTCTCTAGTTATGCACCTGGGATTATCTAATCACCTCCTATTTATATAATATCTTCTTTCCATAGAATATATACATTACATTATTTTTTCCTTCGATTATACACACTAGACGGTTAATAGGTTGAAAGATGGTCTTGACACTTATATCTCAGTAAAACAAATTCTTACAGGTGAATTTATTTTTGGATGCCTTCACAAATTTCCCTTTGGTTGTAGGTCTCACATGAATTGATCTTTGGTGTTCACCGCATGACACTTTTTTCCTACAACATTGGATGTTTGAATATTCCTAGACAAATGGAAAATTGATACAATTGGGATATGTTTGGTTGTCTTCTTGCTCATTGCATGCCATAATTATTATAGAGTAAAGCAAGAAAAACACTACCTCATTTTTTTATATGTATATGATCCTTCAGAGACATATTCTTAGGCTTCAAAATGAAATTTAGAATGCTTCATGCATATATTGTATTATTTTATTTGGAATATAATGAAATATGATTTTTTTTCTTCTTTGGAATACACACACACACACGTAAAATGGTTAGTTTATATATATGAATATATATACACAGGTAATTTCGTTCATATATATGTATATTAAAACAAATTAGTTTACATGGATATCCAAATAATTTATTCATGATCTATATTGAAATATTAAAATGCAATTTTTTTTTAATTATTTTTTTCTAATGATATATAAAATTAGGTTACTTCATATGGACATAAAAATATTTTATTTATAGTTGAGAGTGACATTGAAATATTTTCCATGTATATTTCATATAGGGTTGCACTATTAATATCGAATCGATCAAGCAATATGTTTTACTACCCAAATGTGCACATTCATTTTTTATTTTATTATAGCCAACAATTTTCTTTAGCTTAAATAATTTTTATTTTTTTAAAGGGACGCTTGTCAAGTTGAGGTTGAGTATAGAAAGAATTATACATCTCCCTCCTAATAAGCTTTATAATGTGCCTCTTGTTTAAGGTTTTATTTATGGTTGATCTTCATAAATTATATTTTTATCATTTGAATATAAAATATTATTTTTCTAGCATGTTATTCATGTTCATATATTTTTCAAATGTAAGAGTTATGATTATTCATGACCTTATGAAAAGAAAAAATGAATTTATTGTTGGTGATTTATTGTTGGAAATACTGAGATGGGGGTGAATTAGTATTTCGTATCGATTAATAAATTTATAAATTTTTTATAGCATTAACAAGTAAACATCAACACATCAATAAAATAGTGCACAAGATATTTTTAGGCAGATTCCTTCTAGGAGAAAAACCACCAAACACTTTTCTAATCATATTTATGAGTACAAAATATGGTTCATCTCCAATTGAAAATGGGAGCCCCAACTCCCTAATACTCCAGAAAAATGTTATTTTTATTAGGAAGCTCCAACTCCTAAAAGGAGGTTGCTACACCCTAATTTACTATCTTTGACTGAGAGGACGCTCCAATGCCATGAATTTATCAACTACAACTAATAGGATGCTCCAACACCCTACAAGCTTCAACTTTCCCTAGCACCACCATACCACCCTGATGTATTTTCATGCTACAACCTGAAGGAGACTTCACTTTCCTGCCTTACACAACCCAATGACCTTCAATATGATAAAAAAATAGGAAAAATATTGTGGGTTCTCATAACAGAGAATGACCCACTTACAAATATATTTCATGTAACCCATACTACCAAATAAAACCAACTCTTACTACCAAAAAAAACCACAATTCTTCAACTTCTACCAAATTGATGTTGCAATGAAAACCCCTTGACAATGTACCTTAGATCTGCTAATAAATAATATTTTTTTCCTTATGCTCCTATTAATTGTTGAAGATGAATGATCTATGAATATTTGTTATTTTCCAAAAAAAATGTGCAATTACAGTGTTCAAAACACATAGAAATACAATCCTCCCATACTTCTCATGTCAAAATAGAATCCAAACTTCTTTAACCTTTAGATGTGCAAAAGTATGTGGTATTAAGCCGAAACTTCACCATAAATTTTACTTGAGAATGACTTCTTGAACTAGAATTTGAAATCTAATAGAGAAAAATTTTTAGGGATTTGATTTGGAAGAATCAAAACATACATTAGAAGCTTCTATAAAATACACTATTGTGCCACAAAATTTCAACAAGAAGTGCATGTAGTTTTCAGAGTTATTAGAGTTTAGGTCACAGGGTAGAATCTTCTTCAACAAAGAATTGCCTCGGGTCTATAACAATATTGTGTTACCTAATAAGTTGAATATGTGTTAGGTCTACAAGAGTTTAATAGAGCCTAAATTCTTAATATGTATTTAGTAATAGGTTTAGAACTTTACCATAATCATAGTTATTTGAATTCTCTATTTAGTGCTTTCATTTTCTTCACAAAGTTTAAAAACATACCTTATTAATTCCTTATAAGACACCCCATTTAAGTCACTAATTGTTGGCGTTGATGAAATATTTGTTTATTCTTCAGAATATATGAACCTTAGGTCTACATCAAAATATAGGGCCGAAAATAATGCTAAAGAAGTCACACCAATCTCCATGAAATAGGCCAACGAATAGTCAAATATTAATCCCTCGTTGTCTCTAATTAGGGCCTCAAAACATGCCACAATAGAGAATATTTTCTTCCATAAAGTAGGTTTCACATACCTTCATTTAAATATTCAAATAAATATTCAAATAATCCTTTAATGAGCTCAAAAATTACTAGAGAATCTAGTGGATACCTATAGAAAATGGCTTGCATAATCACCTTAAGAATTATGCTTGAAGTTCTCCACATTTGGCACAAGTATGCCTCAAATGGACTCATGTCGATTTGTGAAGGAGGATAAATAGTCCTTTTCTCGGAGTCGAAACATCTCTTTCAGTATTCCTTCAAACCAGCTCTCGAAATGTATCAAAAGGGAGGTCAACCTATTGGGAACCTGTTATGAGTCATGCCATAAAAAAGGGTCGAATTGACTTCATAAAGAGCCTAAGGTTATGTTAAGGAAGAGGTCTCAATTTATAGAATTAACACTTTCCAGACAATTTTATAAAATCCATCGAATCCATTATAAAATCATAACAAGTGAATTCACAAGTAAAATTTCACCTTGTCTCAAGTTTTTTTTGACTACTCCAGGACAAGAGGTTACATAGTGAATACCCAAAATATTAGTGTTAAATACATGGATACTATGAAGAACATGAGTCCCTTTGTATATATTTGGAGAAGAATCCTTGAGGGAAGCCAACCTTTCTTAGAGGGAAAGTTAAATTTTTAAAATTAAAAGTTTTGGAGCCAAAAAAAAAGCCTTGTTTAAAGCAGGCCAAATTTCATTTAGATTGACATTTACATTTTGATCCCTTCCACAAGGTAAAATTTTCCATAATATTATTTCATTTAATTTTAATGATAATAAAAATTTTCCCATATTACCCTAGCCAATAATAGGCTCCCACGTCATCATCTTTTGGGGATTTTGACCACAAGATGGGGTAATCAACTTTAATTTGACATATATCTCTAACTGTGAGGAATATCATAAAGTGCCACATACCATTGGAATTGGCATGTGGAGAAACATCCAATGAAGATGACCTAGACCCAAAAAACCTTAATTTTATTTTTCATTTGTGTCATCAAATGCATGGCTTCTTCTTGAACTAATTGGGTTGACATCCATGACAACCAATTTTCAACAATCTCTCCTTTTGTCACTAGCAGAAACAAATTTACTCCCCCTACGATCACTTTTCCTCATGACTCCATGCCTATGATCTTCCTTAATTTTTTTTCTCTCCCCCTTTGACATAAATGGCAAAGGGTGACTCCCCTTTACAACATACCTACTTCTCTTTTCCTATAGTATGCCTCTTCTCTTCCTCTCTACTTGGTTGCATGGAATGCATATCAATGTGAACCTGATATAATCCCAAGCTTCTTGTGAGGATACTCAATATTATCTCAATATTTCAAAAAAATTTCCATTGTCTCAATGTATTATACCTCGATATTCTTCTCTGAAACCTATTCGCATAGAGAGTGATATTTAATAGTGATGTGTTTTTTTTTTGAATGCATGATAGGATTCTTGGAGAGACTTATGGTTCTAGTGTTATCACAAAACATTGTAATGGGCTCGTTGAACTTCACTTGGAGATCTTTCAAAATCTTCTTCATTCAGAGAACATGAGTACTACATGCAGCTGATGTGATATATTCTATTTATATTGTGGATAAAAAGATTGAAAAATTCTTCTTGCTTAGCCATGATACGAGACAATCACCCAAGTAAAAAATGTTGGAAATATGATGCAATGTGTTTTCCTTGATGGCAACCTACTTAATGAAGTAGTCCTTGATGGAAACTGACTTGATGAGATGTCTTTGGATAGCAACCTATTTATTAATGATGTAAATATGATGTATCTACAGAGCAACTCAGAAGTAATAGAGAAAATAATTCCAGTAAAGTGCCAAATAAATGATAAATATAATATATCACAATGTATACGCGAGTTTGTAAAGTCCAAGTCGTGTATGCATGCGGATAAGTACGTTCCAGGTCGCGTATGCCCTTTTTTGCTCCAAAATTATAATACCAAGGGGCATTACCATGGTTTTGGCACACATTATTGAGCACTGAATGGTTTATTTGATTCTGTCCAAGAATACCATCGGAAGTTGTGTGGTTTTGGCTCATGGTATTGGTAAAAGCTAAATCTATTTAAGGAGAAGAAGATCATAGTGCAAGTGTGCATGTGTAAGGGTTGTTAATAAATAAATCTCTTTAAGAGATATCTTCATGATTGAACTCTATTTTTGATATATCTGAATCTATGATGCACCTATGGATATGATGAAGGTTCAAGATCTCTAGATCGAGAAATGATGAATCTCTAGGATGATATGCAAAAGAAATGATGAAGACCTAGCACAAGTTTGCTGAAGAACATGAATAAATCTGGGTAAGTTTTATAGATCTAGCCTGCTCTGCAAAATATATATTTTACAGATCTATACGCTAGTTCACTTCATGAAAAGTGTATATATACGTGGGTTAGCTTGATTAAAAGTGCGTATGGCAGTCAGGGTTTTCTGAAGAATAATATACACAGAAGTATACGCGGGTTGGTGTATAGGAAAGCGCGTATGTACGCGGCTTCAGTGAATCAAAGTAGCGTATGCTATTTTAATTAATGAATGTTCAGGGTTGATTTTGTATCTGCATATATATTCTGAAGTCTGGGTTATTTCTGACATTCTGGCTACAGTGGTCTCACTATTCTGTTTGAAGTTTTGGGAAAAGTATGGTTGTTGAAGTTAAGGGGTTGTGTTGAAGCTGTTGGATCCAGTATGAAAATTGATGAAACATGGTCTGCACTGGATCTGAGGGTTGAAGCCTTCAGTATGAAAGTGGAAGCTTTCTGCCAGTAGAAGCTGGTATTGAAATCAGGGGGTAGAAGCTCCCTTCCAGGAGAGGCTGGTAAACGAGATCGAGGGGTTGGAGCTCCCTTCCAGTTGCAGCTGGAAAATGAGAGAAGGTTGCAGCCTTTTTCAGGTAGAAGCCTGCGTACTGGTATGAGTCTACATCAGTACTATGTTGTAAAAGGTTTTCGATATAATAAAGATTGAAGACAGCAACGACAGCAGTGGTGGTTTTCTCCTGAATTGGGTTTCCACCTTAAATATTGGTGCTCATGTGTGTGATGCTTTATTCTGTTGATTACTGTTCATAACTTCTAACCTGATACATAACTGATAAAAAATTTTATAAGACTGCTTCTGAGAATTTCTCTAAATTTGGAAAGTTAAATCAGTATACGCTAGTTTCCTTCTGCATTTCCGCGTGCATACGCTAGTTCCGTTCATAATAATCGCGTATGGAAATCTTCTTAAAGAAAAATTTGAATTTATGTTATAAGCTCTAAATACTGATTCACCCCCCCCTCTCAGTATTTTTCCCAACAATTGGTATCAGATCAGGTCCTTCTGAAAAAGCTTAGCCGCTAGAAGGAAGATCAATCAAGATGAGCAATCAAGAAGGAACAACATCTATCAGGCCTCCGCTCTTCAACGGAAACAATTTAATCTTCTGGAAAACAAGGATGAGATCCTATCTTCAATCTCTGGGAGTAGATGTATGGGCTATTGTTGAAGGAGGATATCAATATCCAGCCGCTACACCAACAGATCCAACAGAAAGAAAGAATTATGAAACAAATGCAAAGGCGGTCAATGCTCTTTTGGGAAGTCTAACTGAATCATAATTTGTCAAAGTCATGCAACTGGATACAAAAAGGCAATATGGGACAAAATAATTCTAAGTTATGAAGGTGATGCAAAGGTAAAAAGTGCTAAACTCCAAACTCTCAGAATTCAATATGAGAATCTAAAAATGCATAATGAGGAGAGCATTGCAAATTTATTTTTACGTCTTGATGATATTGTAAATCGTATGAGAAATTTGGGAGAAAAAATAACTGAATCTACTTTGGTTGATAAAGTTTTAAGATCACTAACAGCAAAATTTGAATCAAAAGTTTCTGCTCTTGAAGAAAAGCAGGATCTTCAAAATCTTACTGTGGTGCAACTTCATGGCATACTAACTACATGTGAAATGAGAAAAGGAGGACCATCTGAAGTCAAAGATGTTGTCTTTAGAGCTTCTACAAAAGGGAAAGAATTACAAGAGATAGAAGGATTAGGGTATATCTCAGAAGAAGATGAGGTAAATTTTGTAAAAAAACTCCAACTTGGCACAGGACAGTTCAGAGCGAAGCTTCCTTTCAAATGCTTTGCTTGTGGAAGAGTTGGTCATTATGATGCCAAGTGTCCTTACAAAGAAACACATGAAAAATGGAAGGAAGTAGCAAGAAGGAATAAGAATCGGTTTAGCACTAGAAAAATTTACTATACACATGAAGACAGTAATGGGTTATCTGATAGTGAGGAAGAATGTGAACAAGATCTTAGACTTCTCATGGCATTTGAAAAATAATCTAGAGAAGAAAAAGATACTTTTATGGATGCTTTAGAGGACAATGATTTTCTTGATGAATTCAATCAACTCAAAATATTCTTAGAAGAAAGTAAAATATGCTTAGAAGAAAGTAAAATATCCATAGAAACTCTAAAAAATCAGCTTGAAGAAAAGGAGAAACACAATGAAAAACTAGAATGTGAAATAGTAAGTATAAGAAAATAAATTGAGAAAGTGAAGACTTTGAATCTTAGATTTGCTAAAGGATATGAAACCTTAGATGAGATTATCAAGGTACAACGTTCTCCTTTTATAAAGACAGGTCTTGGATATATCGGAGAATCTTCTCAGACTTCAGCACCAAATTATCTGAAAGCAGCTACAACCAGTATACAACATTCTGCCACTCAGCAAGGGAATAAAGAATCTTCACTGGTAAAGCATGACCATCTCAATTTAAATAACACTAACAAGAATACATTTCAAAGAAACACCAACCAACAGGTAAATTCAAGCAGAAGATTTCATGATCGCAGAAATTTCTTCTTCAATGGACAATGTTTCTCATGTCATAATTTTGGTCATAAAGTTGTTCAATGTGTTGCATATAAAACCATCATGACAAGAGAAGCAAGAAAGAAAAGGGTTGATATTGGAACAAAGAAGAATACCTATAACAACTTTTCTCCTCTTCAAAATGAAGTTGAATGTGCTTATTGCAATAACTTTGGCCATGAAGAATCTGAATGCAGGAGAAAAGTCCAGCCAAAAGAGCATTTTCCTTCAAACACCAAAGTGTGGAAAAAGAAGGAATTACAGGTTGAAAATTGTGGCATAGCTTTATTTGCAGAAGGTGAAGAAAATCAATGGTATATTGATAGTGGATGCTCAAAACACATGACAGGTGACCAAAAAAAACTTCTTGCATATAGTGCTCTAGAAAAGGAAAAGAATGTTACTTTTGGAAATGATACTCGTGCTGTCATTAAGGGAAAAGGGTATGTTTTTCTAAAAGAAAAGGTGAAAGCTAATAATGTCATGTATGTGGATGGATTAAAGCATAACCTGTTAAGTGTAAGTCAAATGTGTGATCAAGGAACTGAAGTTGTCTTTAGTTCAAAAGAATGTGTGGTACGTGATCTTGATACATGTAAAACAATTATAAAAGGAAAAAGAACTCCAAGCAACCTGTATGTATTAAAGAACTGCAAAGAACAATGTTATTTGAGTAAATCTTCAGAAAATTGGCTATGGCATAGAAGGTTGGGGCATCTGAGCTTCTCTCAAATCAACAAATCAAGAAGACTTAAAGTTGTTCGTGATCTTCCCAATATTACTCTACCTGAAAATATCATATGCAAATCTTGCCAATTCGGCAAGCAAACCAGGGTACAATTTAATGCCGAGGAAGGATCATCAAGTAAGCCTCTTGAACTCATTCATACTGACATATGTGGACCTATGAGGAAAAATTCACAACGTGGTGAAGAATACTATATCTTATTCATTGATGATTTCTCTAGAATGTGTTGGATTGGGCTGCTTAAACACAAAGATGAAGCATTGAGAAATTTCAGATCCTCAACCTTTTTGGTTGAAAATGAATTGGTCCAAAAATCAAGTGTCTTAGATGCGATGGGGAGGATAATATACATCGAGATGAATTCCTTGGTTACACAGCCGGAACAACTTTATGGCATAAAAAAACTGAGTTTCTATAGTGACACTCCACACAAAAAAATGGCGTAGCAAAAAAGAATGAATGAGCAGGTTCAACAAATAGCTGGGCTATGTGATGATCCCAGAACCTCAAACATTTGGGAGAAAAACGACACTTCACAATGGGTAAATATTCTTAACTACTCCACAATAATTAGGTGTAAATAGTGATTTTAGTGATAGAAAAACTCCATAGAACTCACAGTACAGTGCAATCCTCCCTGAAAACATTTTAGAGTTTTTGGAAGAAAATGTTTTATCGAGAACAATGATGAAAAACTTGGTAATATTAAACCTATAGTATATGAAGGAATATTTCTTGGTTATTCTTCTAGAAGTAAGGCATATAAATGTTACAATAAAGGACTTGGAAGATTGTTGAATGTATTAATGTTGTTATTGATGAGTCTCCTGCAGCTCCAAAAGAAGAAAAACAAACAACAGATGAAGATTATGATGACATATATCCTTCTACTTCAAATAGAAATGATATGGACTGTGAACCCAATGAATAACCCAAAGATGGTTTATTTGAAAAAGCTCCATCCAGATATGTTCAAAAGAATCATCCAGAATCTCAAATTTTGGGAGAAAAGGGATCGGGTGTACAAACAAGAAGGACTCTTGTGGGAACTTCTAGCTATCTAGCATTTCTATCCACTATTGAACCACATAATGTCAATCAAGATAGCAAATATGAATGTTGGATTCAAACCATGAATGAAGAGCTTGATCAAATTGAAAAGAATCACACTTGGGAATTAGTACCAAGACCTCATGACAAAAATGTCATTGGAACTAAATGGATATTCAAAAACAAGTTAAATGAAAATGGGGATGTTATAATAAATAAAGCTAGAATTGTTTGCAAAGGGTATGCTCAACAAGAAGGTATAGACTTTGAAGAAAATTTTTCTCCTGTAGCAAGACTTGAAGCCATAAGAATGTTGCTTGCTTTTTCAAGCTTCCAAAAAATCAAAGTTTATCAAATGGATGTTAAATATTATTTTCTCAATGGTGATCTAGAAGAAGAAGTTTATATAGAACAACTAGAAGGATTCATTTTGGGAAATGATGAAAAACTTGTTTGTAGACTTAAAAAGGCTCTATATGGCCTCAAACAAGCTCCAAGGGCATGGTATTATCGTCTTGACAAATATCTTCATCAACAAGGATTTTCAAAGGGGTCTGCTGATAGCAACTTATACACAAAAATTGAAAATGATAAACTATTGATTGTGGTTGTATATGTTGATGATATCATTTTTGGAAGTAATGAAGAATCTATGAGTTAGAAATTTGCTTCTGTCATGCAGCAAGAATTTGAAATGTCTTTACTTGGGGAACTAACATTCTTTCTTGGCTTGCAAGTGCATCAAACTACAGATGGTATATTCCTATCACAAGCAAAATATCTTAAGCAAATTCTGAAGAAGTATGGCATGGAAGAATGCAAACATGTAAGTACACCAATGATAACCGGATGCAATCTCAGTTCTCATGATGATTCTCCCACGGTGAATCAACCAGAATACAGATCAATGATAGGAAGTCTACTTTATCTCACTGGGACTAGACCAGACATTATGCATGCAGTTGGGATTGTTGGACGATTCCAAACTAATCCAAAAGAGTCTCACCTTCAGGCTGTCAAAAGAATATTCAAATATCTACAAGGAACTCAAGACTTTGGACTATGGTATCCAAAGAATGCTGATCTCACTCTTCATGCTTACACTGATGCAGATTGGGGTGGAAATGTTGATGATCGGAAAAGCAGTAGTGGTGGTGCATTCTATATGGGGCCCTGGTTAGTATCTTGGTTCAGCAAGAAGCAAAGCTCTATTGCCTTATCTACAGCAGAAGCAGAATATGTGGCTGCCACATCATGTTGCACTCAACTTCTTTGGATGATGCAAACCTTACAAGACATTCAAATCAAATGTTCACCTCCTATCTCCATTATGTGTGATAATACAAGTGCCATCAGTATCTCAAATAATCCTGTTATGCATTCCAAGACCAAACACATTCCCATCAAGTATCACTTCTTACGTGAACAAGTGCTTGAACAAAAAGTGAAGTTGGAGTATGTTCCCTCCAAAGAATAAGTTGTTGATATATTTACCAAACCTTTACCCAGGGAAGCGTTCGAATACCTCAGACAGAAGCTGGGAGTAGTCTCTGCCATGCAGAAGATCAGATCTACTTGAAAACAGAATATTAAATTGGATACGCGGATTTCCTGAAGGACAGTCGCGTATATACACGAGTTTATACACAGAAAACTGCGTATGGGTGTTTGCTGACAAATTTTTTCTGGGGCAGCATTCTTCAGCATAGCTGTGGTGCTGATTGGTATCTCTGGTGATGTTTCAGCTCTCATATTTCTATTTCATTCTCTGATGTTTGATAAATATGCCTTGATGATTTTCTGTTGAAAGTGTTCAAGATGCACAAGCTAAGGGGGAGCATTGGTCATGTGGAAAGGATGCATTGTTGGCATTCTAATTATTTGTTGTAGTCTGATCTCATTCTTGAGATTCTTTGGTATTGATTGTATAAGTTATTTCTATAATTTGATGAAAAATTCATGTTGATACATATGATGTAAAGTGTTATATTCAGTCATGTAAGGACTTCTTCAAATTTGTAAACCCACTTGGTTGGGTAGTTGAGTCAAAATATGTAAACCCACTTGGTTGGGTACTTGAGTCACATATGTAAATCCACTTGGTTGGATCATTGATGTAAGTATGAGTCCTTGGTGATAGAAAAGGTCATAGATTCATGTACATCATTGAAAAATATGTTTGAAGATTCAGCATGAACTCAGGGGGAGCAAGGTAACTTCAGTGCACATCAGATCTATAGAGCTCTTCTTTCTACAAGAGAACAAAAACCTTGTTTTGGTTTTGATACGCCCTTTTCCCTTGATGTCAAAGGGGGATAGTTTCATGGTGTTTGAATAATGGTTATAATCAATGTATCTATCTATTGTGGTGATCAAACACCATCATGGTTGCCATCAAGTCCAAAGGGGGATATTGTTGGCAATATGATGCAATGTGTTGTCCTTGATGGAAACCTACTTGATGAAGTTGTCCTTGATGGAAAATGACTTGATGAGATGTCTTTGGATAGCAACCTATTTGTTAATTATGTAAATATGATGTATCTATAGAGCAGCTCAGAAGTAACAGAGAAAATAATTCCAGTAAAGTGCCAAAGAAATGATAAATATAATATATCACAATGTATACCCGAGTTTGTAAATTCCAAGTCACGTATGCACACGAATAAGTACGTCCCAAGTCGCATATGCCCTTTTGCGCTCCAAAATTATAATACCAAGGGGCATTACCATGGTTTTGGCACATAGTATTGAACGTTGAATGGTTTATTTGATTCCGTCCAAGAATACCATCGGAAGTTGTGTGGTTTTGGCTCATGGTATTGGTAAAAGCTAAATCTATTTAAGGAGAAGAAGATCATAGTGCAAGTGTGCATGTGTAAGATTTGTTAATAAATAAATATCTTTAAGAGATATCTGCATGATTGAAATCTGTTTTTGATATATCTGAATCTATGATGCACCTATGGATATGATGAAGGTTCAAGATCTCTAGATTGAGAAATGATGAATCTCTAGGATGATATGCAAAAGAAATGATGAAGACCTAGCGCAAGTCTGCTGAAGAACATGAATAAATTTGGGTAAGTTTTATAGATCTGGCCTACTCTGTAAAATATATTTTTACAGATCTATATGCTAGTTCGCTTCATGAAAAGCGCGTATGGAAGTCAAGGTTTTCTAAAGAATAATATACATAGAAGTATACGCGGGTTGGTGTACAGGAAAGTGCATATGTACGCGGCTTCAGTGAATCAAAGTAGCGTATGATATTTGAATTAATGAATGTTCAGGGTTGAGTTTGTATCTCCATATCTATTCTGAAGTCTGGGTTATTTCTGACATTCTGGTTACAGTGGTCTCACTGTTCTGTTTGAAGTTTTGGGAAAAGTATGGTTGTTGAAGTTAAGGGGTTGTGTTGAAGCTGTTGGATCTAGTATGAAAATTGATGAAACATGGTTTGCAGTGGATCTGAGGGTTGAAGCCTTCAGTATGAAAGTGCAAGCTTTCTGCCAGTAGAAGATGGTATTGAAATCAGGGGGTAGAAGCTCCCTTCCAGGAGAGGCTGGTAAACGAGATCAGGGGGTTGGAGCTCCCTTATAGTTGCAGCTGGAAAACAAGAGAAGGTTGCAGCCTTCTGCGGGTATACGCCTACGTACTGGTATGAGTCTGCATCAGTACTATGTTGTAAAAGGTTTTCTATATAATAAATATTGAAGACAGCGATGACAGCAGTAGTGGTTTTCTCCCAAATTGGGTTTCCACCTTAAATATTGGTGTTCATGTGTGTGATGCTTTATTCTGTTGATTACTATTCATAACTTCTAACCTGATACATAACTGATAAATCTATTTATAAGACTGCTTCTGAGAATTTCTCTAAATCTGGAAAGTTAAATCAGTATACGCTAGTTTCCTTCTACATTTCTGCGTGCATATGCCAGTTCCGTTCATAAAAACCGCGTATGGAAATTTGCTTAAAGAAAAAGTTGAATTTATGTTATAAGCTCTAAATATTGATTCACCCCCCCCCCCCCCCTCTCAGTATTTTTCCCAACAAAAAATTTCTCCATTGGTTCCTTTATGACCATAAACATTGTTTTCCCAATATATATATATATATATATATATATATATATATATATAGATATATGTTGTGATAGTTATATCATTTCCTTTTGGATACCATAATCAAAAATTTGTTGTGCCTTTTAGTTATCTAAGAATCCTCTTCACTACAACAACATGGGATTCTACTAGAAATATGCTACCTATCCAACTACCTACATCACATCCAGCCTTGAATTTTTCATGTATAATTTATTATCAATCATTGATATATACATTCTTTTTTATGCATCCTTGGATATATCATCCTTGCTTAACTTGCAACTATTCACCATCATAGTGCTAATTGGTTTGTTGTCTTCCATTTAAAACTTCTTCAACATTTCTTTAATATAATTAGTTTGAAATATGAATATGTCATCATTTTCTTGAGATATATGGAGCCCCAAGAAGAAATTTAATTCACCAAGTAATGGAATTTCAAATTCATTCTTCATATCTTTCACAAACTTCTTGCTTATCTTATCATCCTCACTTCCAAATACGATGCCATCCACATACACTTCAATAATATTCAAAATGTATTGTTCAATCATAAATATATGTTGATATCATCATTTCCTCTATTGAACCCTATTTTCTACAAATACCTATCCAGACAGGCATACCAAGGTCTAGGTTCCTACTTGATGTCTTATAAGTCCTTATTTAACCTGCAAACATAATCCTTCTTGTCAATAAGAATGAAATCTTCATGTTGTTCTATATAGAATTCTTCCTCCAATTTTTTGTTTAAGAAGGTTGACGTGATTTTCATTTGATACGACTTAATCCCTCTCAATCAATCATATTCCAAGAACACCCTAATGGCTTCCATCCTGCACACCAATGCAAGTGTCTCTTCAAAGTATATTCCTTCAACCTATGCATATCCCTTACAAACAAACCTTGCCTTGTTCTTGGTTACTTATCCATCTTCATTCAACTTGCTCATGAAGACATATTTTGTGTCAATGACATATTTTTCCTTTGGCCTTGGAATTAATTCCCATGTGTCACTATTTTCAATTTTATCTAGTTCTTCTTCTATGGTCGTGATTTAGTGTTCATAATGGCTAGCTTCTTCAAAGTTGCTAGGCTCAAATATGGATAATAACACGAGATGACTTTTCTTTGGCCTGCTTCTTCTAGTTCCTATTCATGCATTTACATCACCAATGATATGATCTAATGACTAACTCTTCTAGCACTAACATTTGGGAGATTTAGATGGTGCCTATTGATTATTTTCTTGATTAGTAGTTGAATCCTCTTTCTCTTCTGCTTCTTCTTCCTTAACCTTTTCTTCTTGCTTTGGCTCCTAAGTTTCTTCATTCCTTGAATATGATGATCCTTTCTTTGTCTTTGTTTCATCAAAGGTTACATTAATTCTCTCCATGATATTGTTGAGTCTATATTGTAGCATCTACATTATTTTATCTTTTGTGAGTACCCAACAAATATGCATGCATCTACTTAAGAGAAAAATTTCTTGATTTTCTTATCTTCTCTCTTAATGTAGTATTTTCTCCTAAAAAATCTAAAGTTATTAACATTTTTTGGTCTTCCTTTCCTTAGTTCATATGGGGTCTTGTTATTTTTTCTTCTAATAATTCCTCTATTTATAATGGGTGTTGTTGTATCCACTAGTTAGACCCAAAATAAAGCACCTAATTTGGAATCATTCAACATGGTCCTAGCCATTTCTTCAACATTTCTATTATTTCTTTCAATGGCTCCATTTTTTGTGGTGTCTTGGCTACTACAAATTATCTCTATATTCCCTATTCCTCAAAGAAGTGCTGGAATTTCCTAGATGTGAACTCCCCTCTCTTATCAAATATCAGACATTCTATTTTCAAATCAATTTCATTCTCAACCATATCCTTGTATATTATTAAGCATTAAAATTCTTGATATTTATTTTTCTAGAAGATGAGTGTTTTCATCATGGTATAATCATCAAACATTAGCATGAATTATAGTTCATTGTCCAATCCTTTGGTTCTCATTGGTACACATAGGCTTGTATGTAACAAATATAATTGTTTTGAAGTCTAATTTTCCTTGGCCTTGGACTCAACTCTTATTATTTTTCCATGATTACATTTTTTACATGAAGTGTTATCTAGTTTTGAAATCTCTAGCATTTCTCTCACAACTTCGTTTTTATTTATTCTCACTAGGTTTTCAAAGGTCATGTGTCCCATCCTTTTGTGCCACAGCCAAATTTCATCCTCTTTAGCCAAGAAACAATTATTTTTTTCCAATTTCATCCAAGATATATATATCATTTAGAGATATTTTTTTTCTTTCCACCAATGTACCCGATTTTTGCCTTCTTATTTCACATTTCCTTCAATCAAACAACATTGTGTGCTCTTGATCACACATTTGACTCACACTTAGTAAATTTTGGTTCTATTTTAAAATGAGTAACACATATTTTGTTGTATTTTTCTTGTTTCTAAGCTTAAATTTACCCTTTAATATCACCTTTTCAGAGCCATCATTTTTTAATGATACTATTCCATAACTATATTCCTACAGAGATACAATTTTTTTCTCACCCCCTATCATATGTGTTGAGTAGCTGTTATCAACACACCATACACCTTTATTACATTGATCCTTTAATACAACGGGAAAATTTCCATTTTTATTCTTCAAAACCTTGGAGGAGCCTCGACAGCATATTTTGACTCCCTTGGAGAAGTGGTTAACATGTAGTCTTTAGCCATATGCCCAAAAAATTTCCATTTGTACCATTTTGCTTCATTTTTTACTGTCCAAATCTATTATCAATTTTTAATAATCTTCTTGAGATATTATAGAATAAAAATTCCTAGATTAGCTTCTATCCCTATCATAATCTTTACAATTTACAACTCTTTGTCCAAAATTATTGCAATAATAACATACGCTAAGAATGATAGTTTGATACATGAGAGAATACCTTCTTTTTGGTACAGTTCTCTGTAGGCGTTCCTCCTGTGATCTCTTCATTGTAATTTTTTTATTTTTCATTGGTTTACCTTGATCCTATTTCATTACATGGATGCTTCCCTCCTTGGAATCCCTGACTATGTCAACATTTGTGTTATTTTGACCTTCCTTTTTTGCCATCATGGAGCTAGAACCTTTGATGAATGTGGGCTTGTATCCTAATCCAGTATTATCACTAAAATATATTTGATTTTTGATAATTTTGTCCAAAAAATTTATGTTGTTTGTGAAGTTCTACTGGATGTTCTTCTTTCGTGCTTCCTTTTGAAGGGAGACAATTTTTTCTTCTAGGCCCTCCTTTGTCTTGATAATATCTTCCAACTCCTTCTTGATTGATTATTTGATTTTATTTTCCTCTTCCAAATACACCTTGAGACTGATGATAATATTTTCTAACTCTTCCATATTTTTTTTATATCTTTAGCATGCTTCTTTACTAGATGTAATTAAACTTCCAAAGTCTCAACATTTCTTCTTTCTACTTTTATATCCTTTAAGGAAATGATAAGTTCTCTTTCAATATATACGTCTCCTTCCTCTTCTTCTTCATATTATTTTTATTCATGGGATTCCTTCCTATTGTCTCTTTCCATGAGCAACACTCTTCCTATGTCATTTTCACTATCACTATCACTCTCTTCTTGAAATGAGGAGCTATCTTCCTTTGAGTAGAAACGTTTCTTAAAGCCTTTTCTTTGACCTTGTTTCTTATACCTTATTTGGTTATTCTTTGCTTTCATTAGAGCTTCATCTTCATCATCATTATTTTAATTCTTTACATAAGGACACCTTGATGTGGAAATGACTAATTTCACCACAATAAAAAAAAAATTAAGGGAATCTCACCTTTGTATTTTCTTGTTCCTCTTTTTAGCTTCCTCCCAAAATTGGCTATCTATTCATCTGAGATTTCATTGTGACTGCAATTAGCGCTTGGCTTAGAATATTTCTTGTTTTCTCCTGTCTTCTTGGATGCGATAAAATTTTCTTCTCATTTGAATGGGTTCTCCTTCTCTCTCCTCATTTCATAGACTATAAATATTCCATCTAGATCGTTCATGATAACCTTTTATGAATTTGATATTTATTCTGGCACTCAAAAATTATAATTGAATCTCGTTGAAAGTGACCTTAATACTTTTTGGACAACTACCTTATTCTCCATTGATTCTATCTGTACTTCTATGGTGTTTACTACTTCACCAAATCAGAGAAAATAGGCTACAATATTTTCAGCTTTATTCATTTTCAACAGCTCAAATTATCCTCTTAAGGTCTTGGCCTCCTTGACCTTATTTTCCCCTTGATATATATTTTTTAGCTTTTCCAAAATTTATTTTAATTATTTTCAATGCATCACTTTAACATATACTGATTTTTTTAAACCATTCAAATTAGCACTCATTGATTTAGCAGTATTGTCATAGAAATTTTTACCTGCACCATCTGTTGGAGGTTTGAGGGTTTTATGTATCCATTTTTCAGACATTTATATACATAATATCCATGTGTTTGCACATATTCTTTCATCCTTCAACTCCAAACTGCATAGTTCAACTCATTAAATACTTGAACTCCAATCTTTGCGTACTCCATGGTCTCACATTAGGAGAATTTTGAGGTCTAAAATGGGCCTCCTAAGAAAAATGTAAAATCAAAATAAAATTTATAAGAACCGATAGGATTCAAGATGATGATCTCAACCATGGGGGATGATTCACCATTTTTGGAGTAAAAAAGTAAAAAGATTAAAAAATAATAAAATAATAAAACTACTTTTTCAACTTGTATTTTGAACTTATCTCCCTAATGTTTTACTCAAATTTCGAGTGATATTATTCCTTGGATGAAAAATTTAATTCCTCATGCAAGGAGTACCCATTTTGAATACTTTTGATGGGCCCTACTAGAAGAAAAATGAGAAATACATAAAAAAAGGTGATTTACATCACGTTTTTAATGTATTTATCATTTTTCGTGTAGCATAGTCCATTGAAAGTATGCAACATGGGTACTCCTTGGATGAGGAATCAAATTTTACATCCAACGAGTGTTGTCACTCGAAATTTGAGTAAACCCATAGGAAGATAAGTTCAAAATACGAATTGAAAAAAATAGTTTTTTATTTTTTCCCTCTAAAATTTGATGATGTAATCTAATATTATTTTATTTTTTCCACTATTATTTTATAATTTCCTTATGAGGCCCATTGTATACCTCAAAAATCCCCTAATTCCTTCCAGTGGTGAAACTACTTGTGAAGGAACTTGGCTCTGTTGATACCAATTACTAGTAATACCAAGTGGGGGGTGAATCAATATTTCTTTTCAATTAGTAAACTTAATAAATTTTATTATCATTAAGAACAAGTGAACATAAACATGTCAAGAGAAAAATGCAAAAGTAATTTTAGGTGGAAACCCTTCTCGTAGAAAAATTGTTAAACGCTTTGCTAATATTTTTTATGAGTACAAAATATGCTTCAAATACAATTGAAAATGGAAACCCCAAATCCCTAGTACTCTAGAAAAGCGTTCATTTATCAAGAAGTTCCAACTCCTGAAGGGATGTTTCTACACCTTCATTTACTAACTCTAATAGGAAGGAAACTCCAACACCTTAATTTATCAGTTGCAACTGATGGCATGCTCCAACACCCTGCAAACTTCAAATTTTCCTAGCACCACCCTACCACTTTGAAGTATTTTTAGGCTACAACCTAAAGGAGATTTCACTCTCCTTCCCTGCACCACCAAACCACTTTGAATATAATAATAAAATGGACAAACAAATGTGGTTTCCCATACCAAGGATAATGGCCCACTTACAAATATATTTAATGTAACCCTTACTTCTAAAAAAAACAAACTTCTTCAACTATTATAAAATTAATGTGACAATGAAAGCCAATGGACAATGTACCTTGGATTTTCTGAAGAAAAAAAATTGATCTTTACTTGATGCTTGCCTTGATAACTAAAGATGAATGATTTGTTAAGAGTTGTTGTAGTCCAGAAAAAAATAAATAAATAATAATTAAAAATATAAAATATATATATAAATAAAAATAAAATAAAAATAAATTAATTACATAATTAAAAATTAAAAAATTAAAAATAAAAATAAAAAAAATTTAGAAATTTAAAAAAAAAATTAAAAATTAAAAAATTAAATAAATAATTGTGCAATTATAGTGTTCGAAACATAGAGAAATACAATACTCCCATACTTCTCATATTGAAAGAGAATCCAAAATTCTTTAGTCTTCAGATGTGCATAGTTATGTGGCCTTAAGCCATAAATCCACCATAAATTTTACTCAATAACAACTTCCTAATCTAGGATTTGAATTCTATGAGAGATAATTGTTAAGGGCTCTGATTTGGAAGAATAAAAACATACCTTAGAAGCACCTTAGAAGATTCCAGAAGAAACCATTTTTATGCCACAAATCTTCAACAAGCAATTTGTAGAGTTTCTAAAGTGTAGGTCGCACGGAAGAATCTTCTTCAATAAAAAATTGCCTAGAGTTTTTAATAATATTGTGTTCCCTAACAAGTTGAATATTCCTTAGGTCTACAAAATTTTAATAGATCTGAAATTCAACATATATCTTTAGTAATAGGGCCAAAACTTTATCATACTCATAGCTATTTGAATTTTCTATTTAGTGCTTTCATTTTCTTTGCAAAGTCCAAAAATAGACATCAATAATTCTTCAAAATACTCCTTATTTAGGTCATTAATAGTTAAATTTGATGAAATATTTGTTTAGGATTCTAAATATACAAACCTCTGGACTACATCAAAATATAGGGCGAAAAATCATGCCAAAGAGGTTGCATCAGTCTCCATTAAACAGACCAGGGAATCATCAAAAATTAGACTTCAATGTCTCTAGTTATGGCCTCAAAACATACCATAAAAGAGCATATATGATTCAAGAAAATAGGTTTCACATACCTTCATTTTTCTCTCCAAATAACACTTTAGATAATACTTTAATGAGCTAATAAAATACCATAGAATCTATTGAATACCCATAGAAACTAGCTCGCATGGTCACCTTAAGAATTATGCATGAATTTATCCAAATTTTGGCACAATTCTGCCTCAAATGAAATCAGATTAGAATGCAAAGGAGTTTGAACATTCCTTCTATGGGAGCTAAAATTTCTCTCTCAATCTTCCTTCAAACTAGCTCTGGAAATGTATCAAAAGGGAGGTAGAACTATTCAGAATGTGCTCAGGGTCATGCCCTTACAAAGGGCCAAAACTACTTCATAAAGAGCTTGAGGTTCGTTCAATGAAGAGGGATTAATTTAGAGATTTAATACCTTCCAAACAAGTACAAAAAACCCAGTGAAACACTTATCAAATCATAATAAGTGAATTCCCAAACAAAAGTGGACCTTGTCTCATGTGTTTTGTGACTACTATAGGTCAATATGTTACAAATCAAATAACCAAAAGATAAATGATAAATACATGGATATAATGAAGAAGATGAGCCGCTTTATACATATTTGGACAAGCATCATTGAGGGAAGCAAACTTACCTTAGAGGGAAAGTTAAATTTTGAAAATTTAAATTTTTGGAGAAAAACAAAAAACCTTCTTCAAATTAGTTCGACTTGCACTTAGATTCAAATTTAAATTTTGATCCCTTACATATGGTAACTTTTTCCATAATAGTATTTGATTTAATTTTAATGATAATACCATTTTATCCATATGAAAATAATATTATTCCACACTTTCATATTTTGGGGATTTTGACAACAAGATGGGGGAATCAACTTTAATTTGACATATCTCTAAAATTATGAGGAATGTCATGATGTGCCACATAAATTTGGAATCAGCATGTTGAGGAAAATCCAATGAAGATGGGCTAGACCCAAAAAACCTTAATTTTCTTTGCCATTTATTTCATCAAGTTGGGGCTTCTTCTGGTGTTGCTTTGGTTGACATCAATGACAACCAATTTTGAAAATTTATGGCTTTGACAACTTTTGAAGTAAAAAACCCTATGATCATGTAAGCTTTCCCAGGGAGACACCCTGTTGGAGCAGGGTCCCCTAGGATAGCAATTTTGGGGAAAATGTTAGGGTTTTTGTTAGTTTTGAGTCGTGCACTCTATGCAACGAAGAGTCAAGGGGCTTTGGGGCAGGTCAAAGTCCCTTCATGAGTTGTAATGGGTTAAAAGGGTAAACTAGGGGTCTCAAACCACGGTATGAGGACCATAGTATGAGGGTAGGAAAAGGTATAAAAATAAGTCTAGATAGAGTCGAATAAGTAAGGAAGTAAGTTAATTGATAGATAAATTGATGATAGAACTTTGAAGTGAATCTGTTGTAATTGTTTTGTGTCTGAAAGGCTCCAGTTGGTTGTGTGCACGGATACCTTAGTCTGATTGTGTGCGAACCTCGCTCGCTTTGTGTGCACGTAGATCTGGTAATTTGTAAGAGGTTTTGTGAACTGTAAAATGTTTCTGTGAAAGACTGATGAATAAAGATATGGTTTTTTCAAATTTTGTGTATCGAATGCATCTGTGATTCACTTTTGTGTATGAACTCTGTTTATGTGTATGATTCTTGTTTCCTGCATATGATTTATATTATCTATGATCGTATCAGGTTGTGTACCTATTTTAATATTGATGTGAATAATAATTTCATAGATCTATTGCTGTGAAGTCTGAATAATACGTTGTTAGAACAGTTAAAGGGATTCTACATTTACTGTCTATGTGCGTGCAGGGTTAACCTGTGTTAATTGACCTAGGGCTTTTGGTTAGGGTTTCTGGTGCACAAGAAAGTTTGTTGAATAAGATAGATGTGTGGACGCCCACTTCATTTAATTCTCCCTCAAGGTGTGGAAACTTGGTTCCAGCACCCCCCCCCCCCCCCATACTTCTTTGGGTGAGACTTTGGCTTGCGCAAGTAGGTCCTTGCCAAAAGGGCCAGTAGTAAGAGGGTTTGTTGGTTACGAGCTAACTTTGAACCCAGGTCAAGACCCCTCAAGCCAACAAGTGGTTCTATTTCCCGGACCGGGATCATTTTGAGAGAGATTAGATGTTGTGGAAGCCATCAAAGACTAAATTAGAAGATTGGTTTGAGCAAAAGATATGTGAATTCGCCATCAAGGAGAATAGAAGTAAGAATTTTTCTACTAAAGAGTGGGAATAGAGGTACATTTTTACATAGGTCCACGAAATCTTCTTTGCGACCTTTTCACACGAATTACAGGAGTGTTTATTAAGGTTAGTTGATTTTCAAACCTGTTGGAAGGAAGAAAAAATCACTCAGTAGACACCTAAGTTGATCCAAGAGTTAGAACAGACTGATAACACCATCACTTACACTGTAGACCATTGGGTTGACAACATTCTAGATGGATTTGTGAAAGAGTTTGCAGTTGATCATTTTGTGTCATATTATGAGGCAGAAAGGAGGTTATTCAAAGGACTAGGAGGTAAATTCATACGCTCTCTACCTTTGTTTATTAATATTTTATTGTGTGAAAAGGGTTTTATGTGCAGTCACACCAAGTTAATGACCTCAAAAAATTTGGACTGCACTACGCGCAGTGGAAAGTACTTCCAGGTTTACCAAAGAGGTGACAGATCAATATATAGCCCTCTGAGAAACCCACCTAATAGTGATACATAGAGAGGTGAAGCTATGTGTGTAGGAGGTATCCCTCCATCCACCCCACAGTCAAACTCACGTAGGTGTAGGTCATCTCCTACTCCACCTCCACCACCACTAAGAGGCAATATGGCTACACATATGAAGCTATCCACCTTCAAGGGTGTAGGAGATGAGGACATGGATAGATTTTGGTTTGTTTCAGATGCAGTATGGACTGCGCAAAATGTAAACACCGATGTTGTCAAGAGGGAATAGCTAGATATGGAATTTGAGGGTCATGCACTGGATTGGTTTATGGGATATCTGGCTTAGAACGTTGATCCTACTGTAGATGAGATCAAGAAATTTTTAAAGTAGCAATTCAGAAAACCAAAGTCCAACGTACAATGTGTAACAAAGCTAAAATAAATCCAACAAGAGCCAAACAAATCTTTCTGGGAGGTGGATCAGCGATTGAAGCACACTATCAGTGACAAAGGATTTGTCTATCATGATAAATAGCATAAATAATGGTTTATTTCCATGCTCCTGCCACATCTGTATGGCCCTCTAAATCAGCAGAAAATTGATTCTCAAGCTGAAGCTCTTGAATTAGCCATGAAACTGGAAGTCACACCTAGAATTGATGACCAATTTGGAACTCTAAAAATACAGAATCAGTTAGAAGAAATGCATTTGGAAATTTAGAACCTGCGCAGGGATAGAGGGAAATAATCTTATGCAGAGGTATGGTGTATACATTGTAAAGGTTCCAATCAAAAAAGATTAGTGTACCTTACCTCAGGATTAGATGCAAGTGGGAGGTCTGAATCTATTGAGACCCAGGGACGCTACAAGACCGAGAAATATTCCCATGTTGTGGTGCATTGACTGTCAAGTGGCTAGAAAGAACAACACAAACAATTTCCCTCGATTAGGAAATTATGTACCAGAACTAAAGCAGTAATGGT
Source organism: Pinus albicaulis (assembly GCA_034641835.2). Taxonomy (NCBI): domain Eukaryota; kingdom Viridiplantae; phylum Streptophyta; class Pinopsida; order Pinales; family Pinaceae; genus Pinus; species Pinus albicaulis. The sequence continues at coordinate 775,331,544 of CM076575.1, read as the reverse complement.
GTAGTTTTTTCTCTTTGGTTGGCCACGATGATCATCACTGCGGCACAGTGGATCTGATGATAGACAACACCAACCTCTATAGAGTGCAAGCCGACCCATCTTTACCGATGTCCCCCTCTGGGCGTGGTGGATCTCCAGCTAGAGGAAGGGGAGGAGGGAGAGGTGGAGGTGCAGGTCGCAGAAGAGGACAACTTATTTTCCACAACTATGGAGATGTTGGGAACTTTGTGCATGACTATCTGAACCCTATGTGATAGTCTTGTAGGTATTATATACTATTTGATCATGATATTGAATATTGTCCAGTTTTGATTGCTAGAATGCAGGAGAAGAAAAAACAAATACCTATGCAAAAAATCCAAATGGTTAGAGTTGATTTGCGGGAGGGTGATCCAAGTGTAAACATAATTACACAAAGTGATGCTACCACTGGAGAAGATGATGGAAAGAAGGCTGATGTAGAACCTTGGATCCGGAAGGCTTCTAAAAAGAAGAAAGGATTCAACCTACACAGGGAGGATACTTTTGTAGAAGCTAGGAAGGATTTTGCTACTGCAGTTGCTTCCACATCCAAGTCAATCACATAAGCAGGGATTGATGATAAAATCAAACCTTTCTTGCAAGCATGCATCAAGTTGTTGCGTAAGTAGAAATTATTAGACAACCTTCAAGCTCTGATAGATATTTTTTTGGATAAGGAGTTGCCTCAGACTGAGAACAAGGTTGTAAACAATATCTACAAGAATAAGAAGAGAATTGGTCGGGAGATGCACATGATCATGCAAATTGGGGAATATGAGATGGATCAAGTCATTTAGACTTGGGATCTGATGCAAATTCCCTACCTAAGAAGACCTAGCAGAAGATGGGCGAACCACAGCTGGAATGGTCCACCATTCAGCTACGCATGGCCAATCAACAAAATAATATCCCATTGGGAAGACTCCCACAAGTTCTAGTAGATATTTATGGGGTCAAGATGCATGCAGACTTTGTGGTAATACAAATTGTTGATGATGCAAACCCCTACCCTGCACTGCTAGGACTGGACTAGGCTATTGACATGGGGGGAATCATCAACTTGAAGCGCAGGAGTATGATCTTTGAAAAAAAAGGTACTCGGGTTATAGTACCCTTGGATCCTGCAGAATGGGAGAGATATATAGAACCGGTGCGCAAAGAAGATGATGTTGACTACATATACAAATTGATGGTACGAGATGAGGATTAGATCAACCCAACTACTTATGGGATGTTGAATTTTGAAAAGGATAGGTCATGCTTCTCTGATTCAGATGGGGAAATGGAAAACTAGAATAATCACCTACATGATGTTTATGCGCAGTGAAGAGTCACTAAAAATTTGTGATGCATCTCCTGAGATGTACGGGAATTTCCCTATTTTGATGGTTCTAGTAATGTTGTTTTATTTTTGGAAAAAATATAAAAGGCTATCCCAAAAGAGCAAAGGTTTTGGGCACTCGATATTGCCATGCACGCAAATCCAGCATGTTGGTGGGATGCTCACAAAGGGAACTTTGAGGATTTGGAGGAATGTAGAAAAATGATGTGGTTTCACTTTGAGCAGCCCACTTCCCAACCGACTAAGGTTTTTTGTGGCCCGGGTAATCTGTGAAAACACCTGGCTATGTGGATGGAGGTCTGGGATAAGAAGCTCAGGGCTGAATGGGTTAAAAATTTTATCCATATGTTGTAACCAATCCCTAACGCATGGTATTTGGAGATGGAGCTACGTCAAGGGACTCTTAATTCAGTTACAATGAGTGAAAGATTTTTATTAACCTTCAGCATGTCCAGTGGATCAGAGGGACTGGACGAATCCCTGCAAGATATAGAGGAAATTATCTTTGATGATTCCCAACCTCGGATAGAATGTGTTGCGATAGCATGGGAGGCACAGATGCAGGATATTTCCAACTGCAAAAATCTGTCAGTGGAAGATAACGATGAATATCCAAGAAATATCAATATCCCAGAATCTAAGGGGGAGCGTGCATTTGAAGGCCCCTTGTTATGAATGATGGATGTCACTAAGCCCTTAAAACTAAAGCAAGTCAGCAATGGGACGGAGGAACAACCCAAGTTGGCCAAATTAGGATATTATTGGAATGATGACATAGTGAGAAAAGTTGTGGATATGTTGACAGAATATCAGGACCTATTTCCCACAAATTTTTCTGAGCTAAAAGGAATTGTAGGAGATTTGGGAGTTATGAAAATTACTCTGAAACCAGATGCACACCCTGTCAAGCAAAGACCATACCAGTTAAATCCAAAATATAAGCACAAAGTGAAGGAATAATTGGAGAAAATGGTTATTGCAGGAATCATTGAGCCCGTGAAAGGGTCTGATTGGGTAAGCTCGATGGTTTTTTAGGAAAAGAATACCAAGGGAGGAATAAGGATTTGTGTGGACCTGCACAAACTAAATGATGCATGCATACATGACCCCTTCCCTACCCCATTTTTAGATGAGATATTGGACAATATGGGAGGGAAAGAGGACTACTCTTTCACTGATGTATTTTCAAGGTATCATCATATAATGATCACACCAGAAGACCGAATTAAGGCCACTTTTCCCACAGAATGGGGATCCTTCCAATACACAGTCATGCCTTTTGGATTGAAGAATGCACCTACTATATTCTTGTGTGTTGTAGTAGTTTTATTCAATGAGTTCATGCACAAGTTTCTGGAGGTATACTTTGATGATTGGACTGAGTTTGGACTGTTGAAGAATCATGTTTCCAACCCGTGCATGATTCTCGATACTTGCAGGAAGCATCAGATCTCTCTTAAGTTGAAGAAGTGTATATTTTGTGTTCCTTTTGGGATCTTTTTGTGGAATATTTTTTTTCAACAAGGGTTGATGGTAGATCTAGCCAAGATTGCAGTTATTGTCAATTTGGAGGTTCCTGCCAATATAAAATAGTTGCGCTCTATTCTGGGACACATGGGATAATATATAAAATTCATTCAGGGCTACGCCCTGATCAATGCACCCATGGAAAATTTTCTGAAGAAATATGTGTCCTTTTTTTTGGATGAGGAATGCCAAAAGGCTTTCAGTTTTTGAAGGAAAATATGGTTACTGCGCCTATTTTAGTATTTCCTGACTGGTCCAAGGTCTTCCATGTGCATGTGTATGCATCTTCCATTGCACTTGGAGTTGTCTTAGCACAGCCAGGAGAAGGAGATATTGATCACCACGTTGCCTTTGCAAGTAGAAATCTCTTCAGTGCAGAGCACAACTATTCAACCAGGGAAATGGAAGGTTTGGCTATTATCTACACTCTATAGAAATATAGGAGTTATATGCTAGGAGGGCACTTCAATATGTTCACTGACCCGCAAAGGGGTCAAGATAAGAGAAAAGGGTGTAAGGATAAGGGAAAAGGGGAGTGGAACGACCCAAAAAGGGGTCAAGATAAGAGAAAAGGGTGTAGGGATAAGGGAAAAGGGCGTAAGGATAAGGGGAGGGGTTTAAGGGGAGGGGAAAAGGAAAGGGGAAAAGAGAAAAGGATAGGGGACATCTGCTTCTGGAACTGGGACTTTCTGTAACTACGCCGGCCCTGCACACTAGTCAATGTGACCCTGCTTTGAAGTACCTAGTCAACAAGCCTGTGTTGGGGGGGGGAGATTTGTAGATGGTTGTTGCTATTTCAAGAATACGATTTTGAAATCATTTTTAAGCCTGGTAGATTGAATGTTGGATTGGGTTACTTATCACGCATTGAGAATGGGGAGGAACCGACCAATCTGGAGGAGGGCCTACCTCATGCGCAACTCTTTGCCATTAAAGTGGTCAACGAATATTTTTCAAAGATCATTCACTTTCTAACGATTGGTAGTGTGCTTGTTGAATATTCGATGCAACAAAAGAAGGAGTTGGTTTTATGCGCAGATGACTTTACATTGACTACTGGTCAACTGTACAAGTTGGGTGCAGATGAAGTCTTAAGAAGTTATGTCTTAGAACATGAAAGATAAGACATCTTGGTTGAAGCTCATGGGGGAGTGGTGGGAGGCCACCATGCAAGGACATCCCCTGTACAAAATGTTTTGTGCACTGGATTGTGGTGGCCCACACTACACAGCGATGCACATGCATATTTTCGAGCATGTGATGCATGCCAACGAACAAGGAAGCCATCATATAGAGATGAGATTCCATTACATCCGCAGATGGATCTGCAATATTTGATAAATGGGCCATATACTCTGTTGGACCTATTAATCCTCCTGGAAAAAATACTATAGCGTGCTACATCATCACTGCAACAGACTATGTAACCCGATGGGTAGAAGCTAAGCCAGTAAAAGATTGTATTGTAGACATTGTTGCGCAATTTATTTTTGAAAATATCTTGACTAGATTTGGGTGCCCAAATATATTGATGAGTGATCAGGGTGTGCACTTTGTTAATAATACCATTGAAGCTCTTACAGAGGAATTCAAGATGCATCACTAGAAGAGTACCCCCTATCACCATCAGGAAAATGGTGCAGTATAATCCTTTAACAAGATCCTGGAGAATGTTCTTACAAATATCTGAAATGAAAATTAGAATGACTGGGACGTGCTTATACCCTTTGTCTTATAGGCTTATCGGACCACATGCAATAATTTGACTGGTAAAACACCATTCAGGATGGTTTATGGCCAAGAAGCTATCATGTCGATGGAATATATCGCTCCAAGCCTGCGCATCGTAACACTAACTAATATGGTTGAACCAGACATCATGGAGGAATTTCTATCACTTGGTTGCATTAGAGGAGGATCAGTTTATTGCCAACTTTCATCAGCAAGTACAGAAGGCATGCGATAAGGCCTGGCATGATAGCCACATTCAGAAGAAGGCCTTCAAGGAAGAATATTTGGTTGTATTGTACGATAGTCAGTTTGAGCTCCACCCATGGAAGTTCAGAAAGCATTTGTTGGGGCCATATATTGTGAAGGAGATCACTAATGGAGGTGTGGTGTGCTTGGCCATGTTGCGTGGTGAGAGTATCCCAGGGTACATCAACGGAAGCCAACTGAAGTCGTATAGGGATAACCCTGTGCCTACCAAATGACTGAATGGCTAGAGAAAAGGAACCCACTTGTCTACGTGGTACGCAAAGGGCATACGCAGGGAGGTGCACCATAAGCACAAAGGTTATGTTATGCACAGCGGGAAAGAGTAGCCATTAGAACAATAACTTTGGGTGAAAATTTTATTTTACCATTGGATGGAGAGGGTTTTCTACAATTAATGAGGAGATATTATGGGATTTTTTACTATTTTTACGGGGATAAGGTTTCATTAATGATGTTCTGACCATTTTTACCATGGATCGCCTATAAAAGTAAGGAAGCGGGTCGCATTGTGTTCCTTTGTTGTTCAAGTGAAATGTTCCCTGAGATTATTAGTGTGCACCATATGTCTGGCCTTAAGACCCCCACATTTGACATAAGCAATCCCAAATTTATATTCAAGCCTGGGATGACAGCCACCAACCCCACCGCTAATAGTGCGCAGTCTAAAGATCGATATGTGCCAATCATGACATCTACCAACCAAGGCTCCAAAGAAGTCCATGAAGTTATCCCCAAGGTTCAAGAAGTTGTATCCACACTTTCCAAGGGAAAGGGTGAGGTGACTAAGGGTTCATCATCGAATTCGCAAACATCCCCTAGGTAGATCACATCCTCGCACCAGGCGTCAAAGGATAGGTCTCCTATGGGTGACCCAATAAAGAGACCTATGACTGCGACTAAGGAGGCTGCGCTATTTTTCAAGCCCATCTATTGGATCCCAAAGTATGTGAGGCCACGCAAACCCTCTGTGAAGACACCGAAGGATTTCGATATGGTGCACGACTACCTGCAAATTCCATTGATACCTAACGCAGTCACACAGGAGGGGGTGATGTTTGGAAAGATCTCATCTGTTAAGTTTGATGTCTATGATCTGGCCAATGAGAAGACATTCCCAGAATTGGCGTTGGAGTACTACCTAGAGCGTGTTCTACATGGCAGAGTAGTGAAAGTAGAGCCCATGCCTTGGGCACATGGGTTAAGCAATGCCGGGATTCTCAATTTGTTGAGGGTTCCCCACTTTTGAAGGTACCCCATCACAGATGTATGTGTGTGCCAACTGCTGGCATTTGTACACGATGGGTGTCTATGGATCCAAAATCGAATCCCCATCGATGTTGCGCTGATCCACCATATCACTGGCCTGGCGAAGAAGGGGCCTTACCCTATGGCCAAAAATGGAAAGAGCCAGGAGAAAAAAGTAGTTGCAAAGGTAAAAGCCGATTATAAGGTGGGACGTGATACCAAGTGCTTAGGGACCTTAGTGTTGGCGCTTCAGGACTTTAGTGTTGGGCTACAAAATGATGCACAAATGCAGGCCTTAGGTGGTCCTCGTGCATGTCATCGCACTGGCAGGTTAGTGCAAGAAGGGTGTAAGTTACAACTGGTCCCAGTTCCTGTGCATTGAATTCCTAGAGAACGTGCACGAGGTGCAGGATGAGGGGAAAAATATTTTCTATTCATGGCTACTCTTGCTCATTTCTCTAGTTGTGTGAGAAACGCCAGAGACCGCAGTCCTCCCATCCATGGAGCCTGGTGAATTTGAAGGGGTGTGCTACGCCAACCTGTGGGACTCTACAGATCCTAAACATGTGATGGAAAACAAGATCTTTTGGGTCTTATTTGAAGGAGCGTTGGCTACAGTGATCCACTTGTGCCCTCGGTTGTCCCCATATTCATATGACGAGTACAAGGTCATTTCATAATTTCATGTATCAATGCATAATGTGCAGACTCGTGCACGTAAGGATAGCGTATGGTAAAAACTAGCCTATATGATGATAGAGACTAAAATTGACCACATCATTGCGACTTGGCCAACAGCATGGAAAACCGGGCTAGGCTCCGCAAAGACCGTCACAGCCTCAACATCCAGAAAAGAGAAAATAGATGTTGCCAAAGAGAAAGAAGCATAAAAATAAGCACAAAAGGAACCTGAGGTGGAGCTCGAAGTTTATCTTCATGGCACAAATGGAAAGAATGGCACTGAAGCGGAATCCCCTAGAGGCACCAATTACAGAGCTGAAAATCACAAGGGAGCGCGCAAGAGGAGAAAGGGATCGAAGACAAGAGGCACAAATGATGTCACCCTCATGGAGGATGACCTGGAAAAAATTACATATGTGGTCACTTCTGCATTTGAAGGGACTGCACTGGAGGATCAGTACAAAGCTACGGTGGAGGCAATGTAGGTAGGTCTCCAAGAACTACAACTCAAGACCAACAACATTAAAGTGAGTGTTTCTCAGGTGAGGCTAGATCAAGTGAGCGTGACTACCAGCATGGTCATCATCACAGCAAATAGTCAGAATTTCCCCTTTCCTGGAGTTGTGGTAACTTTGGAGCAGCCCGATTTGCATGCGCGTCCAGACGTGCCCCAAGGTTGGTATTGACCTCTCCATGCTTCCTAGCGGTAAGTTGCACACCATCTAGACAATTATCACAGAAGAGTTTTAGTGTCGAGATGCATGCATGCACCAACAACTCATAGAGGCAAAGCAAATAGCTGTAGCACATACACAAGAATATCTGTAGGCTCAGAAAGCTCAGTAAGAAGTGGTGGCCCAACACATAGAGTTAGAAATTTTGATTGATTGCCTCTATGGTGACCTTCCCAAGGTTGCCATCCCTAACTCTACTACGCCTCAGGAAACGTTTGAAGGATTATTGGCCACTTTGAAGGCCTCCTACTCAGAATTCCAAGCGGTCAAGGCTGATTTCGAACAACAAATCGCAGAGTTGCAGGCCAAGCTCCAGCCAGAGACTCCACCTGAACTACGAGCCTAGCACGCTGCCATGGTAAAGGAAGCATCATCGAGCATTGCAGCAATATTTGACAAGGGCATAAAACTCTTAGATATGGCTATAGGATTATGGACTTCAGTGCAGACAGACCACCTCGTCAGAAAGATCTCACAGGATCTGTGCGAAAAAAGAATAGAACTTTGATCAGCTTCAGGAGGCGCTTCCCACACTTGTGTCTGCTCAGAGAATGGCTTATTTGTAGACAATTCGAGTGATGTGTGACAAAATCTAAGGTATGCACAAAAATAAGCACATCCTCACCACACATATGAAGGCGTTGGCTGATGAGGCAATGAATTTATCATAGGATATAGATGTTACTGTGAAGACCCTGGGCCAAACACAACGGAGCATCACTCTAGCATCCGAAGGTCCCACTTCATAGAAGTTGGTGAAGGAATTTGAGAGCACTTATTATCAGAGCCTGGGCATCCTTGCACCCTTCACCACTACCATTGAAGAGTTGAATACAAATATGAATACCCTAGTGCCTCTCTGACTCGGGAAAAGTCATAATATTGTGTTGGGCGACTATTGGAGGAAGGTCCCTTAGGACCACAATATTAGGGAAAATGTTAGTATTTTTGTTAGTTTTGAATCATGCGTTCTATGAAACAAATATTCAAGGGGCTTTGGGGTGGGTCAAAGTCCCTTCATGAGTTTTAATGGGTTAAAAGGGTAAACTAGCAGTCTCAAACCACAGTTTGACGACCATATTATGAGCGCAGTCAAAGGTATAAATAGAATTCTATATTGAGTCGGATAAGTTAGGAAGTAAGTTAATTGATAGATGAATCGATGATAAAACTCTGAAGTGAATCTGTTGTAAGTGTTTTGTGTCTAAAAGGCTCCTATTGGTTGTGTGCATGGAGACCTTATTTTGACTGAGTGCAAACCTCACTGGCTGTCTACACAGGTAGATCTGGTAATTTTTAAGGGTTTTTGTGAATTGTAAAAGGTTTTTGTAAAAGAATGCTGAATAAAGATTTGGTTTTTTAAAATTCTGTGTATCGAATGCATATGTGATTCGCTTCTATGTATGAACTATGTTTCTGTGTATGATTCATGTTTCCTGCATATGATTTATATTATTTGTGATCAGATCGGGTTGTGTACATGTTTTATTGTTGATGTGAATGATAATTGCATAGATCTATTGCTATGAAGGTTGAATATTATGTTGTTAGAACAATTAAAGGGATTCTGGATCTACTGTCTGAGCATGCGCAGGGTTAACCTGTGTTAATTGACCCAGGGTTTCTTGTTAGGGCTTCTAGTGTGCAAGACAGTCTATTGAATAAGATAGATTTGTGGAAACCCACTTCATTTAATTCTCTCTCAGGGTGTGGAAACCTGGTTCCACCACCCCCCCATACTGCTTTGAGTGAGACTTTGTCTTGGGCAAGTAGGTCATTTCTGAAAGGGCTAGTAGTAAGAGGGTTTTGTTGGTTATGCGCTAACTCTGAACCTAGGTCAGGACCCCTCAAGCCAACACACCCATTCAATCATTATGAAGACTATATTGGATTAACTCTTCCTCCCTCAAGTCATATTCACATCATCATAATTCACAAGCATCTCTCTATGATCAATGAAGGAAGACAACAAAGTAAGGAGGATGAAAAGAAGGAAAATGAATTATATGTATGTCATTTCTTAAGTGATTACAAGAGGCCAAAGATCAGTCAAAACTTCTATGGTATAATTCTTAGATCCAAAGTTTTATTTGTGGTATAATCAGAGATGAAGTGTGAGCTCCTTGTGGAATAGAAAGTGCCCTAATTTTAACCCTAGTGCAGTCTTGTAATAGAGTATCTCTGAGGTGAAGTGTGATCTCCATGTGGCAGAGAAGTGGCCCTAGTTTAGACCTAAAGTAGACCTTGACCAAGAGCACTTTGTTGAAAGCTTGTGGACTTTCTAGTTTTGGATTTTGTGGAAGGTCAACTTGGTACTTGTTGGATTATCTTCCTGGTATTTTTTTCTATGACTTTGATATCTCTTGTTGAAATTATTCTTTAAGGAAATAATTTATTGGTTTTTACACCTTATTGAACCTCTCTCTCTCTCTTAAGAAGAAATATCTTATCTCCATGTCTATTATTTCTAAGAAAATGGTTCCCTCTTAGAAGGAAAGAAACAAAATTGGAGAATCAAACTTCAAATCAAGGAAGAAGATGATTGATATTTTCCTAGAAGAACATGAAGTTTTGCAATATGTCCAAGGTAGAGTACCTCAACTAGATGACAATGATGTTGCAGGGAAATAAATTTTTAGGAAGGGTGAGGTCAAGGCTCAAATAGTTCTGCTTGAATTTATCAAGGATCACTTAATCCCATTTTTTTTCAGAATTTTCTACATCATGGGAATTCTATGATACTTTTATAAGTTATTAAGTTGTACTCAATAAACAACATTGGTCAAAATATGTCTGTATGGAATCGACTCTATGATATTAATATTTCAAAGTATGAACTTATGCACACCTACTTCATGAACATAGCTCACATAAGATATCAACTCCAAAGCATTGGTGAAGTCATTTCTGAGTTAAAATTTGTCACTAGAGGAAATGGACTACCTGATCTATGAGATGCATATGTCATTGGGATATGCATTATAAAGGATACTCTAATATTTGAATAATTGTGGAACTCTTGCACTAAAGAGGAATTTATGCTTATAACTAAAGGAAAGATCCAAAGTCCTAATAAAGAAGAATCTCAAGCTCTTGCTGCAAAATATATAAGTAATCATGGAAAGAATAAATTTGACTCTCAAAATAAAAGTGCAGGTAGAAGACCCAATTTCCAAAGAAAGAAAGACTTTTCAAAATTTTAATGTTTTCGATGTCACAAATTTGAACATTATAGAAATATTTAATGGAATCATAAAATTATAAGAAAAGGAAGGACCAAAATGATGATGATGATGAGAATCCTCATCAGAAAAAATCTAAGAGTGATACTTCAAAAGCTTTAGTAGCTAGTGATAAGGACTTATTTTACAAGAAAATACTGCAAGTAGGCTAGGAGAAAGAGGGATCTAAAGGGGTACCTCACATAAAATGAGAAGTCGTATAGAGTCCTTCTTAGAATTTTTTAGTAAACTCTATAAATATAGAATTCTTGATAAGAAATCTCTAAGTTTGTGGATAAAACCCTAGAATTAGACCTAGTTCAATATTTTTGCTGAAAGATTTAAACCTATCTCATGAAAGGAAGGAACGATGTCATTTAAAAGTAGGATTATATCAAGAGGGAGTTGGCATTTCATTCTTTTCTCACAAGATACGTATTTAATATATTTATTCCTTGATTATCATTATTGTTTTTTTACTAGTATTTAGTCTTCTGCCTTTGTATCCTTTGCGTGGTTATAATTGTTTCTTTCATGGCCTCCTAGTGTGGTTTGAAGGTACATGTAGAAGGTTTATAATGATTTGGTAAGAGATGGAAGAAATGGAAGAACAAACCAAAGTATTTTCTCAGTAAGAGGTAGAATATTATGAACTCAGGTTGATTATATATGATATTTTTTCTCACAAAAGTAGAATACCTCATTTATTTAGAGGGAGTAGTCAACACTTTCTCATGAACCAACTCATTACTTTAGAGGGAGCAGTCAAGAATTTCTCAGGAACCTTGATTTTAACTTTAGAGGGATTTGATCTCTGAGTTCTGGATGGTGGAATGTTATTGATGCCTGGTATATTGAAAAACAAGAGTGGCTAAGGGAGAAACCTATGTTACCACAACAAGATATGTATCATTTTAAGAGGGAACACCCAGTCTGGGTGACTTAAAATCATTTGCGATCTACTAAATTGAGCATATCAATTTTTGGTTGAGATTATATATGTTTCTAAACATATTTTTGAAGTACCAACAAAGTACAAGTTAGACATAGATGTTTTGAGAAGTACTGTTGTAGATTTAGAAGATAGTAATAAAGATAGAAAGAATCCATCAAGATGTTTTTTCATTTTGGACTCTGTTATAATTTCTTAGATGAGCATGAAGTATTCAATTGTCACAATCCAAGTATATTACAATTGGATTGGAAAGTTGAGAAGCAGTATCATTACTTGTAGGATTATCTTGATCAAGTGTTGGTGAAGACCATAATGATAGGATGAAGCACATTGGGGATAAAATACCACCTCATTCGATACATGGTGTTGAAGGGAGCTCAGAAGCTCTATTACATCTCCATTGATGAGAAAATAGTTTTTATTCTTGCGATACCTATTTTTAGACGGAATATTCTGTACTTCTAGGAAAATCTTGGGCTTGTGGATATTTCCTCTCCCATTGAAGGAGAATTGATGAGACACCATTAGAAATGGAATTTTTTCGTATGTATCCATAACCTTGGTTAGAGAATACTTCAATATTCTCCTCGTTTCATTATGAACTTGGTTGGAGAATTTCTCCCTATGTCATTAGGACCTTGGTTAGAGAATGGTTTGACAAATTAGATAGCATCATGGACTAGCATTCTTCATGTGTGTTCCTGACCTTGCTTGAAGAATGATCTGATGGAATGGCATTATTCCTTTATCACTTTGACCTTGGTTTGAGAATGATTTAGTAGAAGACACTCTCCCTGTGTCACTTACACCTTGCTTTGAAGAATGTTTTGGTAGAGGATATTCTCCTTGTATCAATTAGACCTTGGTTGGAGAATAGATCTAGAGGCCACTCAGATATCTATCTAGAGTAAGTAGGAGCCTATTGGCATAATGCTAGAATATCTTTCTAGAGTGAGTGTTTTTATCATCAATGAGGCATATGGTGTTTCAACTATATTATCTCTATAGTTTTTTGAGGGTGAACCATGAGTATGTATGGTTGATGTTGGTGATTATGATGTTGATGATGATACTTATCTCAATATTGATATTTCCTTGGAGAATTTTTCATCTTGAGATCATCTTGATCATCATTATGAATAGCTCCCTATGTAAGAGGGAGTTTTGAAGGTTGTAGTTGTGTTCAATATTCATAAATTATATTTTTATCATTGGTATATAAATTATTGTTTGTCTAGCATGTTATTCATGCTCATGTATTTGTCAAATGTAAAAGGAATTATTATTCATGACCTTACAAAAATTAAATTAAATTTATGGTTGATTATTTATGGCTCCAAAAAGTGTTCAAGCCATCCCTCATATGATCATGTTGGCCTTCCTAATGAGTCACCAATTCTATAATTATGAATACTATTTATCATAGTAACTCCTCCTCCCTCAAGTCATCTTCACATCATCATCATTCACAAGTATCTCTCTGCAATCAACAAAGGAAGACAACAAAATAAGGAGGCTGAAAATAAGGAAAAGAAATTAGCTTTCTACCCTCGCTCAAGTGATTATGGGAGGGCAAATATTAGTCAGAACTTATGTGGTAGAATGTAAGGTTAAGTGCGAGCTCCCTATGGTATAGAAGAGGCCCTAGTTTAGACCTGGAGGAGAACTTGACCAAGAGAACTTTGTGGACAACTTATGGACATTTAGATTTGGAATTTTGTGGAGGGTTAGCTTCACACTTGTTGGACTATAAAATTAGTCAAATTTCCTATGACTTTGATATCTCTTATTGAACTCATTATCTAAAGAAAGAATTGTTGGGTATTTAGCCCATGGTAAACGGTGTGTTGTTTATGTGCATTGTGATCTCAATTTTTTCTTGTTCTTGTATAGTTTAATTTATAAAGTATAATTTTTTTATAAAGAAGATGTAAATGCTAAAATAAGATATATAGTAATCAAAAGTAATTATTAATATTTAGAAATAAATGTTAGTCTATACTACATTTAAGAAATCAACACCTATTTAAGCAATTGATCCATTAATGATCTGGATTTATGCAAGAATGCAACGGAATACACATATAACCATAAATACAAAGATGCATCGGAAATAACACTTCATTTAATTAATATCAAAGAACTGAAATTTTCTTACAAACATAATGGAAATAAACTAGCTAGGGCGTTGGTAGCTTATCTCTGAGAAGAGATGTGGTGGCTACAGGCCTCTGAATTGTGTTCCAATGAGGCTCGAGGGACTATTTATTATAGAGAAACAATGGAAAACCCTAAACGTCCAAAAACCTAACCCTAGGAGATGAAGCGCCAAAACTATGGGCCCCGTTTGGGTAAATTGGTGTTTCAACTTCCTAGGGTCGTAACTTTGCCATACTATCTCTATTTGACACACATGATACATCGTTAGAAAGATCTATCTGAGGACTAAAACTGCTGACCGCGAATATCAATTCTAGAATGGAATCATATTTGCCAAAGGTTTGATTCCAAAAAAACGTATTTTAGGGCCTCAAAATGGCTACGGAAGTTCAGGGCCCGCAAAACTGCTAAAAATAGTAATTTGTGCCGAAACTAAAAAACTAAAAGAGACAATGGTGGGGCCCCAAGTGGAATAGGTGGGTGGCCACCAATATCCACCTGGATCATTCCTCCCCCCTTAAGAAGCAATGGTCCCCATTGTATTGAGTTCCTCCATGAGATGAGGAAACTTCTGCCGAACTTGGTCCCTGGCGAACCACTTGCCTTGGTGCAGGAGTTGGCGAGCTTTGAAAACCCAATACAGTTGGATCTTCTGTTGGTGAGTGTTCTTGATTTTCATGTCCCTGATATAATCTGTGGTGGTTTGTTCCATGCAGTTTGGGTTTAACTCTGTTGGTGTGAGTTGTTCTGCAATGTCAGAGGTGTTCAATAGAGGTGGGAAGTAGGGACGAAGGAGGTCCACATTGAATACTGGGTTCAGACCAAGGAATGGTGGAATATTGAGCTCGATGGAATTATTCCCTATAGCCTTAGTGATGGTGTATGGACCATATCAGAGCAGGAGAAGCTTGCAGTGGGGTCCTGTGAGGCGCTCCTTCTACAAATGTAGCCACACTTTGTCGCCCACCTGGAATTTGTGTGGCACCCAATGTTGATCATGTCATTGCTTATACTTAGCATTGGCTATGTCCAATATGTCATGAACCTATTGGTGGATGTGATGAATGCGCTCGATGAAGATTTTCACTTTGTTAGCTTCAGACTGGACATGAGCCGAATCGGCCTGAGTAGCTACAAATGGCATGGCTACGTCAATGGGACATAGCGGCTGGAATCCCGGGCCCACCTGAAAGGGGCTATGGCTGGTTGAGCTATGGAGATCCCAGTTATAACTATGTTTTACATAGGGGAGGCTCTCATACCATGTGCATGGATGCTTTGAATTGTACATGCGCAGAATGTGTACAATCATCCTGTTGACTACCTCTATCTGGCCATATTATTGGGGATGGAAAGTTGTGGACTTGGTGAGCTTGGTGTCCAGCGTTGACCAGAGGTTGGACCAAAATGTGCTGAGGAACCTGTTGTCCCGATATGATATGATAGACTGTGGGATCCCAAAGTGCACCCACACTTGTTCAAGGAAGATCTTAGCAGTGGCTTCTCCTGTGATATTCTTCTTGCAGACCGCCATAATGGCCATCTTCGAGAATCTGTCAATGACCACGAAAACACAATCATTTCCATGCTTATTAGAAGGAAGTCCCGAAATGTAATCCATGGAGATGGATTCCCAAGGTCGAATAGGGGTAGGTAGCAGAGTATAGAGGTATTGCTTCTTAATGGTCAGTTTGGCAATGGCACAAGAAGTGCAGGATCTAATGTACTTCCCGACATCCTACCGAAGGTTCGGCCAATAGAAATACTTCTGCATTACTACCACTGTTTTCTCGACCCCAAAATTCCCAACGACTCGACTGTAGTGTGCTTCCCATATCATCTTGGAACGCTCGCTTGAAGGAACACAAAGGTGTCCCAGGTGAAATAACAGTGCATATTGCAGGTGAAAATCTGGAACTTGTGTACCCCCAAGAGTGCCTTGTATGTGTGGCCAAATTCTAGATCTCTCTTGTAGAGAAGCGGCCAATCAGAAGTCTCGTGCCCACAAGAGTTGAGAATAGTGATTAGCGTGTAATATTCCTATTTTAATAGGAATATTCAATTTCATTTTGTTTTCTTGATTCAAATAATAATTATGTAAAGGAGGGTCACTAAACTTTTAATAGAAGAATAAATCCATGCCCAATGTGAAAAAGGGTAAATATGGGCCACTTTAATAAACACACTTGAGTGTGAAAAGGACAAATCCACTTGACTGGGTCAATCTTGACCATATCTACAGCGCAGTGTTGGATGAGTGCTCATCAATGAGGCATAACGTAATTCTAGATCGAGGTCTCTTGTGTGGAAGAGATAAGTTAATTAATGTGGTTTAGGGTTTTGGCAAGCTCTCATCTTATAAAAGGAATGCGAAGGCAACATATTGAGGTTGTTCAAGGTTTTTTTTCTGATTTTTTGTCTGTTTAGACAAACAGCTTTCTTGGTTGTTTAGCCTAGATTGCATATGATGTTTAGCATTGGAATTTTCTGTTTAGGAGCTCCATCTCTTCCCATTGAGTAGCTATTAGGAGAGCTTGTATTTCTTAGTCCACTATCTGGTTAGAGACCAAGCTTCTACTTCCAACTACAACGCAGATCCAGGGAGGGTTTGCTTGCTTTTGTAAGTTGTAGCAAGTGGAACACTAGATCTGTTCAGATCTAGCTTGTACTGGTGCCTCTTCTTAGTGAGTGTTTCTTTTAACCTCCTGGAAGAGTGCATTAGTTGTTTGAGCTTCATTTTTTCATCTTGGCATCAAGCCAACTCAATTATTCAAGCTGTAGCATAGTCTCCCTTGAGGGACTGCATTATTTTAAGTGGAGATTATATCTCTTCAGATCTAAGTCATTTCAGTGCTCCCCTTCAGTGGAGGAGGCCTCTGCTCTATTGGAGGTAGTGTATTGGAGTGCATGAGCTCCAGTTTCTAATCTTGGCATGTGGCCATCGGCTATATATTCCCTACAACATAGTTTCTACTCCAGATCTGCGTTATTCTTGTAGGTGGTGTTGCAGGGAGTTTGGGTGCATCAATTGGAGAGTTGGTTTCTGATTGTTGGGGATCTACTCTTCACTTTGAGATCCTATGGAGGATATATACACTTTGTAATTTTCAGATCTGATCTTCATATTCTGAATACTTCAGCATTTCTGAATATTTCTGCAGATCTGCTTTCTTAGATCTCAAATCTACTGCTTATGCTTGGTGTAAACCCCAAAATTCCAAGGGGATCTGAAAGAGGAGCCTTTCTAGTGCATGGATATGATATGGATATGAATTTTTATGCATAGATCTGCTCTAGATCTAACATGTAATCTACAGCAGTTGTAGCCTAATAGAAATAATGTTGTCAAGGCATTTTTCAGTCATTCATATGGTTGCAACCCTCTTTTGAGGGAATTTCTTCTGTTTATGACTTGTATTTTCAACCATGTATTTGATAAACTTCATTGTATAACTTATTTTCTGCTGTAAGTACAATTGAAGCTCATTTCATGAGCCTCCTATTACTGCTCTGCAGAAAATGCGTTATTTTCTTAGCAGAATTGTTTGTTATTGTTGCAGTCCCTCTTTGGGGCATTTTTCAAGGAAACTAGGTGTGGGAGATCTGTTTAACCCACCTAGAAGTATTTATTTCTGATACCCTCTTGGATTTAGGACTTAGATACTCAAATCTAAGGGATCCAAGGGCTAATTTCAAGAGTTGCATCATCCATTCCTGAAAAATGCGTTTTTTAGGCATGTCTTGCTAGCAGTCCCGATTTTGGGATATTACAGTGGTATCAGAGCATGATCCTTGGCTCAGCGTGTGAACATCAAGCCAAGATGTCTTTTCAGGAAGGGAGGATACAGAAGAAGGAGAATTATTTCATTGAAGACACATAAAGGAAGGGTCAAAACCCTTTGGTTGGAAGAATGGAAGGGAAATAGTTCTCAAAAACTCTGTTCCAAACTTTGTTTAAGCCTAAGGAAAAAAACAGAGAAACAAAGGGGATATACCATGAAGTTTCCCCAACTGGATCCACAAGATCTATGCATGAGGAGAATTCTATATCCTCAGATTATGGGTATGAGCACTCAGCCATATCATCAAAGCTACCATGTTCTATCAGCAACTTCTTCATGAGGAGGAAGAGAGGAGATGTGCCAAAGGGAGGATCTACAAATCCAACTCCACCTATGAAGACCACTGAGGAGAATGTGAACTTGTTTGATACCTTTCCTAGGGAAAGATCCTCATTGGATGAAGAATATTCTTCTCAAAAGGAAGACATGAAGATTCTTCTTTCAAAGGTAGACCAAGATCTAAAGTCTCCTATTGATGATGAGGCATTTTCCACCATTGAAGAAAAGGCTAGGGGTGACAGCGCAGTCATAACAAAGGCATCTCTAGCATTTCATGAAGAAGGAGAAGGGGTAGCTGCTCCAAGAAGAGAAGATCTTGCATTCTTGTAAGGAGTCTCGAAGAGTCTCACATATAGAATTATGGTACAATCCATGAGCAACAAGTGCCATCATTATCAGATGGTGATATCCTGAATATTGCAGAAGATAAAGAGGAGGGCAAGCTCCATAGGGTAAGGGACATTTACCCCTTTCTATTTCAAGGGAGTGATGTACTAAGAAGGCATGAAGATCTATGCAATAAAATCAAGGACACATCAGTCCATACATCTTTCTATCATGATCTATGCCTTGATGTCTCCTTACTTGGGAGAAGCCCACTAGGGCAACCCCCTAATGGAAAGAGCAAAGTGTTCTCTCAACCTTGTACAGTGATGATACATTTGGCCAAGAGAGGAACTATCACAGCGCTAGAGACTTTGGGTAAGAAGCATGCTTATGCAAAACACATTTCACTTTATTATTGCATGCATTCTTTTACTTTACATGTGTAGGTCATGACTCCTAGAAGGAGTGTCCTACCTTATAAACTTCATGGCCAACTATGGGCCAGGACTATTTCCAAACTTGGCCACTCCCTTGATGGGCTAAGGGAGGTTTTGCAGCATGATGGGTGCTTCTCTAAAGCACCAAATATACATTTCACCTTCAGCCATGGTGGAATGATGAGGGAAGCAAGTAAGTGGCATGTAAACCACTTACCACATCTAGATCTGAAGTAGGGAGGAGATGACCTGTGCTGGTTTCTATTGGGTGAGTGTGGGTACCACCCAAATTTTTTTATTTTCATGTCTCATGCCTTGTATTTCAAGAGAAGAATGCATAAGAAGAAGGCATGGTTGCTTTGGTTGACAAGAAGAAAGTATGGGCGCCCCATGATCAATTCCATGTCCATACGTTTGCTTATGCCTATGACGTATGTACATGTATTTATGTTTAGAATGAATATCATAATCATGTATGTACTTTGGGTTGGGGGAAAATGTAACCTTCTCATGAGGTGGCATAAGGGAGCTTTTTTATATCATGATGTCAATAATTCTCCAATCTTTGTTATGAACATGAGAGGATGAATGACACATTGGGTGAATGTGTCCATTGGGAATGCAATCTCCCATATTCATTTGTACTTCAAGAAGAGGATAGGACCTTATATGACTGCTGCCTTATATACTATGTTTTGAATTTTCTTATGCAAAGGGTCATGTATTGGGCTCATGTCATGGGAAAATATCTCTCACAAGGGAGCACTTGGAGCAAGACATGTGTTGTTGGAATCATGTCCAGCCAACACCTATTATCCTCCATCATTTTCAAGCTTTGAAGAAGCTTATTGCAGCAAGAAGGTGGTGGGATGGTCACTTATTACACCATGATTTGAGGCAGAAAGATGATGGACAACGCTGGTCTCAAGGGAGGTACTATTGTAACCATCCAATATATCATATGACACTTAGTCCATGTTTCTTTTGGAGCACATATGGTGAAGGTAATCTACTCACTATATGCATAGGAGATTGGGAAAGGAGACTCACTAGAATCCATGAAGGAAATCATGAAGTTCCAAGTTCCTTTTGGCTTCATGATGACTATTTTATTGTAGCCCAGGATCAGCAGCTCCACATTCATCAAAAATGGAAAGAAGGACAGCGTGAGTTGAGTATCCTCATCTCTCATTTCCATGCATGGAGCCCCTACACAATGTAAATGGGGGGAATTGGTGACTTTTTCTGTGAGCTACCCAAGATAGCTCACTTTTTTTAGATGATAGCATGGATATTGGAGCCTCTCATGGGGTTGAAGTACCCTACATCTACCATATCTCATGCCTTGAGAAAACCAATGGACGGCAAGAAATTATTTCTATGTGTCTCCCACTTCTTCATGATGGCAGTTGATTAGTTCTTTCACCACAAGCACACTTATACCCTTGGGGGGGGGAGACAATTCCATTGGAAGATTTTACAAAGTCATTGTAAGTTGCTTGAGGGCAAGCAACATTTAGGAGGGGAGGACTGTAATATTCCTATTTTAATAGGAATATTCAATTTCATTTTTTTTTCTTGATTCAAAGAATAATTATGTAAAGGGGGGTCACTAAACTCCTAATAGAAGAATAAATCCATGCCCAATGTGAAAAAGGGTAAATCTGGGCCACTTTAATAAACACACTTGAGTGTGAAAAGAACAAATCCACTAGACTAGGTCAATCTTGACCATATCTACAGTGCAGTATTAGAGGAGTGCTCATCAATGAGTTACAACGTAATTCTAGAAGGAGGTCTCTTGTGTGGAATAGATAAGTTGATGAAGGTGGTTTGGGGTTTTGGCAAGCTCTCATCTTATAAAAGGAAGGGGAAGGCAACATATTGAGGTTGTTCAAGATTTTTTTTCTGATTTGTTGTCTCTTTAGACAAACAGCTTTCTTGGTTGTTTAGCCTAGATTGCATCTGTTGTTTAGCATTGGAATTTCCTGTTTAGGAGTTCCATATCTTCCCATTGAGTAGCTCTTGGGAGAGCTTGTATTGCTTAGTCCACTATCTGGTTGGAGACCAAGCTTCTACTTCCAACTGCAACGCAGATCTAGGGAGGGTTTTCTTGCTTTTGTAAGATGTAGCAAGTGGAACACTAGATCTGTTCAGATCTAGCTTGTACTGGTGCCTCTTCTCAGTGAGTGTGTATTTTAACCTCATGGAAGAGTGCATTAGTTGTTTGAGCTTCATTTTTTCATCTTGGCATCAGGCCAACTCAGTTATTCAAGCTGCAGCATAGTCTCCCTTGAGGGACTTTTTTATTTTCATTGGAGATTAGATCTCTTCATATCTAAGTCATTTCAGTGCTCCCCTTCAGTGGAGGAGGCCTCTGCTCTATTGGAGGCAGTGTGTTGGAGTACATGAGCTTCAGTTTCTGATCTTGGCATGTGGCCATCAACTATATATTCCCTACAGCACAACTTCTGCTCCAGATTTGTGTTATTCTTGTAGGTGGTGTTGTAGGGAGTTTGGGTGCATCAATTAGAGAGCTGGTTTCTGAGTGTTGGGGATCTACTCTTCACTTTGAGATCCTATGGATGAGATCTACACTTTGTACTTTTCATATCTAATCTACATATTATGAATACTTCAACATTTATGAATATTTATGCATATCTTCTTTCTTAGATGTCAGATCTATTGCTTATGCTTGGTGTAAACCCTAAAATTCCAAGGGGATCTGAAAGAGGAGCCTTTCTAGTGCATGGATCTGATATGGATCTGAATTTTTATGCATAGATATACTCTATATATAACATGTAATCTACAAAAGTTGCATCCTAAGAGAAATAACATTGTCAAGGCAGTTTTCAGTCATTCATATGGTTGCAACCCTCTTTTGAGGGCATTTCTTCTGTTTATGACTTGTATTTTCAGCCATGTATTTGATAAACTTAATTGTATAACTTATTTTTTGTTGTAATTACAATTGAAGGACATTTCATGAGCCTCCTATTACTGCTCTGCAGAAACTGCGTTATTTTCTGAGCAGAATTGTTTGTTATTGTTGCAGTCCCTCTTTGGGGCATTTTTCAAGGAAAATAGGTGTGGGAGATCTGTTTAACCCACCTAGAAGGATTTCTTTCTGATACCCTCTTGGATTTAGGACTTAGATACTCATATCTAAGGGATCCAAGGGATGATTTCAAGAGCTGTAGTAGCCATTCCTGAAAAACTGTGTTTTTCAGGCATGTCTTGCTAGCAGTCCTGATTTTGGGATATTACATAGCGCCACGATCGGTGGTCGGCTGAGGCATTCTGCAACATTGTTAGTGCTACCCTTCTTGTACTTGATGTTCAAATGAATTTTTTGTAGATATGTGGGCCACTTCTGATGGCGATCATTCAGCAACTTCCCTTGTGTCTGTATGAACTGCAAGGGTCGATGGTCTATGTGGATGATTGCTTCCTTCCCCAGAATGTAATGCTTCCATTTTTGACAAGCCTGCACAATGGAATACATTTCTTTGTCATAAGTGGGATACTTTTGAACTGTGTCAGACAATGTCTCACTGTGATATGCCATTGGATGCCCCTGTTGAGTAAGAACTGCCCCAATAACATAGTCAGAGGCATCTGTCTCGGTCTCAAATGGTTGTTGAAAGTCTAGTGATGTGAGAATTGGAGAAAAACAGAGGCAATGTTTCAATTCTATGAATGCCTTCTGTTGAGATTCCAACCAAAATAATTTTTCTTTCGCTCCTCCCTTGGTGACTTGACTCAAGGGCCATGTGATATGAGAGAATCCCAAAAGGAAACGGTGGTATAAATTAGAAAGACCCAGAAAGCTGTGAATGTCTATTAGAGTGGTTAGGCCTGGGAAATCCTAAATGACTTGGATCTTGGTTGGCTCCACATGCACCCCCCTTTCATTAATAATGTATCCCATATATTAAACCTGGGTCATGCTAAAAGTACACTTCTCCAAATTGGCACACAACTTGTGTTGTTGCAGTGTTTGGAGGACTTGTCGGATGTGGTGGAGGTGCTCTTCCCAAGTCTGGTTGAAGATCATAATGTCATCCAAGTACACCACTACAAATTATTTGGTGAATGGTTGTAAGATGTCATCCATCAACCTCATTAAGTTTGCAGGAGCATTCGTCAACCTGAAAGGCATGACCAGCCATTCGAAAAGGCCCTCCTTGGCTTTGAAGGTCATCTTCCACACATCGGAGGGTTCGATTGGTACCTGGTGATACCCATACTTTGAGTCGATCTTGCTGAAATATTTCGCCCCTTTGAGTTGGTCCCAAAGGTCATAAATTCATGGGATCAGGTACCTATTCCAGATAGTGATCTTGTTTAGTGCCCGATAGTCAATACAGAATCTCCAAGTCCCATCCTTCTTTTGTACCAACATGATCGAGCTCCCACAGGGTGATGAACTTGATCGGATGTGACCTTTCTGTAGCAATTCTTGAATCTGCATCTTGATTTCATCATTCTCCAGAACAGAGCGCTGATAGATCGATCCATTGGGTAGCAGTGAACCTGGGATCAGATCAATGAGGTTCTTGACTTGACCATGCAGAGGAACCCCTGTGAGTGAGGTGAAGATGTCCCCATACTCCTCCACAACCTTTTCCATTTGTTCTTTTCATGTAGAGGAGCCTTGTATGGAGGTCACGGCCACAGTCTTCTTCTTGCCCTAGGGGCAGATCATCAGGAAAAAAAATATCCTATTTTTGGAAATGAACTTACTGCATTATTTTTTAGTAACCAAAGAGATAGCGGCAGACGATGGTACCCCTGGTATCATGTACATATTATTTCCCAAAGTAACAATAACAATGAGATGTCGGCACTCATGCACAGCATGTCACTTCCATAAGTATGGTTGACCTGGTAATACATCATAAACATCAAGAGGAGCAATGTCACAGAATACCTCATCCGTGAAGGGCTTGATGCTATAGGGAAGGCGGCACTGCTGGCTAACACAGAGATCCCGTCCTTGGTGAAGCCACCTGATGGTGTATGGTTGTGGGTGTGTTGTGGTTGAAAAACCCAACCGCTTCATGGCGTGTTCTGAAATGAGGTTCTTTTGGCTCCCATTGTCGACAATGAACTGTAGTGGGGAACCCTTACCCACATCTTGGAGTGGAAGAGACACTCCTCCTCCTCTGGATCTTCTGGTTCCTCCTTTTGGATCTTCGTAGTGGCAACAGTGGCGTTGGGCTCCACATCAATAATCTGTTTCCCTTTTTCATTCCCCTTGTCAGGTTCTGATTCAGAGTCAAAGCATGCATTTGATTTGGAAGCCCTCATCTCGGCCACCAGCGACTGCTTGGCCCGACACTCACTTGTGTTGTGAGTGGAGCTCTTATGGAACACGCGCCACTTTTTTGTGCCCTTATTTGGATTCGCGGTGTTGTTCTTTGCTTGTGACTTTGGCAATTTGTCTTGGGCCGCCATGCCTTGGATTTTTCATTTTTTCTATGGTTTGGGGGCCCCTTTCCCTTGCTTTTTATTCGCATATCCAAAGTCTCACTTCTTCTGTTTGAATTTCTACTCAATCTTGGCAGCATACCGGTATGTCATACCAAGTGAGGAGATGTCAAGGAACTCCATTTCCTCGTGAATGTATCTGTGCAGGCAACTTCGATACTTTAGAACCAAATGTTTCTATGAATATTTGATACCCATGATTTTTTGCAGGGTATGGAACAGATTCGTTAGCTCGTGCACATCTTGATCCCTTTTTTGCCACAGTGTGGTCCATTGTATGTACTTGTCCTCATAGCTCCCCATAGGATAGTATTGTTCCCTGATGGCGTCTCGGAAAGAATTCCAATTAGGTATGGTTGAGAACACAGAGGGTTATGTCTCATCCATTTTCTCACAGTAGGTTTCCCACTAGTCCTTGACATGGGGGGTAGCTTTAAGGAGTGCAAAAATAATCTTCTCTTGGTCAGAAAAGTCATGAACTGAGAAATATCCTTCTAATATATTCAACCATCTATCTATGGAATATGCATCTATTTGACCCTCAAATATGGGAATGTCAAAGTTTACTTGTACCTTAAAGGGAGTCACGCCTCCAGAGTGGCTATTGGATGCAGATGCACCGTTTGTGGGCAGTCATTGAAAGATCTGGGAAAAGTTATCCATCATCATGTTCTTTTTTTTTTCGAGGGCCTCCTCAAGAAATATTTTGATAGGATCTCTTGCTCCCCCATCTTTCTTTTCGTCCCCCATGGGCGGTCATCGGGGTTTGCGAGACTGATCTTGCAAAGGTTCAACCAGATCGAGCCCTAACTCCTTATACCCCGACCTCGTTGGGGACATACAAAGAAGGATCGAGAAAAAGAAAATCGCTCTGATACCACTGATCCGGATTTATTTAGAAACTCAAAAAAATACACATATAACCATAAATACAAATATGCAGTGGAAATAACACTTCCTTTCGTTCATATCAAAGAACTGAAATCTGCTTATAGATAGAATGGAAATAAACTAGTTAGGGAGCTAGTAGCTTATCTCTGAGAAGAGATGTGGTGGCTACAGGGCTCTGAACTATGTTCCAATGAGGCTCAAGGGCCTATTTATTATAGAGAAACAATGAAAAACCCTAAACATCCAAAAACCTAACCCTAGGAGATGAAGATCCAAAACTATGGGCCCCGTTTGGTTAAATTGGTGTTTCAACTTCTCGGGGTTGTAACTTTGGCATACTATCTCTGTTTGACGCACATGATATATTGTTAGAAAGATCTATCCAAAGACTGCAACTATTAATCGCGAATATCAATTTTGGAACGGAATCATATTTGTTGAAGACGTGATGCCCAAAAAACATGCCTTAAAATGGCCCCGAAAGTTCAAGACTCGAAAAGCTACTAAAATAGTAAGTTGTACTGAAACTGAAAAATTGAAAGAGACAATGGTGGGGCCCCAAGTGGAATAGGCGGGTGGCCACCAATATCCACTTGGATCAATTAAGAAATGAGATATTTCATCCAGCTTATATATAGAGATTAAATATAGAAACATTAGGAAACCATTTCAACTCAGTAAAAGTGTAGATTATATTTTTACATAATATAAGAGTTAGCATACATCAACCTTAATTGTTATATTTACTTTAATAAATATTTTAAAAAATATTTCCATTAAAATATTATAAAAATTTTAATAAATTAAAAAATATAAATATAAAATGTTAAAAAATATATTATATGAAATAAAAAAATTAAAAAAAATTAAAAATCATTTAAATTTCGTGTTAAAATATGTATTAAATTTCAAAAACTTAATTTAAATTATAGTATAAATAAATCATTTCAATTTATACTATCAATCTTGAATAATATAATATTTTTTGCATGAGGGGTTTCCATAGTGCATTATATTAGATATCATTTTTGGGATTCAACTGCGTTAAATAAGTCATCCATCTATGACCATTTCCATGAGATGTAGTCGTAAATGACTAATTTCTCATGAATTTTGAATAATTCACTTACCACCCATTGCATCGAGTGATGCTCATAGGGGTGAAGAAGTGGGATTGAAACTAGTTAAATGAATCACATAACATCAATCATCACTTCCGGGGCTTGCACTCGGTAACCAAGACTTCTCGGGGGGTCACCCATCCCAAAACTCCTCTGGCTCAAGCGCATTTAACAGTGGAATTTTTCCCCACAATCAAGCCCACTTAGCTTGCTACCCCATTTTCAAAACCTTAGCAAGTATTGTGCATCATGAACCATTAAAGTAGAGCTCCCTTTACTCTTTTTGTATTTAAGTATGAGGGGTTTCTGCAGTGCATTATATTAGAAATCATTTTTGGGATTCAACTGCGTTAAGTAAGTCATTCATCTATGACCATTTCCATGAGATGTAGTCATAACTGACTAAATTCTCGTGAATTTTGAATAGTCTTCTTAGCACTCATTGCATTGGGTGATGCTCACAGGGGTGAAGAAGTGGGATTGAAACTAGTGAAATGAATCACATAGCTTCAGTCATCACTTTCAGGGCTTGCACCCGATAACCTCACAGTTAAGCGCGCTTGAGCCAAAGGATTTTTTGGATGGGTGACCTCTTGAGAAGTCTTGGTTACCGGGTGCAAGCCCCAGAAGTGATGATTGACGCTATGTGACTCATTTCACTAGTTTCAATCCAACTTCTTCACCCCTGTGAGCATCACCCCATACAATGAGTGCTAAGTGGACTATTCAAAGTTCATGAGAAATTAGTCAATTATGACTACATCTCATGGAAATGGTCATAGATGAATGACTTACTTAACGTAGTTTAATCCAAAAAATGATATCTAATATAACGCATTGCGGAAACCCCTCATACTTAAATACAAAAAGAGTAAAGGGAGCTCTACTTCAATGGTTCATGAGGCACAATATTTGCTAAAGTTTTGCAAATGGAGTAGCAAGCTAAGTGGGCTTGATTGTGGGGAAAAACTCCACAGTTAAGCGCGTTGGAGCGAGGGGAGTTTTGGGATGGGTGACCTCCCGAGAATTCCTGGTTACTGAGTGCAAGCCCCAGAAATGATGATTGACGTTATATGATTCATTTCACTAGTTGCAATCCCACTTCCTAAATGAATTAATTAGTTATGAAAACATCTCATGGAAATAGTCATAAATGAATGACTTACTTAAAGTAATTGAATTCCAAAAATAATATCTAATAATAATTTCTCTTAAGATAAAATAAAAAATAGAAAAAAAATTATTATAAATTAACCTATAAAAATCGAAAAAAAATTATTATAAATTAACCTATAAAAATCGAGAACTCCATTCTACTAATAAATTTAGAGAATTCAGAAACACTTTTCATCCATTTGGAAAGAAATTACGTTACATCGAATAAGAAAATAATTCTAAATTAAATACGATCTCCACATTATTAATTATAAAAAAAAACCGTAACTTGTAAATCAATTGCATTTAGATAATTGTAATTGAAAACCTATTAAATATGACATTGGAAACGTGTTGTGTCTTTGTGTAAAAATATTATGTAGTGAAATTGTTATTGTATGGTATTTGGGAGGTAAAAATACTATATATTAAAATTGGACGTATTAAATATGACATTGGAAACATGTTAGATTTTGTGTAAAAATATTGTGTAATGAAATTGATATTGTATTCAAAATTGTTTAAGAAAAAAAATTGGTTGTAATTTTCTTTCGATGATTTTTTTTTAATTTGGTTATACAATTTCAAGTAAGATTGTGAATTTTTGTTATTTAAAACATATTTTTGAATATATAAATAGATTTATGCACTGAAAAAATTATAGGGCATTTCTACATTCAAATTTAAGTTTTTAAAATTCTTTCCCAAATTTTAATTAAAATTAATAAAAAAACAATGTCTTTAAAAATATCATTTCTTCTATTAGTTATATTAGACAATGAAATTGACCTTGCCTAATAAATTATGTACAAAATTATTATATAAAGAAATTTGACATTGCATGATGCACAATTGAACAAATTTCTAATACCATAATTATAATAATTTAAAATTTACTTAACCATTTTTTTTAGATAATAGAACAAATTTTAAATTCCATATAATAACTTAAAATCTAGTTAACAATTTTTTAAAAGAAAATTTGAATATAATAAAACCTTGGACTACAATTTGTAAACCATGGGATACAATTTGAAAGAGAAAAGAGAAATATTTTTTTAAATGTATTTAACATTTTTGAATATTTAGTAAAATAAATTGTATAAATTAAATGTTTACGAAGTGTAATTCATATATATAATACAATAATTTATTTTTATTTTTATTTTTATTTTTATTTTTTAGGAACAATCATAATGATGAAGGATATTGAAGGATATTTATGAAGAAATTTATGAAATTTTGTTTTTTTGAATTTTTTGAATTTTTTAATAAAATAATTATAATTTAATAAAAGAATCCGTTTTTAATAAAATAATAATTTTATTGAAATCAAAGACACTTATCAAAGATATCTATGAAGAAATTATGGAATTTCATCCATTTTTTAAAGAAAACTTTCTCATTGTTATACAAAAGCATGCTTGATACCGGAGCACTTTCTATTTTAATTATTTTTAATAACATTATTATATATGAAATTTAAGAGAATAATTTGTTTATATTAATTTAGATTTCTAGAGTAAACAATAATAAGTAATGAATTTTTTTTATATAAATTTAAAGATAGTAAAATATATATACAAAATTTAATAAATAAAAATTTTGAAAATATTTATTAAAAATATATTTCCATTCATAACATGAAATTGGAAAACATTTTATATTTTCATATCAACTAAAAACATGTCATTTTCATTGAAAAAAAAAATTATTTACTTAAATTTAAAAAATATATAAACAATTTATTTTAATTTTCATTTTTTATATATTAATTTTTATAAATAAGAAAAAACAAATATTAAATTAAATAATTATAAATATTTCATAAATTCTTAAACTATAAATTTAATTTTATCCGAACTAATCAACACACATGCACTCTAAAATGTTGGCCAGTCACCTACATTGATTTTTCATCATAGAATGTATAAAACAGCAGAAAAGGTTCCAGAATAACCTTGGTATCTTAATGCCAACTCACTTACCGAACCAAGAAAAACTAAAAATAATATCTAAAAGCCTGTGATAAAATAATAGTGTAAAATGTTGAACGGTTTATATGAACAGAAAAACTAAAAGTAACATCTAAAAGCCTGTGACAAAATAATAGTGTAAAATGTCGACAGGTTTATATGAATAGAAAAACTAAAAATAACATCTAAAAGCTTGTGATAAAATAATAGTGTAAAAGGTTTATATGAACAGATTGTTAAAAAGATAAGAAGATAAAGAATATAAAAACATATAGGCAAAAAACAACGATAGAGTATTCCTTTGACAAGTTTTTAAAAGAAAATGCAATCAAAATATTAAAAAAAATTGAGTAATATATATGTGAATATAACGAAATTACATAGAATACAAGTTTTAATCATTTCATTCTTTCATTAATAAAACAAGAAACAAATTTGTTCAATGAACAATAATAATTATACGTAATATTTATTTATCACTTCTCATATATTTTATTTCATTAATAAAACAAAAAACAAATTTGTTAAACGAACGATATTAATTTTACATGTGATTTATGTATCACTAGTTCTCATATATTTTCGTCGACGAAGTTCAGAACAATAAAAACAAAAAGCAAAAAAGGATTTCAATATATTGGCGGGTGTTTTGCTAAAATTAATAATATTAAATATAAAAAGAATTAACAATCATATATTTAAAATTATATGAAAATTAATGCATGAAAAAGAAAATAGAAAATTAAATCTCTTTGTTAGATCAATAATAGTAAATAAGAAACAATAATGATATGTAATTATTAAGTAAAGTAACTTAACAAACGATGTAACCTCCATAAAAGCATAGAAAGCAAACAAGAGTAATCTTTGAACGTGTCTTTCAGAAAATGCAAAAAGAAATGATTACGAAGCTCAGTTTTTAAATGTCAAATTGCTATAACACTAAAAAGCAGCGAAGGCGAAAGACTTAGATAAACGATGAAAGTGATGCACACGATTGTAAATATTTAACGGAAAACACGACTGTATAACATGGTGGTGATGTCACCAAACAATATTAAAGAGTCATTACTCGAACTTGTCAAATGTCCATGTAGGGACTATGAAGAGTGTACTAACTGTTTTATAAAGGTGGATTATTATTATTTTGGTTATGAATTTCAATTTAACTATATACTCTGATAGAAAAAATATATAAATTAATTTAAAATTTTACTTTATCATATGGTCATACAATCTATACAATTTGAGTAGGCTTAATGGTTAAGATCATGTGTATTTTTTAAGAGGTCATGGGTTCAAAACTAGAAGAAGATATAGATAATCTATCAAACCTTAAAAGAAGAAAAAAATTATTATGTAATTAATCCAAAAAACATTATTCTACATTATAAATCACAAAAATCTTAAGTCTAAACTTAATTACATTTCAACTTAATAAATAAAAGCCACGACTACCATCTTATCAAATTGCATGACGAAACTGGCGTGGTGAACCGAATTTTAGTGTATTAATAGCCGAATCGTATCGAATTGCCAAATTTTCGAAATCTTCAAGCCAATTCAACCAAATTTAATAACTATGCCATAAACTAATCCAAATCCTTCGAATTATTCACAAATTATGCATCGATCAGCAGATCTAAACAAGCTTCCACTGGTCAACAAAGAATTGAAACAAACATATTGCCAAGGCAGAAAGGCATGTTGCAACAGTAGCAACAGCTAAGGAAATTAATGCCAAATATCAAAAAAGGAACAACAAAATGGATATTGTGGTAATGAAGGGTCTTGTCAAACAAGAGGAAGAGGAGGCAAACGGTGCTTCGAGTTGTTCAAGTTCTAAGTTGTTTGAACCGGAGAATTTTTCATCCAATGACATGAAAATGGACTTGTCCCAATTAAAGCATCCTGTGTATAAAGCTATTCATCTACTCATTTTGTCTTTACAATTAATTTTTATTTTAAATTCTTTATATAGAATTTAAATATGAAATTTAATTAAAACTAAATCGAATTTCAATTAAATAACTTACTTAAACTCATTTTTACGCCGGAAGCGTTTTCTTTGCGGGCTTGGGGTGAGCAAACACTGTTCACCCCAGCGAATGAGCAGTGTTTGTCATCGCCCTTCTATCCGATTATATTTTGACAGGTTGTGAAATAGTATTGGGTGAGGTCGTCGTCGTGGGTGGGTGTTTTTCATCTGGCGAACGAACTTTGGCCGTTGTGACAAAATGCGACCGTGCGCCTGATGGGCTTCTGGAGAAGGTGACTATGAACGCTATGGACATACGCCTCGAGTATGTCTGCATCATTAACCGCGTCGGCGAGGAAAGCAACGAGGAGGCGCAGAAGAATGAGAAGGTATTGTTCGAAATCCATCCAAAGCTAAAAAGGATCGACAAGTCCATACTGGGGATCCCTGTTTTGGCCCAGAAATTGATGCAAATTCAAGGGAGAAGCATCAGCAAATTTCTGCTGGGGGTTGTGAAGAAAATCGTCTCCATGCTCTCAGAACGACAGATGAAGCTGACAAATCTGCCGCAGCATCTGTGTAGTCCAGGTGAAGCCAACGTGTTGTTCTACAAGCGGCTAAAGTCAATGGAAGAAAGTCTCAACAAAATTCTGATCGAGGGGGATTTCAAGGAGTTCGAGAATGACCGGAAAATGCACTGCATGGCTCAGCTCTGGGAGATGTTTTAGGTCTACTACAACGATCTCCACACCATGGGCTCCATGAGTGGAAAGTTTCTAGCAAAGGAGACGGAGATGTTGTACGAGGCCAAGGGCGTTGGGCTTCCCAACTTCTTGTCCCGCTCAGTGTTTAAGAACCTATTGCACGCTCTGGTGGACCAGATCGCCGACATGAGCTTGAAGCTGGTCTTCGATGTATGGGAGTACATGGAGTTTGTCATACTGCAAGTAGTTGACTGTTACTGTAGTTTCCATCCGCGACTGCAGGGCGAGGCGAGGAGAGTTGCGCAGGATCTTGTGGTGAAAAAGAAGAATGATTGCGAGAAGCATGTGAGGGAGACCATCGAAATGGAGAAACTAGTGGGCACCACTCTCAGTCCTTCATACATAGAAGAATACGGCAGGCTGCTTACATTCAAGAGCCAATTCATTGACAGACTGAGTAATGTCAGGCGCCTCAATTACGCCATGGTTGAACTGGACGGAATTGATGTGGATGGGTCAGACATACTCGATTTTCCTCCTGAATGCGTGGCGGCTGCCTACGATATGCAGATGAGCTTGATAGCTTACTGAAGGTGGTCACCCTTAGGATGGGCGACGGGATTCCTTTGCATCTCCAATTCATGTGAAAAAAATTGGTGATGACCGAATTTACAAGTGAGATTCTGGCACAAGTAGGAGGTCCCAGATATGGCACCATGGAGCAGATAATGGAAGAGAGCCTCGAGGTTGCAAATAAGAGGAAAAGATTGACAAACAACATCGTTATTCTCACAGAGTCCAAGAATATTGTTGAGACTATCATGGACCGGATTACAAAGGTTTGAAATATCATATTTCCATCCATTACAGTCTTCTTTTTTCTTACCATAACTATCAGTGAACTGTGTCCTGCAGTCCAATCCAAATTTTATCCATCCAGCGTAATTTATGAATTAAGGTCATTAACTATGTACCATCTTCCTCCTTCATTTCGGTTAATATGAAGGTTTTTTCATGGTCATACAATATTTTATTTCCAGAACCAGCAATGAACTGTGTGTGCAATCCTGATGAAAGGTTGTCTGTATTTAGGTCCATTATGTACCATCTACCCTAGTTTTCGTTAATACGAAGGTTTCGTCATGGTAATACAATGATTTTTCTTTATCCTTCAAATTTTTAACAAGTAACTTTTATAAATGGTACAGATTTTATTTTATTTGCCATATTTTTACGCCGGAGGTGTTTTCTTTGCTGGAGTGGGCTGAGCAAACACTGCTCACTCCAACCAATAGGAGAAATACGTACCGCCCTTTCCACTAATCAAATTTTGCCACGTGTTTGTCATCTGTTGGTTACCCTGTTAGCATGATTTCCGCGGACGTTTTCCTACCGTCTGTCTCTATCCGAGGTCGCGGAGATGGGCATTGTGGACCGCCGCGCAGGGATTCGATCTGCGTTGCTTGAGAGAAAAAGAGATCCCAAAATGCTCGTGAATGCAAGTGAATTCTTGTCCCTCATCTCAATGATCTCTGTTCGAATCCTCTCGGATTCCATTCTCTGGAGTAGAAAAATGAAGACCCATCTACTCATTCTTCAGGAATTTCAGTTGCTGCTGTTGTGCTACATTATTGGAATAGGATTCAGATTGGAGATACAACAGAGTATAACATCCTGCAGCCTGAACAAAGCATGGTTATCTAGGCCTCACAGTGTGAGTATAAGGGAGTTTGGAGTAGTGGGTGATGGGGTTACTCTGAACACACATGCTTTTTAGAATGCCATTTTCTATGTTAACACCTTTTCTGACAAAGGTGTTAACACCATCTTTGGAAAATTAGACGGGGTAAATTTTGTGGAGGCAGTATGTTTGCATTGGATGAAGGTTTGTCCTGGGGTTTAAGTTAGGGCTGAGATTTTCTTCTGCAGATGTGTACAGGGGATAATGGAACTATTTATGGTCAGGGTGCCATTTGGTGGGATTCGTTTCATAACCATACACTTAATTTCACTCGGCCTCACCTTGTTGAGCTGAGAAGCTCGACTGACATTGTGAAATCATACTCTCTGTGAGTAAACTGAATGTGGTTAAATTGGGTATCAGTGATAGATGGGCGAAATCTATTGTACCCGGGAAGAACCTTTATGAAGATTCATGTGCAGATTTGGGTTAGAAATCATGTTTGAGTCTCACCGTATTACGGGATGTTGGAGCACTGGATAAACTGTGATAGGACTGTCAAACCAATTCAACCTTTTGAATTTCTGAATAATGCCATTATAGAATGATTCTGTATAACTGATGGTAGACCTTCCTTATGGTCAGCCTTGAAGGCGGAACCGAGAATAAATCCCCACTTAAAGGGAGGGGTAGTTGTATTGTAATTGTGTTATAGTGCAAATCCCTTCAGGTCGAACCTTGGTTGTGCTCGAATTCCTGAAGCCGGAGCAAAGAATTGAGACGGAAATGGGAACTAGCATTGAGCTGTACGTTGAATGTATACTGGAGGTTTTTAAAGCCAGAATGGAATACAATTCATGTTAAGGACCAGCATAGGGGAGCACTGGAGCGAGACTTCAACACGAAGTTCTCTGGCTTACCCATTTTGTGTAGAAAACGTGTGAAGAGAACTGCGCTAAGGGAAGCATACCGAAGAGTAAGTGAAGGTAGAAGATGGAACCTAGAGCATAGAAGCAACAAAACCAAGAGGTGAAAGTGGAACCGGAGGTAATAGTCGGGTGGTTTTGGGAACAAACCCGCCTATTTCACACTGCCCTTGCCCGGAAGTGAAACCACAAGAAAAAAACCCGATCCTATTAGATCGTGCCACGTCGTTGGGGCAATACCGCCCTCATCGCGTGAATTTTACGTGCTAAAGTTTAGCATCAAAAAAAATGCGAAACTCCACCCTGCTCATTGGATCGCCCCAAATTAACGCGATACTCCTCCAGCCGTCAAATGTGAGAGGATTGTTAATAGGTGGGCCCGAACGTTATATTGGCGCTAGCCTTATAGTTAGGTCCGAGATATATATATATGGCGGACATTCATGCATAATGGAGTTTTAATGAATATGTGAAAGTGTCCATGGTATCGTCGATTGATGTCCGCAGTATTAAAATTAAGGTATGTAGTGAGCCCATATTAATGATCTAATGGCGATTGCTGCAAGATCTAATTACATTTTAACTCTAAGGTTTGGTCAATGCTTATTAAACTAAAGTCCGTCGTGAGCCTTTCGGGAGGGCGTATACTTGTTATTGCTTGGGGTTATGGTCTAAGAAGTTCGAACATCAAAATATAATGAGAGGATGAGCATTAAGATATAAGTGCATGTAAAGCTATGAGCATCGGGATATTGCCTTTTAATACAGTTTACAAGGGGAGGATTTCTATTAATATTCGAGCGCTTTATAAAAGAGGGAGATAGCCTTGGCACATTATTCAAAAGATATTCATTTGTTTTTATTATTATCGAATAAATTAAATGTTAAAAATAATTACATAATATTTAAAGTTTGAATTTATATATTTATTTTATTTTTAATAATTAAACACTGTGATAAGAAAAGATTAAATAAATAAATAAATAAAATATGAATAAATAAATAGAAATAAAATAAAATAAAGATAAAATTAAAATTAAAAATAAAATAGATAAAAAAATTCTTAATTAACAAATAAATAAATGAAATGAAATAAAAATAAAATTACATAAATCTGGCCAGAGCCGAGAGAGCTCCTGTGATTGATTACATTTATAGATATTGAGGAAGAAATTGTTCCTAATTCCTGTGTGAATCATGTACGTGTTCTTGGTTGTAAATTGTATGAAACTACGAGAATTTCACATCAAGGTCTCATTGCCTTCTTCATATATGAGGATGCCATCAGTCTCGAGGATGTGCAGGCCATTTGAATGGTCGGTTTGTGACATGGCGACAGGTTGCTTCTTTAGTATATAGTATAGATAGTTTGAACGTGAAAAGAATCGAGAAATTAATAGCTATAGGCTTTCCACCTTAGGTGATCATCTCTCTACTTACCATTTATGATTATCTGTTCAACTTTGGATTTTCTTCTGTTAAATCACAATTCAGTTTTTACTCCTCACATAGCACAAAATGATTCACATCTCCTCCTTTCAGCGTTCCCTTACACCCTGGTGCAATTGCTAGTACATATTTATTACGATCAACTCATAACACAACAATACTTTATATTATTAAAAAAACTATTATATATTATTAATTCAATTTCTTTGTATATATTTATACCCGTACAACTAGCGTATATTTACATATCATATCTAAAAGAATTCGATTAATGTAATTAAAGAAACTCTTAACTCACTGATCAGAGACACAAATGGCATTGCCCATATTCAAGTAATAATGATGAAGTGAAATACATACATTTAAGTTCACTTTTACGTTTTGAAACTTTTTAAAATCGATGTGTCATTAGTTAATATATATTAAAGTATTAACAAGTTTTTATTTTTTAATAAAATCAATATTTCATAACAAAATTATAAATCGTATTTAGTATATCTAAATTAATATATCTCATATATAAATATTTTTCAAGTAATATTATAAAAATAATAAGTAACCTTTATTAATATTTATAATATTTAGTAATGTTTATAACTTTAAATAATTTTTATAATAATAATAATAAGTTATTAATACATTAATATCATTATATTAATAGTACATTATTATTATTATTTTATTAATATTGTTTTAAATTTATAATATTATTTAAAATTTAATAAATTTGTAATAATATAATAATAATTATAGACTATTGCATTGAATTATAAATTTACATATTAATAGTATATTAATTTAAATCGTGATCAATTTGTTCAAAGATAGTGAACATGAAAATCATGTTGAATCGTGATAATTGATAGGCATTTTATTTAACATGCTTAAAATTAAGCATCGACACATATCTAGAGTCATCCTCATGACATAGACAAAGATATTTAACCTTTGTAGTCAGTCTTTCTAGTCGATGTATAAATGGTCAACCATGGTCAATGTTAATCAACTATATGTTTACCATACTCAATGGTAGTCAACATTGTTCACTTGTAGTAATCCTTAGTAAAACATGGACACCCATGGTTAACCATGGTCAATCATGGTCAACGATGGTCAA
This sequence comes from Pinus albicaulis, assembly GCA_034641835.2. Classification (NCBI taxonomy): domain Eukaryota; kingdom Viridiplantae; phylum Streptophyta; class Pinopsida; order Pinales; family Pinaceae; genus Pinus; species Pinus albicaulis. The sequence continues at coordinate 775,294,278 of CM076575.1, read as the reverse complement.
TTGTACTCAATGATAGACAACATTGTTTACTCATAGTCATCCTTAGTCAAACATGGTAACCCATGGTCAAACATGTTCAATTGTTGCATTGTGACAAATATTGTCCGGATATGAAAATAAACCATGGTTGATCATGCTCAATCATGGTCAACCACGGTCAAACATATTTTATAAAATCAATCCTTGTAAACCTTGGTTAATGTTCGTAAATCATTGTCCAATGTCGCATTGAGACAAACATTGTCTTAATATGAAAATCAACCATTGTCTAAACCATGGTCCAATGTCTTATTATGACAAAGATTGTCATAATATGATAATCATGGTTCACCATGGTCAAACATGGTCAATTTTGGTCAACCTTGGTCAACCATGTTTTATAAAATCAGGCATGATCATGCATGGTCAATCATGGTCAACATTGTAACACAGATTTTCTTGATATGAAAATAAACCTTGTTTAAGCATGGCCAAACATATTCCAATGTTGCATTGTTACGGATTGTCTCAATATGAATATCAAACATGGCCAACCATGTTTAATTTAGTGTTTATTATATTTATCTTAGGGTTTATAATATTAGTCCCTTGGGTTCATAATCTCTTGGGGTTTTGGCATTAATCCCTTGAGTTTATAATAGCAATCCCTTTGGTTTATTATTACCTTGGGTTTATAATAACAATCATGGTAAATCATAGCCAATCGTGGTCAACCATGGTCAAATGTCGCATTGTGACAATGATTGTCTCAATATGAAAACCAACCATGGCAAACCATGGTCTAATGTCACATGGCGACAAAAATTCTGTCGATATGAAAATAAATCATGGTAAAGCATGGTCAACCATGGTCCAACATTGCAATGTAAGAAGGATTATCTCAATATGGAAATCCACCATGTTCAACCATGTTTATTTTAGGGCTCATAATATTTATCTTAGGGTTTATGTACCTTGGGTTTATAATTTTTATCCATTGCATTATCTTATTCCCTTGGGTTTATAATATCGATCCCTTGGGTTTATTAATCTAAAGGTTCATATTCCTTGGGTTTATAATATCAATCCCTTGGGTTTATTAATCTAAAGGTTCATATTCCTAGGGTTTAATATTATTCCCTTAGGTTTGTAATACCTTGGTTCTTTATTATATGAAAATCAGCCATGGTTAAGCATGGTCAATCATGGTCCAACATTGCATTGTGACAAGGATTGTCTCAATGTGAAAATAAACCATGGTCAACCATGTTTATTTTAGTTTTTATAATATTTATCTTAGGATTTATATACCTTGGGTTTATAATATTAGTCCCTTGGATTGAATATTATTCGTTTGGGTTCATAATCCCAAGGGATTTTAGTATTAATCGCTTGGGTTTATTATTCCCTTGGGTTAATAATATCAATCATGGTCAACCATGGTCAATCATAGCGAGTTATGGTCAACCATCGTCAACTATTGTTGAATGTCACATTCTTACAATGATTGTCTTAATATGAAAATGAACTATGGTCAACCATGGTCCAACGTCGCATGGTGACAAAGATTGTCTCGATGTGAAAATCAATCATGGTAAATCATGGTAAACCATGGTCTAACGTTACATTGTGACAAGGATTATCTAAATATGGAAATCTACCATGGTCAACCATGTTTATTTTAAGGTTTATAATATTTATCTTAGCGTTTATATATCTTGGGTTTATAATATCAATCCTTAGGTTTATTAAACTAAGGTTTCATATTCCTAGGGCATAATATTATTCTCTTAGGGTTAAATCCCTTGGGTTTTTAATATTAATCCCTAGGGTATATTATTCCCTTCAGTTTATAATATCGATCATAGTCAACCATGGTTAACTATGTTTTTTGAACTCAATCATGTTCAACCATTTTCAACCATATTTTATAAGATCAATCATGGTCAACCATGTTTAATCATAGTCATCCATGCTCCTACGTCGCATTGTGACAAAGATGGTCCCAATATGAAAATCAATCATTGTCTTAATTATGGTCCAACGTTGGATTATGAAAAAAATTGTTTCAATATGGTAATCATGGTCAACCATGATCAACCATGGTGAATCATGGTCAACCTTGATAAACCATGTTCAAACATGTTTTATAAAACCAAACATGGTCACTCATGGTCAACCATCTTTGAATGTCGCATTGTGACAAAGATTTATTGATATGAAAATCAACCACGTTTATGCATGGTTAACCATAGTCCAACATCGCATTGTCACAAATATTGTCTCAATAAGAAAATCAATCATGGTCAACCATGTTTATTTTAGTTTTTTATTTTTTGGTTTATAATATTAGTCCCTTGGTTTAATATTATTCCCTTGGGTTCATAATCCTTTGGGGTTTTACTATTTATCCCTTGGGTTTATAATATCAATCCCTTGGGTTTATAATATCAATCATTGTCAACCATGGTCGAATGTCGCATTGTGACAATGATTGTATCAATTTGAAAATCAACCATGGTCAACCATGGTCCAATGTCACAGTGTGACAAATATTGTCTTGATATGAAAATAAATATTGCTCAAGCATGGTGAACCATGGTACAACTTTTCATTGTCGAAAGGATTGTCTCAATATGTAAATAAACCATGGTCAACCATGTTTATTTTAGGGTTTATAATATTTATCTTAGGGTTTATATACCTTGGGTCTATAATTTGTATCCCTTAGGTTTATTATTCCCTCGGTTTATAACATCAATCCCTTGAGTTTATTAATATAAGAGTTCATATTCCTAGGGTTTAATATTATTCCCTTAGGTTTATAATCCCTTGGGTTATTAGTATTAATACATAGGGTTTATTAATCCCTTTGGTTTATAATATTGATCGCCAGAGTTTATTATTCCTTAGGTTTATAATATCAATTATGGTCAACCATTGCCAACCATCGTCAACCATATTTTATAAAATAAATGATGGTTAACCATGATTAATCATATAGTCATCCATGCTCCTATGTCACATTCTAACAAAGATTGTCTCAATAAGAAAATCAAACATTGTTTTAACCATGGTCCAACGTCACATTATGACAAAGATTATTTCAATATGATAATCATGTTCAATCATGTTAAGACTAAGGGTTCAATTTCCTAGGGTTTAATATTATTCCCTTAGATTCATAATCCCTTAGGTTTTTAGTATTAATCCCTAAGGATTATTATCTCCGTCAGTTTATAATATCGATCATGGTCAACCAGGGTTAACCATGTTTTTTGAATTAAATCATCGTCAACCATTATCAAGCATATTTTAGAAAATCAATCATGGTCAACCATGCTTAATCAAGGTCAGCCATGCTATTACGTCACATTGTGACAAATATTGTCCCAATATGAAAATCAATCATTTTCTCAATCGTGGTCCAAAGTCGCATTATGACAAAAAAAATTTCAATATGATAATCATGGTCAACCATGATCAACCATGGTCAATCATGGTCAACCTTGGTAAAACATCTTCAACCATATTTTATAAAACCAAACATGGTCATCCATGGTCAATCATGGTCAACCATGGTCAAACATTGCATTGTGACAGATTTTTTTTTATATGAAAATCTACCATGTTATGATGCATGGTTAACCATGATCCAAAGTCACATTGTCACAAATATTGTCTCAATATGAAAATCAACCATGTTTATTTTAGTGTTTATTTTTGGGTTTATAATATTAGTCCCTTGGTCTTGGGTTAATAATCCCTTGGGGTTTTAGTATTAATCCCTTAGGTTTACAATATCAATCCATTGGGTTTATAATATCAGCCATCATCAACCATGGTTGAATTTTGTGTTATGACAAAGATTGTATCAATAAAAAAATAAACCATGGTCCAATGTCACATTGTGACAAATATTGTCTCGATATGAAAATCAATCATGGTCAAACATGGTTAACCATGGTCCAATGTTGAATTGTGGCAAGGATTGTCTCAATATGTAAATCAATCATGGCAAGCTATGTTTATTTTATGGTTTATAATATTTATCTTAGGGTTTATATACCTTGGGTCTATAATTTTTATCCCTTGGATTTATTATTCCCTTGGTTTATAATATCAATCCCTTGAGTTTATTAATATAAGGGTTCATATTCTTAGGATTTTATATTATTCCCTTGGGTTTTTAATATTAATCCCTAGGGCTTATTATCCCTTGGGTTTATAATATCAATCCCTAGGGTTTATTATTACCTTAGGTTTATAATATCGATCATGGACAACCATGGTCATCCATGTTTTATAAATTCAATCATCATCAACCATATTTTATAAAATCAATCATATTCAACCATGGTTAATCATATTTATCCATGCTCCTATGTCGCATTCTCACAAATATTGTCTCAATATGAAAATAAATCATTGTTTCAACCTTGGTACAATGTCACATTATGAAAAATATTATTTCAATATGATAATCATGGTCAACCATGGTTAATCATGGTAAATCATGTTCAGTCTAAGGGTTCATATTCGTAGGGTTTAATATTATTCACTTAGGTTTATAATCCCTCAGGTTTTTAGTATTAATCCCTAGGGTTTATTATTCCCTTGTGTTTATAATATTGATCATGGTCAACAATATTTTTAAAATTAATTAATGGTAAACCATCATAAACCATATTTTATAAAATAAATCGTGTTCGACCATGTTTAATCATGGCCAATCATGCTCCTCTATTTCATTGTGACAAACATTGTCTCAACATCAAAATCAATCATTGTCTCAACCACAGTCCAACTTCCCATTATGACAAAAATTGTTTCAATATGATAATCATGGTCAACCATGATCAGCCATGGTCAAACTTGTTTATTTTGGTGTTTATTTTTGGGTTTATAATATTAGTCCCTTGATTTAATATTATTCTCCTAGGTTAATAATTCCTTGTGGTTTTAGTATTAATCCCTTTGGTTTATTATTCCCTTAGGTTTATAATATCAATCCATTGGGTTTATTATTCCCTTGGGTTTGTAATATCAACCATCATCAACCATGTTCGAATGTCGCATTGTGACAATGATTGTCTCAATATGAAAATCAATCATGGTCAACCATGGTGCAACATCGCATTGTGACAAAGATTTTCTCAATATGAAAATAAATCATGGTCTAACATTGCATTGTGACAAGGATTGTCTCAATATGGAAATAACATTGCATTGTGACAAGGATTGTCTCAATATGGAAATAAACCATGGTCAACCATGTTTATTTTAGGGTTTATAATATTTATCTTAGGGTTTATATACCTTAGGTCTATAATTTTTATCCCTTGGGTTTATTATTCTCTTGGTTTATAATGTCAATCCCTTGGGTTTATTAGACTAAGGGTTCATATTCATAGGGTTTAATATTATTCCCTTAGGCTTATAATCCCTTGGGTTTTCAATATTATTCTCTAACATTTATTAATCTCTTGGGCTTATAATATTGATCCTTAGGGTTTATTATTCACATGAGTTTATAATATCGATCATGGTCAACCATGGTCAACCATGTTTTATAAATTCAATCATGATCAACCATCATCAACCATATTTTCTAAAATCAATCATCATCAACCATGCTTAATCATGGTCAATTATGTTCCTATGCCGCATTTTGATAAATATCGTCTCAATATGAAAATCAATCACTGTTTCAACCATGGTCCAAGATCGCATTATGACAAAGATTATTTCAATATGATCAACCATTGTCAACAATGATCAACTGTGGTCAATCATGGTCAATTTTGGTAAACCATGTTCAGCCATGTTTTATAAAATCAAACACTGTCATCCATGGTCAATCATGGTCAACTATTTTCAAAACGTCACATTGTGACAAAGATTGTCTTGATATGAAAATTAATCTCAGTTGAGCATGGTGAACCATGGTCCAACGTCATATTGTGACAAGGATTGTCTCAATATGATTGTCTTAATAATAATTATTATTATTATTGTTATTATTATTAATTAATTAATTTTCAATAATTATTAATATTTGAGAGTGTAAAATTTTGTGATCCAAATCCGTTGTTCAAATAAATTCTTCCGAGAAATCACATCATAAATCATAGAGTCAATAATTAATTAGCTAAAAATATTTAATATTAATTATTAATAATACTTAATATTAATTAATAATAATAATAATTTATTATTGATCAATAGTAAATAATTAATTTATAATTTATAATAAATTAATAAATAAAAACTAATAATAATAATTATTATTATTAATTAAATAATAATTAAAGATTATTTTAATCATTTTAAAATTATCATTATTATTACTAAATAAATAATTTTTTTTTTTTTTGTGAGCCAAAGTTCAAACATTAGATTATCATCAACGTACAAATTACAAAAATCATCTCAACTAGCCACTTTCTCTCATTGCAACTAGACTTATTGAGATTGGGACCTGGAGGGAAACATGAACAAGCAACTACATGCATTATTCTCATGTGGCCTAGAGGCCATGGCATACTAGTAGTAAACAAAAAGGAAACACAATAGACTACATCATGTTATGGAGGGGAGTTGGGGGGGTTTCAGGGGGAGTTGCGAAATGACCAGCATGTTCATGCATATGATAATCAATATGCTCCACCCTCGCTTCCAGACTGCGAAGGTGGTCCTTAGTGTGTCAGTGCTAGCGTCTCAGGTTGTCAAGTTGCTCCATGATTTCACTTTGACTCAATTGAATTTCATTAATATATGCAACCAACTCTTATGGTCTTCATACCTTTGGCCTCGGAGAACATCGATGTTTAGTTGGATGTTTCGCACTTGGGCAGTAATTGACTCCAATGTAGCTGGTACGACCATGCGTCCTAGAGAGCTAGCATCGGCCTCCTCTGTCTCCAAAATACCTGACGAGCCCAACGAATCTCCCTCCTCCCACAATGGCTGCCCGTCCTACCTCAGGTAGCCCCCTCCTCAGCGTGGCTTGAAGCCCTTTGACGAGGCATCCCAGAATTCCCCCCACTCCAATCTTAGCTTTGGCAAGTGAGCGCTTCCCGCCCAAACATAATGACAACAGGAAACACAAACTCCACTACCACCCCGGAGGAAGAACAAAGGTCAAAGGCACACCACCCGCATGTAAAACCTACTCCCCATACACCGCCAGAAATAGATGAAGGGACTATGTCTTGGCACCCCAGGGGCAACCTCAAATGATTAACCGCCACCTTTGTGAAGACCAGCGGCAATAAGAATCCCAACCCCACTTGACTCAATTTCGCAGTTGATCGGCACCCCTGAACGCTTAGTTTAAATCTCCACCCTTTGCAAGCCGAGAGAATGCAATTCACCTTCGAACTGCCGAGGTCATCTCCCACTACCTCCTCGCCTCTGCTTGCACTCCACCACAGGGTCCAAATGGCCTGATGTGCATGAAAATCCCTTCAGTTTATGAAGGCATCCCAAGATCCCAATGGTCATCCAGTGCCACTCCATCCATGAGTCTTTGCTACCTAAATTTCCTTCTCCACTTCTCCCCCAAGGCCGAGACCTCGATGGGGCATGCAGAAGCACGGTAACCTACTCCTCTCTATAAAACAAACTCATTTTCCACCATAGCCAAACAATATGAGGTGTGCACCACAAGCCAAACTTAATAATAGACTCTGCAGGGTACAACAACCTACGTTGTCATTTCCCATCATTGCACATTAATGTCCGTAGGGGGCGCGCGTAGAGGTCGGATAGGCACCGTCATCACCTCCCTCTCCATATTTCCTACATCTATGTCACCCCCTCGAAGAAATAAATAATTATTTTTATAAAGATTACTCCTTTTTATTAATATTACTACTATTATCAAATAAATATTTTTATTAAATAATTAGTTTATATTACATTATTTAAAATTAAATTATAATTAAAAAATATTTAATATCAAATAGTAATTAATATAAATTAATAATTACTATTAATTATAATGATATTAATATAAATTAATAATTATTATTAATTATAATTATATTAGTAATATTTTTTTTTAGTAACTTTTTTAATATTATTTATATTTTAATATATTTTTTAGTAGTAAATGCAAATAAAACCTTATATATATATATATATATATATATATATATATATATATATATATATATATATATATATATATATATATATATATATATATATATATATATATATATATATATATATATATATTATTTTTTATAATTTATATTTTATAATAATATTTTTAATATATATATATATATATATATATATATATATATATATATAATATAATATGTAAATTTAACCATGTATATTTATGTCTATATAATTTATAATAAAAATATAATCCATTTAAATTTATGAATGTTTCTTTCAATCTATGCAAAGGTAAAGTCATGCTGTTTACCATCCTTTCTGCATTTTTCATTTCCATATATATAATTCATACGAACAAAACTGACACAAACTATAGAGCTAGGTCCTCAATGCATAGCTTTCAGTCCTACATGGTGAGGGGCAGGTGGAATGAAATGCGAATGCATAGTGACAAAACAACATTAGTCTGACCATGTAAGAATGGGAATCTTTTATAGGTTCATAATACTAATTGTTTGAGACTATTTTTCGGATTAATTGCATGAATATTTTATGCGGATGTTTTGAACTTACTAATAAAATTCATTTTCAAAATCAAAATCAAAAATTCATAATATTACTTAGATCGAGTTGAAGCAAAGACAATATTTATCATTTTAAACTTAAACTTTCCATTAATACAATACATTTATCATACACTCAAAATAGCTGCAAAACATTCACAGAATCATTTCAGTCCACAAATTTAAAATTCGAAGGATGAGTTATTATTGCTTCGAATATAATATATCACTCTAGAAGAAATTAAACACGCCATTTTATTTCCGTTTTTTTCGTTAAAGGTGGCAATTGAGAGTATTGCACAATTTTCAATTTGACCTGGTTGGATTTTTTTTTAAATGGGTTGAAGATTTTTTTGAAAGGTAAATCTGAGTCATATAATTTGCTTTTGCATAGTGAGTATTTTAAAAATTTTAGAAAATGTTGAATTTATTTATATATTAAAATTTATAATCTCACTGAATTTTTATATCAAAATTTTATTTATATATATATATATATATATATATATATATATATATATCAAAATTTAAAAAATAAAAAAAACTGTGATACCATTTATAATTAAATAATTATAAATGGTACAGATGGTGTCTTCAATTTAGAGTGATAAATTTGTACTTTCAAACCGTCATAGAGATCACCAAATCAAGATTAAAGTACGTTTGTGTATTGAATCCAAAGAAAATTAATATAGGGTGTGAGGAACAGACAGAAACTTATCCAAAAAAATTCGCAGATAACTATATCATTGCTAGAATTGTGGAGACAATTCAGCCACTCCTATTGACTCAACCATTCTATCCTCCATAGCATCCAACAATGCCCAATCTTCAACATTCAAGTTTTCCAGCGCAGAGCAACCATTTATATCAAGGGATTTAAGATTTCAAAGATTTGTCCGTATCTCCAAATTTTGGCAGTTTATCTTTAGGAATTTAAGAGTTATTAAATTTGAAAGATCTGTCAACGTCCCGTAGTTTGGCAAGTTTAGTCGTACAACTGCATAAACCAAAAATTGTGTGAATAAATGCCTGTAAGTAATGCATATCGTGGATATGCCTCGTCTTCCACGGAAGGCATTCATCAATCTAATAACTATCAACTAGTCAGCGGGGATCAAGGAAGGGCACTGCCACCTGTGATTATGTGTGACTATGTATTGCAATTATCCACCTTGATTAATGTTATGCTTAAACATACCCAATAAAATAAAAAACAAATTTAGTATAAGGTGCTCAATATCAAGCTTGCTATGTGTATTTAATGCCGGGACAATTGGTATACAGATCGTTAGATTTCAATATCCGCTTTCCTACTGAACATGTTAGCGTTTAATCCTTTAATGAGTGAAATGCTGATGCTTAAAAAAGTTTATGAATCAGATAGAGGAGAGAAGGAAAGAAAAAGTGATTATGGAGATCGATAAGGAAAGAAAACATATATTTTGAATTGATATTTAAATACTATAGATTTATCTTAAACGCGGATTTAACATGAGTAGAGAGGGGATTTGACTTCACAGCAATTAAATTTCTTTACTTATAAAAAAATGCAAAAAATTAAGTGTAAAATGGTTTTTTTTATTATTAATAAATTTATTAGTATATGTTAATATTAATTCATATTAAAATATTTTATTAGTAATTACATTGAATAATTATTATATATATCATTAAAATATTTTTTTAGCATTTTTTTTCTATATATATAGATATATGTGAAGCTATATTATGTTTTAAAATGTTTTTGAAAAGTATAAGGTTTAAACATCTTACATATTTTTTTTATTTTATATTATTTTACATGAAATTATATTAGGTCGTATGAACAACTAATTAAATATTCATAGCATAGAGGATAATGTTTTTCTATTTTTAGAATATTTTATTTTTACACATTGCATTCACAATAGATTGTAGAATGAGTCTCTCTGCTCAATTAGATGTAAAAATGACATAAAATATAATTTTGAGGGGTTTAATATGGAGATTAAAGATGTATGCGGTGAGACATAAAATATGAATATTTATCTATTTTTGTAATGAAAAATTTTCTGTTTTTTCTTATTGAAAAAAAAAAATTTGAAATATAACGCAATATAAATAATTTAAATTTTATCAATATTTGTTTCCATTTGTAGAACCATACCAATTTTTGACAAATTTGGTTTATTTGCAATTTTGATTGTCATGGTAATGGTGGGATATGTTCTTTATCAGAGAATAAAACTCAACAAGAAAGCTTGACAATTTCATTCCCAAATGCTACAATTTATACATCAATCGAGCCAGAGATTTAACAGGGAATCCTATCGACTATCATTATTTCTTATCGACTATTAACTTCTACTGATTATCATCGATGACTATAGAATAGTCATCGTTTACTTTCATTGTCATGGGAAAAATGGTCATGATTAATATTCTGACCACCCCCCCCCCCCCCAAATCACGACCTATATGTTAACTCGCTTGTTGGTCTAAGTTTGAACTAAGCTTACAAACATGACTCAAATATTTCTTTTTGACTTTCTTTGCTACAGTTGATTGATGAAATTTTTTCTTGAACTTGTTCCTCCAAACTTCTTTCTTCTTCTTCTTACTCCAGACCATGAACACTAGATATTTCTCCTTTTTACAACTAGGATGATGCATTTCATTTCAAATCTTTTTTCAACACGTTTATTTCCATCACCGAGAGTTTTTAAGTATTATTCAATTGACTTGTTCATGTTGTTTTCAACAAAATTCAAGTCTTGATTTGATCTGAAATTGATTGTTAGTTAATGTTGTGTTAATATCAGTTTCAGATTTAACATGAAAGTGCTTTGGTTTGCTTCTTATACAAGGGTTTATACATGTGGTTATGATTGACAATTCAATAAACTTGATGAGATTAAGTGTATTTCGTGAACATAAAAGAATGGAAACTAAATGTTGAACAACAGCATATAAAAACACAACAAGCACAAAAAACTGAGGCAAATACATGCATGATTTTGATGAAGGTTTTCACCCCTCATGGGCTACATCTCCTTGGTCCAGCTTCATAGCTTGGGCCTTTGTATTAGCTTCAATTGGGAAAAATTATTGTTTACAATCTCCTATTGCATCTGCAACCTGATCCAATGGCTCCAAAACATCAAAATATACCAAGAATGACTCTTCCTAAGCTAAAATTGGTCAAAAGTTGCCTCAGTTATGGCAAAACCAATTTTTCCTAGTATTTCTCCACTAAATCTGGAAGTTTTCCTATTAACTCAACTAAAAGTGGAAGTTCCCCACATTTGGCGGGTTCTCCAAAACCTCCACTAAGATAAATCTGCACTTAATTACAGATAAGTGGAGATTAGAGTGTATTTAATTGCGCGTTTAAGTGCTAAGCACGTTTAGCGATAACACTATGGATTATGGACTAAACCATAGATTAGTGGTTAATAAACATGGTTTATCGGAATTAACTCCGTCGCTGAACAGTCTTGGGCCACAGTCGTAGCACTTCGAACTTGTGGGAGGGGGTTGGCCCGCAGGGTTGGCCCCCTCCAAATCCCCCACCATAGAGCGGATAAACTTTAAATATTTATGGCGGGCTTATGGGTTAAGACCCATGATATAGCGGAGACAAGAGAGCAGTGGTATGGCCCGGGGGTGGTCGTGGGTTCGAACCCGACCCCCGTACCAAGATTTTGTTGTGCAATACAATGACACATATCCATTGTTTGCAAACTTTGGATTATAACATATATATATATGCCTCCACTATATTAAGAGTTAGCTCTGCCAATTAGACATGTTCGTCAGTTTAGAAGCCAGCTCCTCCAAATATAGTTAGGGTCACAACACTACAATTCAAAAATATATGAACCATAATATGCCATGGGGGAGGGCACGTGGAAATCATTTACGCCACGTGGCCCTTCTCCATTGGCCTAAAATTTCACCATTAAAAATAATAATCCACCATGTATAAAAATTACAACCTTAGGATTAGGAGGACAATTTCAGTTTCCCCAAGCAACATTAGCGAATCTGATTGTGACACTTGTCACAATGTCACTGACTGAAATTTAGAGAATATTCCCTAAATATTCCTGAGGTGCTGACTGGACTGCCAAGTCATCAGTTTGTCACTGTTCTGCACATTTTTTACCTATTTGAGAAAATGAACAGACCATAAATTACTCATACGAACTTGGATTTTGATGAAACGAGTTGCATTGGAATCCTAGTGACAAGCTCTATCCGGTCGTTCTAGTTTGGAGCATTTCTGAGCACTTTCATTTTTGAGCTAAATACTGAGCTTATGATCATTCCTCCGCACTAGTAGCCTTTTGGACCCCAAAAGATACTATCAATTGTTCAGTGCGTGAGGGTACAACTCCCTCGCCCTTTCACTCTCCATCCATTTGGACTTTGAAGGATTGTTTCCCTTGAGTCCCACTCTAAGGTATTCGACATTCTCTCTCCTTGAAGTTCTGATTATTCTATCAAGTATGAGATCTTGTTGAAGTTCATCAATATATTATGGCAAGAAATCATCTATTGATGGTAGTTGAACATGCTCTCCTTGATCATAAATCAAAGGAAGCTCAAACAATCTCAAATTCTCAACATTAACTACAGAATATATTTGCATATAAGGAGGAAAATCTAGCTTAAATTCATTAATACCAATCTTTTCCAGAATTTTAAATGGACCATAACGTATTGGCTTGATATTTTTACCTTCCCCTTGCAATAATTCTTTGTTGATATATAACCAATATTCATCTCCAACCTGGAATTTGTGATCAACACAGTGTTTATCATGCATTTCCTTGTAGCTACTTTGACTGTTTTCAAGTTGTTTATTCACTGTGTGATGTACCAAATGAAATTTCTCAATGAACTTCCTTGACTTATCTATGTCACTATGACCATATATAGCGCCATATTTCTCAAATATGAAGTCCAAAGGTGATCTTGGAAAGTACCCAAGACATGCCTCAAATGGAGATGTGCTTGTGGAAGAATGCTTTTCCTTGTTGTATGCATGTTGAATGTAATGCAACTATTCATCCCACAACTTGGGATGTTTGTTGCAATAACCTCTAAGAAGATGAATTTTCGTCCTATTTACCACCTCTGTATGACCATCTACTTGCGGATGAAATGTTATACTCTTCTTCAACTTTGTGTCCATCATGTTCCATAATTTTGACCAAAAATTCCCAACAAACAGGGAATCTTGATCACTTACAATAGAAGTGGGAAGACCAAATTGAACCCATATATTTTGAAAGAAAATATGAGTAGTTTGTTCAGCTGTAATTGTTCTCTTACATGGAATTAAAATACACATTTTGTTGAACCTATCTACCACAACATAAAGTAATCATGATCTTTCCTTGACATTGTAAGACCACCTACAAAATCCATTGAGATACTCTCCCAAGGATGTGAAGGAACCGGAAGTGGAGTGTACAATCCAATTTTCCTATTACTAGGCTTACTTATTGCACATAAATAAAAAGAGATACACTATCAATCATGCATGACCAATAACAATAACTTTGGAGATTCTCTATTGTCTTGCCTACACCGAAATGTCCATCAATCAATGAAGTATGCGCCTCCCTTATGATATTGTTTCTTTCTCTCTGTGGTATAAATAACTTGCCCAAGTGATACAAAAAACTGTTATGCACATGACAGTCTAGCTCTTGATTTTGGTTTCCTTGACTCAAGCTTTGATACACATCTTGAAAATCACTATCATATGCATATTGTTCAATGTTACTTGCATGCATAACTGAATTGTGCTTGAGTATAATAGATGAATTTACAATATGCCTAAAGATAATATCATCCACCTTATTGTAGATTCCCTTTTTATACCTAATAACCAAATGAAATTTTTGTAGAAATCCCATCCATCTGAAATATCTTGACTGCTGCAAATTTGACTGTGATTGTAAGTATTGCAATGGCTGAAGGTCGGTATGGATAATGGTCTCTTTTCCCATCAAATAGTGCTTCCATTTATTTACACTCTATACCAATGCATATAACTCTTTATCATTGGGGGGATAGTTAGTCACAGCCCCATTACAAATTTCAGAATGAAATGAAATAGGCTTACCATGTTGCATGTGAAATGCTCCCATAGCATAATCACTTGCATTTGTTTGGATCTCAAATGGTTGTCTAAGATCCAGAAGAGCCAATAACGGCGTTGAACTTATCTTTTGCTTTAAAGCATCAAATGATTCTTTTTCCATATCTCCGTAATGGAAGAATTTCTTGACACTTGTCAATGCATGTAACGGAGCTTCAATGGAAGAAAAATTAGCAATGAATTTCCTCCAATACTATGTTGCCCCAAGAAAGCTTCTTACCTCTATAAGTGTATTGGGCTTGGGCCAATTCAGAATGGCCTCTACTTTGTAAGGGTATATCTTCAAATCACCTCCTCCAACAATGTGTCCCAAATACACTAAAGAATTCTTGCCAAACTCACACTTCGACATCTTTAACAATAATTTCTCTTTTTTCAAGACATCAAGTACCTTGTTCACATGCATGACATGTTCATCTCCTGATTTTTTGAATATAAGTGTGTCATCTAATTAAACAATGATGAACTCATCTAGAAATGGTCTTAGTGCATAATTCATGACTCTCGTTAAAGTAGCTGGAGCATTTGTTAGATCGAATGGCATAACTAGCCACTCAAACAATCCTTGTCTAGTTTTAAATGCAGTTTTCCAAATTTCCTCCTCAACTATTCTAACTTGATGATAACCACTTCGTAAGTCTAACTTATTGAAATGTCTTTCATAATTTAACTGATGTAGCAAATCATCAATGCGTGTTAGTGGGTAGCGATTATTTACCGTGATTTTATTCAGTTCACGAAAATCTATGCATATGCGCCAAGTCACAGCCTTATTTGGTACCAAAAAAATTATTGAACCACATGGTGAAGTAGATGGGCATATGATACGTTTGTTCAGCAATTCTATAATTTTCTTCTTGATTTCCAAATTCTCCATAATTGACATGTGATACATACCAATGTTTGGAAGTGGAACATCCTGCTGCAGCTGAATCTCATGTTGAATTCCCCTCTTGGGAGGTAACCCATTTGGTTCTTGAAACATCCTACCATGCTAAATTACCACATCAAACAAATCATATTTTAATTTTCCATCACATCCTTCAAAAGATTCATAGTCAACATCATCCTTTTTCTTGATCATGAGAAGCACAAAATTTTTAATTGCATTAACTAGCCTCTTCATTTGACCTGCATTAACTAAAGAAATATTCAGTTTTTTCGATGATATCTCACAATATAATACACCCAATCCTTAAGCAAATGATATTTGTTCTCATGGAAATAAAACACTGCTTTCCTGTCATACAAATATAGACTTCCCAAGGTAATCCTGGAGATGTCAAGTGGAACCACATCAAACTCGACTTCATCAACAAAGTTTGCACTAATAGAAAATTGAAATATGCATTTCCTATTAACCTGTAAATTGGAATTCTTAACTATCCAACCCAAAGGGTATGGTTTATCATGTGGTACATTTTCACGGTTAAGCTTTTGGACCAAGTCTTCTGAAATCAGATTTGCTTGTGACCCACTATTAAACAATGCATCAAACTTTTTATGATTTGAAATCACTCTAACATGGAACAATTCTATCCTTGTGTCTTCATTTGGAGTGTTTTTGTGACTATTTGAGGAACTATTACTCATTATGGCTTCCTTTCCTTTGTTAACCATGGCTACAATCTTGGTCTCATCTCTGGAATCGGATCCAAGATCTTGTTGTGTGGTGGCAGTCATATTTTGTTTCCCTTTGCTATTTGGTGACTATGTATTGCTATTATCTACCTTGATTACTATTATGCTTAAACATACCATGATTAATGTTATGCTTAAACATACCCAATAAAATAAAAAACAAAAGAAATATGTACGGTAGTGAGAAGTGAGAAATTTAGTATAAGGTGCTCAATATCAAGCTTGTTATGTGTATTTAATGTCGGGGAAAATTGGTATACAGATCGTTAGATTTCAATATCAGCTTTCCTACTGAGCATGTTAGCGTTTAATCATTTAATGAGTGAAATAGAATGGTTTCCTGATGCTTAAATTTTTTTATGAATCAGATATACGAAAGAAGGAAAGAAAAAGTGATTATGGAGATCGATAAGGAAAGAAAACATATATTTTGAATTGATATTTGAATAGTATAGATTTATCTTAAGCACGGATTTAATATGAGTAGAGAGAGGACATGAGTCCATAGCAATTAAATTTCTTTATTTATAAAAGAATGCAAAAAAAAAATTGTAAACTAGTTTTTTTATTATTACTAAATTTGTAAGTATACGTTAATATTTAATCCATATTAATATATTTTATTAGTAACCACATTAAATAATTTATTATATACATCAATAAAATATATTTTTTTAACTTTTTTTCTATATATATAGATATATGTGAAGTTATATTATTTTTAAAAAAAAAATTGAAAAGTATAAGGTTTAAACATCTTACATATTTTTTTACTTTACACTACTTTACATGAAATTATATTAAGTCATATGAACAACTAATTAAATATCCATAATATAGAGGACAATGTTTTTCTATTTTGAGAATATTTTATTTGTACACATTGCCTTTACACTGGATTGTAGAATGAGTCTCTCTACTCAATTAGATGTAAAAATGACATAAAATATAATTTTGAGGGGTTTAATATGGAGATTAAAGATGTATGTGGTGAGACAGAAAATATGAATATTTAATTATTTTTATAATGAAAATTTTTCTATTTTTTCTTATCGAAAAAAAAAAATTGAAATATAACACAATATAAATCATTTAAATTTTACCAATAATTGTTTCCAATGGTAGAACCATACCAATTTTTGAAAAGTTTGGTTCATTTGAAATTTTGATTGTCATGGTCATGGTGGGATACGTTCTTTATGAGAGAATAAAACTCAACAAGAAAGCTTGACAATTTACTTTCAACGATGACTATAGAATAGTCAACATTTACTTTCATTGTCATGGGAACAATGGCCGTGATTAAGTGGGCCTGCAGGCTATTTTTGGCGCAAATTCTATTTTTAGACTATGTCTATTTTTAGACATATGGAGCATGGTCTAGGAGTTGCAGTATGCTATTCTTGGATGATTGGTCAAGTTGGTAAAAATATAGACCTATTTAATAATACAAATGGGTCTATTTTTAGATCGCTCTGCTTGTAACAGTCACCAAATATTATTAGCCCTTAATAATATTTGGACTATAAACTTCAGTTTATCCTCTTGCAGCACTTCAGTTGGAGCTACGGATGTGGCCCATGCACCTGACAGAAGGAATTACGCTATTCCTAGGGGTTTGGTGAGCTCATGCATGGTTGACTTCAATTAGAACTCAAGTGGCGGAGTTTGGTGGAGTTGATGAGACAGTTGGTGGAGTTGTGTTCGGGTTAACTTAGTTGAACTAGTTGTATTTAGTTTAACTAGCTAATACACTAGAGATGAGTGGGGTGAATTAAATATTATTTAATTCACTAAACATTAACTCATTATTCAACTAAAGAACACATCAGTTGACTGCAGTGCATGGACAGTTCAGTGAAGACCAGTGGAAGAGGTAGATGAAAGGGTGAGTTTGCTATTAGTTGCGACATTAGTTGTGCATGAGATTTGCACAAGCATTGGAGGAGATTTCCCATGAGAATTGCGTAGTTAAATCCAAGGGAATTCAAATTCATTCCATTCATTCTCTCATCTTGGATTGCATAGTAGAGGCAGGAAAACATGGAGGAGTTTTGAACCCGTGACTTGTTCAAAACTGAGCTAGTTTGTGTGTAACTTTTGGAGACAGTACTGAGTACTTGTGAGGAGTATTGTACTGAGATTGTTACATGTTCTCTTCTATTATAATATACAAAATATCTGGGGGTTTTCAGCTATAATATTTCCCCATTACATATTGTGTTTATGTGCGCATGCGACTGTTTCTATTTCCGCATATTGATGATCAATTGTAGAAGAGGTTATGTGTTATGCATGAATTTGAATTAGTGTGTGACCAGGATAATCTCAATGGATAAATCTTCATTATTCAGCAAATTTCTACATATATTATTCCCTTGGGTTTTTAATATTAATCCCTAGGGCTTATTATCCCTTGGGTTTATAATATCAATCCCTAGGGTTTATTATTACCTTAGGTTTATAATATCAATCATGGATAACCATGGTCATCCATGTTTTATAAATTGAATCATCGTCAACCATATTTTATAAAATAAATCATATTCAACCATGGTTAATCATATTTATCCATGCTCCTATGTCACATTCTCACAAATATTGTCTCAATATGAAAATAAATCATTGTTTCAACCTTGGTACAATGTCACATTATGAAAAATATTATTTCAATATGATAATCATGGTCAACCATGGTTAATCATGGTAAATAATGGTCAGTCTAAGGGTTCATATTCATAGGGTTTAATATTATTCACTTAGGTTTATAATCCCTTTGGTTTTTAGTATTAATCCCTAGGGTTTATTATTCCCTTGTGTTTATAATATTGATCATGGTCAACAATATTTTTTAAATTAATTAATGGTAAACCATCATAAACCATATTTTATAAAATAAATCGTGTTCAACAATGTTTAATCATGGCCAATCATGCTCCTATGTTTCATTGTGACAAACATTGTCTCAACATCAAAATCAATCATTGTCTCAACCACATTCCAACTTCCCATTATGACAAAAATTGTTTCAATATGATAATCATGGTCAACCATGATCAGCCATGGTCAAACTTGTTTATTTTAGTGTTTATTTTTGGGTTTATAATATTAGTCCCTTGATTTAATATTATTCTCTTGGGTTAATAATTCCTTGTGGTTTTAGTATTAATCCCTTTGGTTTATTATTCCCTTAGGTTTATAATATCAATCCCTTGGGTTTATTATTCCCTTGGGTTTGTAATATCAACCATCATCAACCATGTTTGAATGTCGCATTGTGACAATGATTGTCTCAATATGAAAATCAATCATGGTCAACCATGGTGCAACATCGCATTGTGACAAAGATTTTCTCAATATGAAAATAAATCATGATCTAACATTGCATTGTGACAAGGATTGTCTCAATATGGAAATAAACCATGGTCAACCATGTTTATTTTAGGGTTTATAATATTTATCTTAGGGTTTATATACCTTAGGTCTATAATTTTTATCCCTTGGGTTTATTATTCTCTTGGTTTATAATGTCAATCCCTTGGGGTTATTAGACTAAGGGTTCATATTCATAGGGTTTAATATTATTCCCTTAGGCTTATAATCCCTTGGGTTTTCAATATTATTCCCTAACATTTATTAATCTCTTGGGCTTATAATATTGATCCTTAGGGTTTATTATTCACATGAGTTTATAATATCGATCATGGTCAACCATGGTCAACCATGTTTTATAAATTCAATCATGATCAACCATCATCAACCATATTTTCTAAAATCAATCGTCATCAACCATGCTTAATCATGGTCAATTATGCTCCTATGCTGCATTTTGATAAATATCGTCTCAATATGAAAATCAATCATTGTTTCAACCATGGTCCAAGATCGCATTATGACAAAGATTATTTCAATATGATCAACCATTGTCAACAATGATCAACTGTGGTCAATCATGGTCAATTTTGGTAAACCATGTTCAGCCATGTTTTATAAAATCAAACACTGTCATCCATGGTCAATCATGGTCAACTATTTTCAAAATGTCACATTGTGACAAAGATTGTCTTGATATGAAAATTAACCTCCGTTAAGCATGGTGAACCATGGTCCAACGTCATATTGTGACAAGGATTGTCTCAATATGATTGTCTTAATAATAATAATAATTATTATTATTATTATTATTAATTTTCAATAATTATTAATATTTGAGAGTGTAAAATTTTGTGATCCAAATCCGTTGTTCAAATAAATTCTTCCGGGAAATCACATCATAAATCATAGAGTCAATAATTAATTAGTTTAAAATATTTAATATTAATTATTAATAATAATAATTTATTATTGATCAATAGTAAATAATTAATTTATAATTTATAATAAATTAATAAATAAGAACCAATAATAATAATAATAATTATTATTATTATTATTATTATTATTATTATTAATTAAATAATAATTAAAGATTATTTTAATCATTTTAAAATTATCATTATTATTACTAAATAAATAATTATTGTTTTTTTTGTGAGCCAAAGTTCAAACATTAGATTACCATCAACGTACAAATTACAAAAATCATCTCAACTGGCCACTTTCTCTCATTGCAACTAGACTTATTGAGATTGGGACCTGGAGGGAAACATGAACAAGCAACTACATGCATTATTCTCATGTGGCCTAGAGGCCATGGCATACTAGCAGTAAACAAAAAGGAAACACAATAGACTACATCATGTTATGGAGGGGAGTTGGGGGGATTTCAAGGGGAGCTGCGAAATGACCAGCATGTTCATGCATATGATAATCAATATGCTCCACCCTCGCTTCTAGACTGCGAAGGTGGTCCTTGGTGTGTCAGTGCTAGCGTCTCAGGTTGTCAAGTTGCTCCATGATTTCACTTTGACTCAATTGAATGTCATTAATATATGCAACCAACTCTTATGGTCTTCATACATTTGGCCTCGGAGAACATCGATGTTTACTTGGATGTTTCCCACTTGGGCAGTAATTGACTCCAGTGTCGCTGGTACGACCATGCGTCCTAGAGAGCTAGCAGCGGCCTCCTCTGTCTCCAAACTACGTGACGAGCCCAACGAATCTCCCTCCTCCCACAATGGCTGCTCGTCCTACCTCAAGTAGCCCCCTCCTCGGCATGGCTTGAAGCCCTTTGATGAGGCATCCCAAAATTCCCCCCACTCCAATATTAGCTTTGGCAAGTGAGCGCTTCCTGCCCAAACATAATGACAACAGGAAACACAAACTCCACTACCACCCCGGAGGAAGAGCAAAGGTCAAAGGCACACCACCCACATGTAAAACCTACTCCCCATACACCGCCAGAAATAGATGAAGGGACTATGTCTTGGCACCCCAGGGGCAAACTCAAATGATTAGCCGCCACCTTTGTGAAGACCAGTGGCAACAAGAATCCCAACCCCACTCGACTCAATTTCGCGGTTGATCGACACCCCTAAACGCTTAGTTTAAATCTCCACCCTTCGCAAGCCGAGAGAATGCAATTCCCCTTCGAACTGCCGAGGTCATCTCCCACTACCTCCTCGCCTCTACTTGCACTCCACCACAGGGTCGAAATGGCCTGATGTGCATGCAAATCCCTTCAGTTTATGAAGGCATCCCGGGATCCCAATGGTCATCTAGTGCCACTCCATCAATGAGTCTTTGCTACCTAAATTGCCTTCTCCACTTCTCCCCCAAGGCCGAGACCTCGGTGGGGCATGCAGAAGCACGGTAACCTACTCCTCTCTGTAAAACAAACTCATTTTCCACCATAGCCAAACAATATGAGGTGTGCACCACAAGCTAAACTTAATAATAGACTCTGTAGGGTACAACAACCTACGTTGTCATTTCCCATCATTGCACATTAATGTCCGTAGGGGGGCGCGCGTAGAGGTCGGATAGGCACCTTCATCACCTCCCTCTCCATATGTCCTACATTTATGTCACCCCCTTGAAGAAATAAATAATTATTTTTATAAAGATTATTCATTTTTATTAATATTACTACTATTATCAAATAAATATTTTTATTAAATAATTAATTTATATTACATTATTTAAAATTAAATTATAATAAAAAAGTATTTAATATCAAATAGTAATTAATATAAATTAATAATTACTATTAATTATAATGATATTAATATAAATTAATAATTATAATTAATTATAATTATATTAGTAATATTTTTTTAGTAACTTTTTTAATATTTTTTATATTTTAATATTTTTTTAATATTAAATGCAAATAAAACCTTATATATATATATATATATATATATATATATATATATATATATATATATATATTATTTTTGATAATTTATATTTTATAATAATATTTTTAATATATATATATATATATATATTATTTTTGATCATTTATATTTTATAATAATATTTTTAATATATATATATATATATAATATAATATGTAAATTTAACCATGTATATTTATGTCTATATAATTTATAATAAAAATATAATCCATTTAAATTTATGAATGTTTCTTTCAATCTATGCAAAGGTAAAGTCATGCTGTTTACCATCCTTTCTGCATTTTTCATTTCCATATATATAATTCATACGAACAAAACTGACACAAACTATAGAGCTAGGTCCTCAATGCATAGCTTTCAGTCCTACATGGTGAGGGGCAGGTGGAATGAAATGCGAATGCATAGTGACAAAACAACATTAGTCTGACCATGTAAGAATGGGAATCTTTTATAGGTTCATAATACTAATTGTTTGAGACTATTTTTCGGATTAATTGCATGAATATTTTATGCGGATGTTTTGAACTTACTAATAAAATTCATTTTCAAAATCAAAATCAAAAATTCATAATATTACTTAGATCGAGTTGAAGCAAAGACAATATTTATCATTTTAAACTTAAACTTTCCATTAATACAATACATTTATCATACACTCAAAATAGCTGCAAAACATTCACAGAATCATTTCAGTCCACAAATTTAAAATTCGAAGGATGAGTTATTATTGCTTCGAATATAATATATCACTCTAGAAGAAATTAAACACGCCATTTTATTTCCGTTTTTTTCGTTAAAGGTGGCAATTGAGAGTATTGCACAATTTTCAATTTGACCTGGTTGGATTTTTTTTTAAATGGGTTGAAGATTTTTTTGAAAGGTAAATCTGAGTCATATAATTTGCTTTTGCATAGTTTGAGTATTTTAAAAATTTTAGAAAATGTTGAATTTATTTATATATTAAAATTTATAATCTCACTGAATTTTTATATCAAAATTTTATTTATATATATATATATATATATATATATATATATATATATATATATATATATATATATATATATATATATCAACATTAAAAAAATAAAATAAACTGTGATACCATTTATAATTAAATAATTATAAATGGTACAGATGATGGGCGAGCCTTATTTCAGCGGCTATCCGCCCATTAATGCGCCCAGGGGTGGAATGGCCACCGCACGATGATCTACGGTTTTAATCTGACTGCGGCCATTCCACCCCTGGGCACATTAATGGGCGGATAGCCGCTGAAATAAGGCTCGCAAAGATGGTGTCTTCAATTTAGAGTGATAAATTTGTACTTTCAAACCGTCATAGAGATCACCAAATCAAGATTAAAGTACGTTTGTGGTATTGAATCCAAAGAAAATTAATATAGGGTATGAGGAACAGACAGAAACTTATCCAAAAAAATTCGCAGATGTCATTCCACATAACTATATCATTGCTAGAATTGTGGAGACAATTCAGCCATTCCTATTGACTCAACCATTCTATCCACCATAGCATCCAACAATCCTCCACTTTTATTTCTTCCAACATTCAAGTCTTCCAGCGCAGAGCAACCATTTATATCAGGGAATTTAAGATTGATCAGATTTCAAAGATTTGTCAGTATCTCCAAATTTTGGCAATTTACCTTTAGGAATTTAAGAGTTATTAAATTTGAAAGATATGTCAACGTCCCGTAGTTTGGCAAGTTTAGTCGTACAACTGCATAAACCAAAAATTGTGTGAATAAATGCCTGTAAAGTAATGCATATCGTGGATATGCCTCGTCTTCCACGGACGGCATTGATCAATCTAATAACTATCAACTAGTCAGCGGGGATCAAGGAAGGGCACTGCCACCTGTGATTACAAAATACGGATAAGGTTGCATTCATGGTCGTAACAGATGTGTAAGATTGTTCATGTTAGGTTATGTGTGACTATGTATTGCAATTATCTACCTTGATTAATGTTATCCTTAAACATACCCAATAAAATAAAAAACAAATTTAGTATAAGGTGCTCAATATCAAGCTTGCTATGTGTATTTAATGCCGGGGGCAATTGGTATACAGATCGTTAGATTTCAATATCCGCTTTCCTATTGAACATGTTAGCGTTTAATCATTTAATGAGTGAAATGCTGATGCTTAAAAAAGTTTATGAATCAGATATAGGAGAGAAGGAAAGAAAAAGTGATTATGGAGATCGATAAGGAAAGAAAACATATATTTTGAATTGATATTTGAATATTATAAATTTATTTTAAACGCGGATTTAACATGACTAGAGAGAGGACTTGACTTCACAGCAATTAAATTTTTTCACTTATAAAAAAATGCAAAAAATAAGTGTAAATTGGTTTTTTTTATTATTAATAAATTTATAAGTATATGTTAATATTAATTCATATTAAAATATTTTATTAGTAATTACATTGAATAATTTATTATATATCATTAAAATATTTTTTTTAACATTTTTTTTCTATATATATAGATATATGTGAAGTTATATTATGTTTTAAAATGTTTTTGAAAAGTATAAGGTTTAAACATCTTACATATTTTTTTTACTTTATATTATTTTACATGAAATTATATTAGGTCATATGAACAACTAATTAAATATTCATAGCATAGAGGACAATGTTTTTCTATTTTGAGAATATTTTATTTTTACACATTGCATTCACAGTGGATTATAGAATGAGTCTCTCTACTCAATTAGATGTAAAAATGACATAAAATATAATTTTGAGGGGTTTAATATGGAGATTAAATATGTATGCGGTGAGAGAGAAAATATGAATATTTAACTATTTTTATAATGAAAAATTTGCTGTTTTTTCTTATTGAAAAAAAAAATTGAAATATAACGCAATATAAATAATTTAAATTTTATCAATAATTGTTTCCATTTGTAGAACCATACCAATTTTTGACAAGTTTGGTTCATTAGCAATTTTGATTGCCATGGTAATGATGGGATATGTTCTTTATCAGAGAATAAAACTCAACAAGAAAGCTTGACAATTTCATTCCCAAATGCTACAATTTATACATCAATCGAGCCAGAGATTTAACAGGGAATCCTATCGACTATCATTATTTCTTATCGACTATTAACTTCTACTGATTATCATCGACGACTATAGAATATTCATCGTTTACTTTCATTGTCATGGGAACAATGGTCATGATTAATATTCTGATCCCCCCCCCCCTCTTAATCACGACCTATATGTTAACTCACTTGTTGGTCTAAGTTTGAACTAAGCTTACAAACATGACTCAAATATTTCTTTTTGACTTTCTTTGCTACAGTTGATTGTTGAAATTTTTTCTTGAACTTGTTCCTCCAAACTTCTTTCTTCTTCTTCTTACTCTAGACCATGAACACTGGATATTTCTCCTTTTTACAACTAGGATGATGCAATTCATTTCAACTCTTTTTTCAACACGTTTGTTTCCATCACCGAGAGTTTTTAAGTATTATTCAATTGACTCGTTCATGTTGTTTTCAACAAAATTCAAGTCTTGATTTGATCTGAAATTGATTGTTAGTTAATGTTGTGTTAATATCAGTTTCAAATTTAACATGAAAGTGCTTTGGTTTGCTTCTTATACAAGGGTTTATACATGTGGTTTTGATTGACAATTCAATAAACTTGATGAGATTAAGTGTATTTCGTGAACATAAAAGAATGGAAACTAAATGTTGAACAACAGGATATAAAAACACAGCAAGCACAAAAAACTGAGGCAAATACACATGATTTTGATGAAGGATTTCACCTTTCATGGGCTACATCTCCTTGCTCCAGCTTCATAGCTTGGGCCTTTGTATTAGCTTCAATTGTGAAAAATTATTGTTTAAAATCTCCTATTGCATCTGAAACCTGATCTAATGGCTCCAAAACATCAAAATCTACCAAGAATGACTCTTCCTAAGCTAAAATTGGTCGAAAGTTGCCTCAATTATTGCAAAACCAATTTTTCCTAGTATTTCTCCACTAAATCTGGAAGTCCGCCTATTAACTCAACTAAAGGTGGAAATTCCCCACATTTGGCGGGTTTGCCAAAACCTCCACTAAGATAAACCCGCACTTAATTACAGATAAGTGGAGATTAGAGTGTATTTAATTGCATGTTTAAGTGCTAAGCACATTTAGTGCTAACACTATGGATTATGGACTAAACCACGGATTAGTGGTTAATAAACACGGTTTATCGGAATTAACTCTATCATTGAACAGTCTTGGGCCACGGTCGTAGCACTTCGAACATGTGGGAGGGGGTTGGCCAGCGGGGCTAGCCCCCTCCAGATCCCCAACCATAGAGTGGATAAACTTTAAATATTTTTGGTGGGCTTATGGGTTAAGACCCATGATATAGTGAAGACAGTAGAGCAGTGGTATGGCCCGGGGGTGGTTTTGGGTTCGACCCCAACCCCCATACCAAGATTTTGTTGCGCAATACAATGACCCATATCCATAGTTTGCAAACTTTGGATTATAACGCATATATATGCCTCCACTGTATTTAAGAGTTAGCTCCGCCAATTAGACGTGTATGTTGGTTTAGAAGCCAGCTCCTCCAAATATAGTTAGGGTCACAACATTACAATTCGAAAATATATGAACCATAATATGCCATGGGGGAGGGCACATGGAATCCTCCGGCTATGCCACGTGGCCTTCTCCATTGGCCTAAAATTTCACCATTAAAAATAATAATCCACCATGTATAAAAATTGCAACCTTAAGATTAGGACAATTTCAGTTTCCCCAAGCAACATTGGCGAATCTGATTGTGACACTTGTCACAGTGTCACTGACTGAAATTTGGAGAATATTCCCTGAAGATTTCTAAGGTGCTGACTGGACTGCCAAGTCATCAGTTTGTCACTGTTCTGCACATTTTTTACCTGTTTGAGAGAATGAACAAACCATAAATTACTCATACGAACTCAGATTTTCATGAAACGAGTTGCATTGGAATCCTAGTGACAAGCTCGATCCGGTCGTTCTAGTTTGGAGCATTTCTAAGCACTTTCATTTTTTAGCTAAATACTGAGCTTATGATCATTCCTCCCCACTGGTAGCCTTTTGGACCCCAAAAGATACTATCAATTATTCAGTGGGTGAGGGTACAGCTCCCTCACCCTTTCACTCTCCATCCATTTGGCCTTTGAATGATTTTTTCCCTTGAGTCTCACTCTAAGGTATTCGAAATTCTCTCTCCTTGAAGTTCTGATTCTTCTGTCAAGTATGATATATTGTTGAAGTTCATCAATATATTCTGGCGAGAAATAATCTATTGATGGTAGCTGAACATGCTCTCCTTGATCATAAATCAAAGGAAGCTCAAACAATCTCAAATTCTCAACATTAATGATGGAATATATTTGCATATAAGGAGGCAAATCTAGCTTAAATTCATTAATACCAATCTTTTCCAGAATTTTAAATGGACCATAACGTATTGGCTTGAGCTTTTTACCTTCCCCTTGCAACCTTTCTTTGCTGATATATAACCAAACTTCATCTCCAACTTGGAATTTGTGATCAACATGGTGTTTATCATGCATGGCCTTGTAGCTTCCTTGACTGTTTTCAAGTTGTTTTTGCACTATGTGATGTACTAACTAAATTTTCTCAATGAACTTCCTTGCCTTATCTATGTCACTATGACCATCTATAGTGACATATTTCTCAAAGATGAAGTCCAAAGGCGATCTTAGCAAGTACCCAAGACATGCCTCAAATGGAAATGTGTTTGTGCAAGAATGCTTTGCCCTGTTTTATGCATGTTGAATATAATGTAACTGTTCATCCCACAACTTGGGATGTTTGTTGCAATAACCTCTAAGAAGATGAATGATTGTCTTTTTTACCACCTCAATCTCACCATCTACTTGTATATGAAATGTTGTACTCTTCTTCAACTTTGTGTCCATCATGTCCCATAATTTTGACCACAAATTCCCAACAAACCGGGAATCTTGATCACTTACAATAGAAGTAGGAAGACCAAATTGAACCCATACATTTTGAAAGAAAATATGAGTAGTTTGTTCAGTTGTAATTGTTTTCTTACATGGACTGAAAAGACACATTATGTTGAACCTATCTACCACAACATACAAGTAATCATGACTCATCTTTCCTTGACATTGGAAGACCACCTACAAAATCCATTGAGATACTCTCCCAAGGATGTGAAGGAAAAGGAAGTGGAATGTACAATCCAAGTTTCCTATTACTAGGCTTACTTATTTCACATAAATTACATCCTCTAATAAAACGAGATACATTATCAATCATGCGTGGCCAATAACAATACATTTGGAGATTCGCTAATGTCTTGCCTACACCGAAATGTCCAACAATCAATGAAGTGTGCACCTCCCTTATGATATTGTTTCTTTCTCCCTGTGGTATACATAACTTGCCCAAGTGATACAACAAACTGTTATGCACGTGATAGTCTAACTCTTTATTTTGGTTTCCTTGACTCAAGTTTTGATACACATATTGAAAATCACCATCATATGCATATTGTTCAATGTAAATTTCATGCATAACTTAATTGTGCTTGAGTATAATAGATGAATTTACAATAGGCTTAGAGAGCATATGAGCTACCTTATTGTATATTTCCTTTTTGTACCTGATAACTAAATGAAATTGTTGTAGAAATCCCATCCATCTGAAATGCCTTGATTGATGCAACTCTGATTGTGATTGTAAGTACTTCAATGATGGTCGGTGTGGATAATGGTCTCTTTTCCCATCAAATAGTGCTTCCATTTCTTTACACTCTATACCAATGCATACAACTCTTTATCATAGGTGGGATAGTTAGTCACAACCCCATTAAAAATTTTAGAATGAAATGAAATAAGTTTACCATGTTGCATCTGAACTGCTCCCATAGCATAATCACTTCCATTTGTTTGGATCTCAAATGGATGTGTAAGATCTGGAAGAGCCAATAACAGTGTTGAACTTATCTTTTGCTTTAAAGCATCAAATGATTTTTGTTGCATATCTCTGCAATGTAAGCCTTTCTTGACACTTGTCAATGCATGTAACGGAGCTGCAATAGAAGAAAAATTAGCAATGAATTTCCTCCAATACTGTGTTGCCCCAAGAAAGCTTCTTACCTATGTAACTGTATTGGGCTTGGGCCAATTCAGAATTACCTCTAATTTGGAAGGGTCTATCTTCAACTCACCTCCTCTAACAATGTGTCCCAAATACACTAAATAAGTCTTGACAAACTCACACTTCGACATCTTTAAAAATAATTTCTCTTTGTTCAAGACATCAAGTACCTTATTCACATGCATGACATGTTCAGCTCTTGATTTGAATATAAGTATGTCATATAAGTAAAAATTGATGAATTCATCTAGAAATCATCTTATTACATCATTCATGAATCTCGTTAAAGTAGCTAGAGCATTTGTTAGACTGAATGGCATAACTAGCCACTCAAACAATCCTTGTCTAGTTTAAATTGTAGTTTTCCAAATGTCCTCCTCAGCTATTCTAACTTGATGATAACCACTTCGTAAGTCTAACTTATTGAAATATCTTTCATACTTTAACTGATGTAGAAAATCATCAATGCATGGGAGTGGGTAGCAATTCTTTACCGTGATTTTATTCAATGCACGAAAATCTATGCACATACGCCAAGTCTCGTCCTTCTTTGGTACCAAAACAATTGGTGAACCACATGGCGAAGTAGATGGGCATATGATACCTTTGTTCAACAATTCTTGGATTTTATTCTTGATTTGCAAATTCTCCATAATTGACATGCGATACATACAAATATTTGGAAGCAGAACATCCTACTGCATCTGAATCTCATGCTGAATTCCTGTCTTGGGAGATAACCCATTTTTTTCTTGAAACATCTCGTCATGCTGACTTACCACATCAAACAAATCATATTTTAATTTGTCATCACATCCTTCAAAAGATTCATAGTCAACATATCCTTTTTCTTGATCATGAGAAGCACAAAAATTTTACTTGCATTAACTAGCCTCTTCATTTTCCCTGCATTAACTAAAGAAATATTCAGATTTTTTCGATGAGCTCTCACAATATACTCCACCCCATCCTTAATAAAATGATATTTTTTCTCATGGCGATAAAACTTGCTTTCCTTTCATACAAATATGGACCTCCCAAGATAATCTCGAAAATGTCAAGTGGAACCACATATAACTCAACTTCATCAACAAATTTTGCAGTAATAGCAAATTGAAATATGCATTTCCTTGTAACCTGTAAATTGGCATTCTTAACTATCCAACCCAAAGGGTATGGTTTATGATGTGGTATGGTTTCAAGGTTAAGTTTTTTTACCAAGTGTTTTGAAATCAGATTTTCTTGTGAACCACTATCTAACAATGCATCAATCTTTGTATGATTTGAAATCACTCTAACATGGAACAATTCTATCCTTGTGTCTTCATTTGGAGTGTATTTGTGACTATTTGAGGAACTAGTACTTGTTATGGCTTCCTTTCCTTTGTTAACCATGGCAACAATCTTGGTCTCATCTCTGGAATCAGATCCAAGATCTTGTTGTGTGGTGGTAGTCATATTTTTTTTCCCTTTGTTATTTGGTTTCTTTGGCCTTAGTTCAGGATGTAGTTTCCAACAGTGGGCTTCATCATTCCCCTCTTTGGAACAATGTTTGCATGTAGTTTTCTCCCCTTCTTTATTGATTCTTTATTTCCTCTTTCCCTTCCATTTTCCTCCCTTCTCTTTTCCCTTGCCCTTGAATTAATTTTTCTTACTACCCTCTTCCTGAATGTTATTTCCCCTTTCTTCAAGATGTGTGGCTTGCACACATACTTCATCTAAGTTTTTTGTGTTAAACATAAGGATAGTATGTTTCAAGTAGGAATTTAAACCCCCAATGTATTTCAAGAGTGTGTCTTTTGAATTCAAGTTACTCCTAATAAGAAAGCCCTCTTTCTAATCTCTTGGTTGTACTCTTCAAGTGTTTGGCCTTTGAGTTCCCTAAATTTTTGCCAACTCATTATTGCTTTTTGCATATAGGATAATGGACAAAAATTTCTTTTAATGGAAGAAATGAATTCAACCCAAGAAATGGATATCTTACCATGATTTCGCATTTCCTTTTGAATCTTTGCCTCCCACCAAACTAGTGTTACTCCTTCTAGCCTTAATGAAGCCAACTAGATCTTTATTTCGTTCTCTTGTAGATTTTGAATTCTGTAGTATACTTCCAATTGATGGGTCCATTTTTCTAACTTCTCTACATTTACCTCACCATTGTACATGGGAATTTAAAACTTGATGTCCAACTTGAGTAATGGTGTTTTTCCTTTTGGGATTTTTGAATGAGTGTGGGTGGTTTTTGCAGTGGAAGTGGAAGATGAAGATGCTGATGAAGATGATGA
This sequence comes from Pinus albicaulis, assembly GCA_034641835.2. Lineage (NCBI taxonomy): Eukaryota > Viridiplantae > Streptophyta > Pinopsida > Pinales > Pinaceae > Pinus > Pinus albicaulis. The sequence continues at coordinate 775,262,026 of CM076575.1, read as the reverse complement.
GGATGAGGATGGTGGAGATGGAGGGTTTTTTCCTCCATTGTCTTTATAACTCTTCTCTTCATCCTTTTTACCATATGAAGATCCTTCTCCATGTGGAGGCTTAGAACCTTCTCCTGCTCTTTCTGTAGTGAATGCATCAAACATGATTTTAACCATTCTCTAAATGTCTTTAAATTCTCTCTTGACATCCTCCTCTTATGAATTTCCATGAGTCTCTCCAACACCTGACATAATGGCTAAGGATTCAAGCTCAACCTCTGATGCTTGTACCTCTTCAATCACTTCATATTCTTGTGCAATTTGTACCTCTTCAATCTCAACTACTAGAGATAGAACTTGAGGTGCTTCAAGTGCGACGTTGAGTGGAACTTTGGGTGAAGATGATTCTTTCTTAGATCTCTTTCTTATTTTCCTAATATCAGGACAAACAACCAATAGCTTCCATTCTCCTCTTTGCAACTTCAACCTTGTAAGCATCACAAAATTGCAACTATTAAAACCCTTCTTGCACAATCTCAAGCAAACCAAGCAAATAACCTTTAGCAACCTTGTGCTCTGATACCAACTTGATCTGAAATTGATTGTTAGTTAATTTTGTGCTAATATCAATTTCAGATTTAACATGAAAGTGCTTTGGTTTGCTTCTTATACAAGGGTTTATACATGTGCTTATGATTGACAATTCAATAAACTTGATGAGATTAATTGTATTTCATGAACATAAAATCATGGAAACTAAATATTGAATAGCAACATATAAAAACATAACAATCACAAATAACTGTGTCAAATACACATGATTTTGATGAAGGAGTTAACCCCTCCTGGGCTACATCTTCTTGGTCCAGCTTCATAGCTTGGGCCTTTGAATTAGCTTCAATTGTGAAAAAAATTTGTTTACAATCTCCTGTTGCCTCTTCAACCTGCTCAATGGCTCCAAAACATCAAAATCTACCAATAATGACTCTTCTTGAGCCAAAATTGGTCGAAAAGTTCCTCAGTTATGGCAAAACCAATTTTTCCTAGTATCTCTCCACTAAATCTGGAAGTTTGTTAGTTAACTCCACTAAAATTGGAGCTTCCCTGCATTTTGCGAGTCCACCAAAACCTTCGCTAAGATAAACCTACACTTAATTACAAATAAGCATAGATTAGAGTGTATTTAATGGCACATTTAAGTGTTAAGCATGTTTAGCACTAACACTGTGGATTATGGACTAAACCATGGATTAGTGTTTAATAAACAAATTTTATCGGAATTAACTCCGCTGGTGAACAGTCTTGGTCCATGGTCGTAGTGCTTCGGACATGTGGGAGGGGGTTGGCCCACGGAGATGGCCCCCTCCAGACCCCCAACCATAGAGTGACTAAACTTTAAATATTTGTGGCATACTTATGGTTTAAGACCCATGATATAGCAGAGATGGTAGAGCGGTGGTATGGCACGGGGGTGGTCGTGGGTTCGACCCCGACCCCCACACCAAGATTTTTCCGTGCAATAAATGACCCATATCCATATTTTGAAAACTATGGATTATAATGTATATATATTCCTCCACTTTATTTAAGATTTAGCTCCGCGAATTAGACATTTCCACCGGTTTAGAAGCCTGCTCCTCCAAATATAGTCAGGGTAACAACATTACAATTTGAAGCATGTGGCCCTTCTCCATTGGCCCAAAATTTCACCATTAAAAATAATAATCCACCATGTATAAAAATTGCCACCTAAGGATTAGGAGGAAAATTTCAGTTTCCCCAAGCAACATTGGTGAATCTGATTGTGACACTTGTCAAAGTGTCACTGGCTGAAATCTAGAGAATATTCCCTAAATATTCCTGAGGCGCTGACTTGATTGCCAAGTCATCAGTCTGTCACTATTCTGCACATTTTTAACCTGTTTGATAAAATTAACAGACCACAACTTACTCATATGAACTCAGATTTTGATGAAATGAGTTTCGTGGGAACCCTGGTGATGAGATCTATCCGGTCTTTCTGGTTTGAAGTATTTCTGAGCACTTTCATTTTTGAGCTAAATATTGAGCCTTTGATCATTCCTCCCCACTAGAAGCCTTCTAGACCCCAAAATATACTATCAGTTGTTCAGCAGGTGAGGGTATAGCTCCCTCACCCTTTTACTCTTCATCCATTTGGCCTTTGAAGGATTTTTTCCCTTGAGTCCCACTCTAAGGTATTTGACATTCTCTCTCCTTGAATTTCTGATTCTTCTGTCAAGTATGAGATCTTGCTAAAGTTCATCAAGATATTATGGCGATAAATCATCTATTGATGGCATATAAACATGCTCTCCTTGATCATCAATCAAAGGAGGCTCAAACAATATCAAATTCTCAACATTAACGATAGAATATATTTGCATATAAGGAGGCAAATCTAGCTTAAATGCATTAGTACAATTGTTTTCCAGAATTTTAAATGGACCATAATGGATTGGATTGATATTTTTACCTTCCCTTTGCAATATTTATTTGTTTATATATAACCAAACTTCATCTCCAACCTGGAATTTGTGATCAACACGGTGTTTAACATGCCTTTCCTTGTGCTTGAGTATAATAGATGAACTTACAATAGGCCTAGAGAGCATAACATCTACCTTATTTTAGATTCCCTTTTTGTACCTAATAGCCAAATGAAATTGTTGTAGAAATCCCATCCATCTGAAATTTCTTGATTGTTGCAACTTTGATTGTGTTTGTAAGTACTGCAATGGCTGATGGTCGGTATGGATAATGGTATCTTTTCCCATCAAATAGTGCTTCCATTTCTTTATACTTTGTACCAATGCATATAAATATTTATCATAGGTGGGATAGTTAGTCGCATCCCATTAAAAATTTAATAATGAAATGAAATAGGCTTACCATGTTACATGAGAACTGCTCCCATAGCATAATCACTTGCATCTTTTTGGATCTCAAATGGCTGTCTAAGATCTGGAAGAGCCAATAACAGTGATGAACTTATATTTTTCTTTAAAGCATCAAATGCCTTTAGCTGCATATCTCCCCAATGGAAGACTTTCTTGACACTTTTTAATGCATGTAACGGAGCTGCAATGGAAGAAAAAATAGCAATGAATTTCCTCCAATACTGTGTTGCCCCAAGAAAGATTCTTACCTCTGTAACTGTATTGGACTTGGGAAAATTAAGAATGACCTCTACTTTGGAAGGGTTTATCTTCAACTCACCTCCTCCAACAATGTGTCTCAAATACACTAAATAATTCTTTCCAAACTCACACTTCGACATCTTTAAAAATAATTTCTTTTTTTTCAAGACATCAAGTACTTTGTTCACATGCATGACATGTTCATCTCTTGATTTGTTGAATAAAAGTATGAAATATAAGTAAAAAATGATGAGTTCATCTAGAAATGGTCTTAGTACATCATTCATGATTATCTTTAAAGTAGCTGGAGCATTTGTTAGACCGAATGTCATAACTAGCCACTCAAACAATCCTTGTCTAGTTTTAAATGTAGTTTTCCAAATGTCCTCCTCGGCTATTATAACTTGATGATAACCACTTGGTAAGTATAACTTAGTGAAATATATTGCATACTTTAATTGATCTATAAAATCATCAATGCGTGGGAGTGGGTAGCGATTCTTTACCGTGATTTTATTCAGTGCACTGAAATTTATGCACGTGCGCCATGTCCCATCTTTCTTTGGTACCAAAACAATTGGTGAACCACATGGTGAAGTAGATGGGAATATGATACCTTTGTTCAGAAATTATTGAATTTTCTTCATGATTTCCAAACTCTCCATAATTGACATGCAATACATACCAATGTTTGTAAGTGGAACATCCTGTTGCAGCTGAATCTCATGTTGAATTCCCCTCATGGGAGGTAACCCATTTGGTTCTTGAAACATCCTGCCATGATGACTTACCACATCAAACAAATCAGATTTTAATTTTTCATCACATCCTTCAAAAGATTCATAGTCAACATCATCTTTTTTCTTGATCATGAGAAGCATAAGAATTTTACTTGCATTAACTAGCCTCTTCCTTTTCCCTGCATTAACTAAAGAAATATTCAGTTTTTTTCGATGAGCTCTCACAATATACTCCACCCCATCCTTAAGAAAATGATATTTATTCTCATGGTGATAAATCATTGCTTTCTTGCCATACAAATATGGACTTCCAAATATAATCCTGGAGATGTCAAGTGGAACCACATCTAATTTGACTTCATCAAAAAAGTTTGCAATAATAGAAAATCGAAATATGCACTTCCTTGTAACCTATTGTAATATTCCCAAATAGGGAAGCAACAATATTTGAACACAAAAATGGAAATAGTAGTATAAATCAATGTACAAATATAATAGACCAATATGGAGCCATTTTATTAGTCATATCAACAGTAAAATAGTACAATATAATAAGGCACAAATCATACATCATGAGCCAACAAGCCTCCAATGAATAACCCTCTCAAAAGTGAGGTGTTGTTACTAAACAAAATGTCGAAGAGCTGCTACAGTGCAGTCATAGTGAACATAGCTACAACATAATATCATGCAATAATACAAAAATACTGATCTATTCCTCAAGAGATGCTATATCAAGGCTCTATATCACCCTTGCATGACAACCCAAGAGGGTTTCCGGAGAATACACCAAAATAAAAATGTGAGTTGCGGCCCTAGGGCTGAAGTTTCACTGCAACTGAATAGCTAGGAAGATGTTTCTAATCTGATGTAGCATAGGATGATGCCTTCTCCCAATGGACTCTCCAAGTGAAATTTTGATCCCTTCACTGGAAATATATCTCCCTAAATGGTGTACTGAAACCACCCCTGCAACTCCTCCCTAAAACAACACTGTCCAAGACTAAAAATGCGATGTAGGGGTTAATAATAACTTTTTCTGGTTCCAGATTCTGCAATAAAGCTCAAGGGTCTTCTTTACTAGCCTTACAATGGAAGGAAACCTTCCTCCACTAAAAACTAGCTCAGAACTAACCCAAATCAACTCTCCACTGTTGCACCCTGCAACATGGCGCAACCCTAAAGGGTTGCACAATAATAACTTTGTCTGGTGCCAGATTCTGCAATAAGCTCAAGGGTCTTCTTTACTAGCCTTCCAATGGAAGGAAACCTTCCTCCACTAAAAACTAGCTCAGAACTAACCCAAATCAACTCTCCACTGTTGCACCCTGCAACACGGTGCAACCCTCAGCAGAAAATGTGTTGTATAAGAAATATGTGGCTTGGCCTTATGATGGAATGTGGAAATGTAGCCCAAATACTTCTCATGATTGGGCACTCGAAGTCCCCCAAGGATGAAGGTGGGATTCCCGCTCGGGAACACCCTTGTGCTAAAAAGCACTGCAGTCTCTACTAAACAGCTAAAGAGAGAAACAATTCATACATACCATAAACAAAATAATAATCCCATCACCCTTCTATGGCTTCCATCACCTTCCTTATATTCTTGGTGAGCTTCCTCACCTTGGGCCCCACTCATTAAAGCCACTACTTCCATGCATGGATTCTCCCTCCAAAACTACGATGTCCCTCAATGAATGCCACTCCTTCCATACCAGTGCTATTGATTTGGTCAAATTTGACCTAGTCTACATGCTCCATCCCATTTTCACACATAAGGGACTTCAATCCAGCTACTTAGATGACCTCCATTCACATTTGGAGTGATTTTATTCCTAATAAGGAGATTTATGGGTCTCCCTACCCTCTTATTCTTCTAACTAAGAAGCAAAAACGAAATTTAATATTCCAACTAGCTTAAAGCTAATTGGGAATATTACAGTCCTCCCCTCCCAAAGGTTTCTTGTCCTCAAGCAACTGTAAAGGTGAGTGCTGCAACTCTTCTCCTCCTTCCCTTGTGACACCTCCATGTGATAAGCTCTCCTCATGAACCAAGTGTCTCCCAATCAATCCATCCATGAAATTCTCCTCCCAAGTACTCATGAGATGCCAATGAATCACCACATAAGGAAACAAAAGGTCTAATGTAGCAATCATGGTTTTTCCAATGTTCTCCCTGAAGCATGAAGCATAAGAAACATGGAGAATCTCACTCTCGATGGGCACATTCAATCCTTGCATGCTTCCTCCAATCATGCCCACAATAATGATAATAAAATCATAAATGTATGTGACCATAACCAAGGATACATAATCTGCCATATGTAATACTAGAGGAGGATCATAGTCCCACATGTGGAACCATCGCAGTATGTCTTCGGACTACCTCAGAACATGATATAATAAGTCATTTTCCCACCACTTTTTTGTTGTCACAAACCTCTCACATGCTTGGAGAAGGTGAATAATGTTTGTTTCCAATGGAGTACACCCTGAATGATATATCATCTCCCTAAATCCTCCTAGGGAGTGGGCATGCTCAACACTGCTTATGCCCCATGGGCCATGAAGTCTGCAAGAAAGAGTGCCCCTACTTGGAGCAATGGCCTGCACATGTATGGTAAAGGAATGCAAATACTCATCTAGTAAATCATTATGTACAAAAACATGATCCTTACCATTTACCTCAATCAAACTAATGGAGTGGCTGATAGATGGGTCCCCTCTCATTACCAATGAGGAAAGAGATGGTTTTGATAACTCTATCAAAGATTTATGTCTCTCCTCCATCTCTAAATGATCCATGCATCTCCTAATATGTTGATATATCTACTCTTCAAAGCCTTCCCAAGTGAATCCTTCCATGATGGTATGATATGCTCTCATGGAATAAGTGTGGCTAAAGAGAAAATATTCATGTGATGCATGTAGTAACTTTTCCTTGAGCTTGGATGCTTTAGATAACATCCTACTCTAATAGCTAGCCATCAAGTATCATGCATGTAAAAATATCCTTGGAGTAATCCACCAACAGTTGGGATCTCCAATAAGGATCTATACTCCATAGTGACAGCGTTGATGATATATCATATAAATAATTTGTCATGTGGTTGCCCCCTTCTTTGACATCTCCCATGCCAAAGTCACATACTGAGATGATGCTATCCTTCCTCTACTACTCCTCCTATAGCTATTCATGATCAAGTAAAGGTTGAAGCTTTTGGGGGTTATTCTTCCATGGGAAGCTATCACCCATCCAAAACTTCCTGATTCTGGCCAATGTATGCATGAGTTTCCACCATCCTCTACCATGTGTGGAAGGTTTCTCCCCAAGTGAGAGTATCTTCTGAGCCTCCAAAGCCAAGGATTGGTCTTCTTACACCATGATGGTGCCATCCTTCATCCCCAAAGAATCCTCTCTCAGTGCAAGATGTGGGGTGAGAGTGGGTAATGATGATATTGGGAGAATGTCTCCCTCCTGATTGAGCCTACCCAAGACTCTCTGCACTTTTTCATGTCCTCCCAATGTTCCCACTCCTCCTGGATATATGTGTGGTGAAACATGTTGTGAGACATTTCTCACCAACTCCTTATCAGGTATCCTCCCAAGTGGAATGCCACTAAATAGTAATGTCTCACGGGCCAAAGTCATATGCATAATTGGTAGTATTGTTAGGTCCTTGCTTCCACTACGCAAATCCAGCTCTGTTTTTTGTGTAGAAGCTATCTGTGAGGGATATGTGTGCATGCCCCTAATCACCTAATGTTTACCACTCCCTTTTTTTATCCACTCCATCTACAAAGTCTCCCAATCTGTGGTGACCTTCCCCAAAGTAATCAACCACTACACACCCAATATCAAATTGGTGTCAGGTATGTCAACCAAAAAGAAGTGATTAGTCAATGTATATGTCCCCATGGTGATATATAAAGATGGAACATAACTGCATAGTTCTAGCTCTTGGGACCAAAACTAAAAATCCCTCAAAATCATCAATGGGTATTGCCCTCCTCTGTACTAGTTGGGCATCAATAAAGTTGTGGGTAGCCCCACTGTCAATCAAAACTGAAACCCTCTGATCCTGAATGGAACCTCTAACTCTCAAGTTCAAGTACTTGGGTACTCCTCTCAATGATGCCAAGGCCTCTCCAATTGGAGTAAATGCTCCATTCCCACATCCTGTTGGTGGTGGATCATCTCCTTCTATCCCAGCACTGTGACCTCCTTCTATTTCCTCTCCTTATTCCTACTCATCATTAGAAAATACCTCTATGTAGTGTGCCTTCCGTGTTGCACATCTATGTCCGGGTGCCCATGATTCTAGGCATGTGAAGCAAAGCTTCCTTCTCCTAAAGTCTCTTCGGACATCATCACTAAGAGGTACTTTTTTTTGGCTCTCCTTTGAAGGATGAGCCTTCTCATATTTTCCCTTTGATGGAAAAGTGGGCTTTTGCTGGAATGTTGCATTTGCTCTTGGCAAGGCATCTTGTAGATCTCTAGCCCTTTCAATGGCATCTTTAAGGGTAGTGGGCTTGGTATATTTAACCAACCCATGTAGTGTTAGGTCCCTATATTACTAGTTTAGTCCCTTATTGTTATTAGTGTAGCCCCCTTATTGTTATTGTTGTACCCCTGTAACCCCAATATTTTTATTATTGTGCCCTTACATTATTATTGTTAGGTCGGCTAGGATTATATTATGGCCCCATGGACTCCTATATATAGAAGGAGGTTTTGTTCATTTGTATCATCTAATAATTGTTCATTTATGTAATGTATTGGAGGTTTACCCCTCGAAATGGTTGATTTATAAGGCGTTGATCTCTCTTTTCTTCTATTTTTGGAGCTGGTTTCATAACATTTGGTATCAGAGCTTTGGATTATAGGGTTTCGCTGCTCCAAAGAGTTCATTGTGGAATTTTCGCTATAACTTTTTTTCTACGAGGGTTCAAAAGCTGAAATTTTTACAGAGAGAATCATAAATCCTGAGGAACGTCATGGAAAAATTTCAGAGCTTTATTTGCAACATTTTTGGAGATAGGTTCTATGGAAGTTAGGTAATTTTCAGGCTCCCGAATTTCATCTCAAAGAGGTGACCGTGGGAAAATCATCATAACTCTCTCTCTGAGCATTGGATTGGAATTCTATAAAATTGGCCACAATTACACAGACTTTACTTTCCTCTAGATCAATTTCAGAGCCAAAGAAGGAAACAATGACACATGGCACGCCGTACAAGGTTGCTCTACTCAACCAATCCATAATTAGGTCATTGTGGGAGATTTGGCATAACTTTGATTTGAAGAATCCAAATCAGCTTAGACCTTTGGAATTTGAAAGAAGATTCAGAGGGCTACTACAGGGCCCAATTTCATATTTAAGACCCGAAATCACAGAGATAATTCCTTTTCAATATCGAGCTCCTCAAAATCAAGAAAAAGGTGTGTATTTTTTTTGAATTACATAAGTCTCATTTGAAAAAATTAGTTTATATTTATTCCAAGGGCATATTGAAGAATATTTATCAGTATTAGGTTCTAAAATTCCCCTAAAAATAATTCAACACCCATTAAGCCTTCAGAAGGCTCTACTATGACTCATGAATATGAAGAAATGTAAGATGAGATATCAAAATTACAAGAGCAAGTGCATATATCGCAAAGAGCAACAAAGAATGAAATGGAAGTTTTGAAGAAAAGCATGGAAGCTAAGATGAATGGTTTGGAAGCTAAGATGGATGGCATGGAAGTTGGCATGGAAGCTAAGATGGATGATATGGAAGCTAAGATCGATGAAAAAATGGAAAACATGAAGAATGATCTAAAAGTAGACATCGAAGGTTTGGCAAAGTTGATACAAGAAATGTTTCCTAATGGTGAAAATATAGTAGAGGAAAATCATGATGAGAACAAAATAAATGTTAATTTTGATTTCATAAACTCTAAAGTTGGATGGAAGAACCACCATATTCCAAAGATGGATATAAGGAAGTTTGATGGCAAGGATCCTGTAACATGGATACTACAGATGGAGCAATATTCTGATCTCAATAATGTGAAAAACACAAGGTACGCATTGCAACTTTACATCTAGAACAAAATACATTTGTATGGTATCGATGGCTTTGCTCCCATAAAAAAAATGTCACTTGGTCAATTTTTACAGAGGAAATGATAGCACATTATGAGGATACAAAAAGCAATACCTTCTTTAGCCAATTGATAAATCTCAAAAAAAAGGGTTCAGTGGTGGAGCACATTGAGGACTTCCAAATATTGAATACAAGGGTATCTAATATTCCAAAGGAAAACAGGATTGATGTCTTCATAGGTACTTTAAAGGATATAATCCAACTTGAAGTTCACGTTTGGGAACTTGATTCATTGGAAAAGGCATTCAGGTTGGCAAGAAAAATTGAATGTAAAATTATGGCGACAAGGAAGCCTACCACTCACATATATAAAGATGGAAGTGTTGCTACTCCTAGACTTCCAAACCCTACAAGGTTGACACAACAACAATTGGAAGAAAAAAGAGCAAAATGGCTTTGCTACAGTTTTGATAGCAAATACACTAAAGGTCATAAGTGTGCTGAGAAGAAATTATTTTACATAGATTGTGAAGAGGAAGAAGAAATGAACAAGAATCTTCAAAATAAGAGGATATACACTAGGAACCAACCCTAGAAGAGGAAGAAATGAGTCTTACCATATCGTGTAATGCATTGGCATGAATTACCACTCCTCAAACTCTCAAGATAGAAGGACATGTCAAGAAGAAAAATTTAATAGTGTTGATTGATTCGGGTAGTACCCATAATTTTATTCATTGTAAGATAGCCAAGGAATTAAATTGTTTCCTATACCCAGCACCAGAATGTCAAGTGATGGTTGCAAATGGAGGAACTATAAATTGCTCTGGAAAATGCCATAATATCAAGCTAACCATGGGGGAATATGTATTGACTAGTCCAATGCTTGCCATTCCTATGGGAGGTGCTGATGTTGTACTAGGAGTACAATGGTTACAATCTTTGGGGACGGTAGCCTTTAATTTTCAAGAACTTTTCTTGAAATTTTTTTCAGAAGGAAAGGAAGTCGAATTACGGGGTATTGAAGGGAAGCCAGGAAGGATAATAAGCTCTAATGTCATGACAAAGCTTCTAAAGAAAGAACAACGAGGCGTAATTTCACAATTATGCTCACTAGAAGTTCTGACATCAAAATCATCTATTTCTGTAGATCTCCAACAAGTTTTGGACAATCATTCCAAGGTGTTTGAAACTCCCAAAGGACTCCCACCTATTCGTGATCATGATCATGCTATTCATTTGATTCCAGGAAGTTTTCCTCCAAACATTAGGCCTTATAGATATCCTTATGTCCAAAAGAGCGAAATTGAACGTATGATTGCAGAAATGTTAGAGGTGGGTATAATTCAACCTAGTCAAAGTTCTTTCTCTGCTCCTGTAGTATTGGTACACAAGAAAGATGGATCATGGTGAATGTGTCCGGATTATAGGGAGCTCAATAAGCTCACCATTAAAGACAAATTTCCCATTCCTGTGATTGATGAATTATTGGATGAATTAAATGGAGCAATTTATTTTACCAAGTTGGATCTTCGTTCGGGATATCATCAAATTAGAATGAAGACTGAAGATATTCCAAAAACAACATTTCGAACTCATGAGGGTCATTATGAATTTTTGGTCATGCCTTTTGGCCTTACCAATGCACCTTCTACATTTCAAGGCTTGATGAATTCCATTTTCAAGCCCTTCCTTAGAAAATTTGTGCTAGTATTTTTTGATGATATACTAATCTACAGTAGGTCTTGGAAGGATCATGTTCAACATGTTGACAGGGTGCTCAAACTATTGCAAGAGAAACAATTATATGCAAAAACATCCAAATGTTTCTTTGGAGTACAAGAGGTGTAATATCTGGGTCATATTGTATCTCACAAGGGTATTAAGGTAGACCCTAACAAAATTAAAGCCTTTAAGGAATGGAAAGTCCCCACAACCAAAAATCAGTTGCGAGGATTTCTTGGGTTAACAGGGTATTATCACAAGATTTTTAAGAATTATGAGAGAATAGCAGCACCTCTAACAACATTATTGAAGAAAGATGCATTTTCATGGACTCATGAAGCAACTAAGGCCTTTGAACATCTTAAAGAGGCAATGTGCCTAGCATCGGTCTTAGCTACGCCAGACTTCACAAAAACCTTTATTGTGGAATGTGATGCCTCAAGAAATGGAATTGGTGTTGTTTTAATGCAAGAAGGAAGACCCATTTCTTTTGAAAGTCATAAAATCAAAGGAAAGTATCTATAAAAAGCTATTTATGTGAAGGAAATATTAGCAATACTACATGCACTAAAGAATTGGCGACCTTACCTAATGGGAAGACACTTCAAGGTAAAAACTGATCATGATAGTCTTAAACACTTTTTGGAACAAAGAATTGTTACACTGAAATTTGTCACCATGACATTTTAGTACTCCTTTAGAAGTCTACAATATCAAAGTTCCTAAATTCAAGCCTTGAAATTAAGATAAAAACTCATAAAAGTCTTAAAACTTTGGTTCCGCATTTTCTCTTAGTATTGCCTGTGGTCCCGCACTTTTTTGCTATAAATCATGCATAGCCAAACACACTTTATGTTTATTAAAAGTGCGGACCCCTGTAAAAGATTTAAAAAGGTGCAAGCAAAATGTAGAAGCTCCGTTTGAGTTGTTTTTAGAAGCTTCTAGAAACATTCCTGTGGTGGAAAGTTCACTCTTATTATGGTTCATGTATCCCATCCATTAAGGAGCTAACCCCTTGATGTAAGGAGCTAATACCTTTAAAGGTGGATTCTATCCCTTTATGTTCGGAGCCAATAACCTCCTCTCTTTCACTATAAAAAGAGGCATAGGGCAGCCTCAAAAGGTGACACAATAAAAATTGATGAGTTTGAATAATAACATTTAGTGAGTTCAAGCTTTAGTATTGTTGGAGGTGAAATGTTGTTGGAACTTAGACCCTTTTAGCTAAGATTTTATGTGGGAAATATTACATACCTGTATGTATCTCAGTTGGAAGAGTTCAAGGTTGGTCAAGTAAAGGAAACGCCTGTTCTAGACCCCAGGAAGGCCTTTATGACATCAAGGCGGACACGGTTGTAAGGCTTTTCTTATTTAAATTAATACAAGTAAATCCATTTTTCTCAATAAGTTGTCAATTGATTGGTTTATTTTATGGATTCCTTGATCACCATAATAGATATGATTTATGAATATATGCTATGCAAGTGTTATTTGATGTTTGTTTATTTGTGATTGCAGATCTTCAAAGGTAATTCTTTCGGGCAACTGAAGGACTACTACTACAAACAAGCATTGGATCAAAGGTAGGATCGTTAAACCTTTATAGCATCTAATTATGAATCGCAATATATCTAGAGAAAGATAGATTTAGTTGTCTATTTGTTGCTACTTGTCCATAGGGCACTTAGGAGGTCTGTCTTGTCTGCAAGACCGACTTATTCGTCCAACAAAATGGCGACTCCACTGGGGATCGAACCCACTAGGGGGAAAATACTCCAAATGGATTGTTATCCTACAGGAGTTTGATTTGGAATTTGAAAAATCCAAATCCAAGAAATCATTGATATTTGTTGAACTTATGTGTGATTTCCCACGTACTTATACATAAACTGTGGCGGAACAACCAATCGCGGATGAATCTTTGTTTCTTATTAGTACCATTGATCCTTGGTATGGAGATATTATTGTTTATCTTCAGACCCAATCTTTTCGGCCTGAGATTTCACAATCACAACAACGAAAAATTCGTTTCCAATCTCAACAATATCATATTGTTGGTGACACACTATACCGTCGTGGTGCGGACTCAGTTTTTTGACGTTGTCTAACCCATGAGGAAGCCAAAAAGGTTTTAAATGATTGTCACTATGGAGCATGTGGCGGTCATATGTCTAGGTATGCCACAGCCCAAAAGATATTACGTGCAGGTTATCTATGGTCGTCTTTGTTTAAAGATTGTATTTACGCGGTCCGAAAATTTCATAATTGTCAAATATTCGATCGAAAAATGTGTGCACCACCTGCTCCTCTTCACCCTATAATTGATGTCGGTCCTTTTGCAAAATGGGGCATTGACTTCATTACATGTAACCCTCACTCGGCTGAGGGGCATGGGTATATTATTCTAGCAGTAGATTATTTTACCAAATGGGTCGAAGCGATGGCTACATTTGCGGCAGATGGAAAAACTGTAGCTACTTTCATATTCAATCATGTGATTTCTCGTTTTGGTGTACCCCAAGTGATAATTACTGATCATGGGAGCCATTGTCGGAATATCATGATGACCAAGTTAACAGACCAACTTGGCCTACACCATGACAGTTCCACACCATATTATCCGCAGGCCAATGGTTTAGTTGAAGTGATTAATAAGGTTTTAGTCACCATGATCAAAAGAATCATTTGAATTCATAAGTTGAATTGGCATACCATGCTCTTTTCAGCACTTTAGGCATATCGAACCTCAGCAAAAACATCGACAGGTTTTACCCCTTTCCAACTGGTTTATGGTTTAGAAGCGGTATTACCCATTGAATGCAAGATACCGTCACTCCAACTAGACATAGAGTTACTACCAGACACTTCTGAAGAGGAGAAACATTTTTTATACTTGGCTCAATTAGATGAGAATCGGCGCACCACTACATTAGCTACCAAGGCTCATGCAAAAAGAATGAAAGCTCAGTATGATAGAAGTGTTACCCATCGTAATTTTTCAGAAGGAAACCTAGTTTTGATTTATGATCAAGCCAATGATAAACTAGGGGCTGGGAAATTTGAACCCATGTGGCATGGTCCTTATATTGTCAAGCGACAGCTTGCAAAAGGGGCCTATGAATTGATTGATTTTGACAGGGTCTCTTTAGGTAAACCCAGAAATGGACTTTATTTGAAGAGATATTACGCTTTATTTTTTGTGTGGAGTTCTTCTTTGTATATTAGTTACTTTTTACCTGGTGTGCTATAGATTAGAAACGTGTGCCTAGCTTAAGTGTGCTCTTACTATTACTCCTACTTATCTGGATACTTTTGATATTGAAGATTTCAACGTCCTTTCAAACATATATTAGTTTTGTTGATGGTGCTTGTCGTAGTACACGGAACATCTCTTCCACAGCTTGGGTTATTTATTCACCCACTGACAAGTTAGTATCGATGCATGGGGTAAGCCTCGGTAAAAAAATGAACAATATTGTCGAATATAGTGCAGTTATTGAATTATTATCGGAATCCATTTCATTTGGAATTCAGAGTTTGATCGTTAGGTTAGATTCTGAACTCGTTGTATTACAGTTAAATCGAGTATATGCCATTAGAAATCCAGTATTATTAAGATTATTTTAAAGTGTTCATCTCTTGGAACAAGAGTTTGATTATATTGATTATCAACACATTCCAAGAAGTTCAAATACATTAGCATATGCAATTGCTTCTAGTGTTATAAATAGACATTTGCAATAACAAAGTAATAAATCAACATTCGATAACATGATTGAACAGGTAACTGGAAATAATAATATAGATGTAGTGTTCAAAAAATAGTACATCGTCTTCGATCATAGGCTCAAAACGCCTTATGATTAGAAAAAAGTGATACAAAAAATGATTCTACAAGTAAATCATCCACTATTTGTGGTGATGATCACGATAATACACCACTGCTCATGCCACCCTAGTCAAAAACCTCCTGAATGGTCCAGGAAAAACAATTACATATATCTGTAGATGGAGCAGGATATCATCCATGGTGGTCTCAGGAATATATATAGTGAGCCACTCCAAATGGTGCTCTAAATCAGTTAGGATCTCTGCAGTCTGATCCTGTGGGGGTGGTGCTGTTGTTGTTGCATCCCTTTGCCTCTGGTCAAAGGGGCGGAGAATGGCTGGTCTAGTTGGACCCACATCTGCATTTGAAATTTTGTCATCAGTTTTGGATGATTTAAAAACAAAATAAAAATTAGAAATTAGAGCATGTTGAAAATATTTTTTTTACCTGAGTCATCCCACTGAGCTCCTGGAGGAAGTACCGCATCCCGGTTGCCGCGAAAATCCATGCCAGCATAAGGAAAATCCTATATAACAAAAATTTGGCATTCTAGCCAACGAAAATAAGTCGAGGGAAAACGAAAAATCTCCCCACCCTCACTATGGCGGGCCATCAAAGCAACCCAACGAACCATCCTAGGCTCTCGAGGTTGACCAACATCAACAGGAATATGCTGTGGGGCTAACATAGGGATCCTCTCTAGAGAAAAGGTGACGACAATGGACCCATACCCGAAGTTGTTTAACTTCCCATTCTTTGCTCTGGTAAGTTGGCCTTTCACATTTTCCAACACTGCCTCACACCAGTTGAATATGGTGCCTCAGAAGCAATCTACTGCTATGCACATCTGAGATCTGGTGGCTACATGCAAAGCTGCACTTCCACACAACTTGACAATGGAAAAAGCAATCACTTTTAGCTTGGGACAGATGATATTTTTAATGTCAATCCGTTTGTCCCGGGGGTTGGCTTCATCATTACAAAACTCTAATTGCAGGCTGGCAACAGACTGGCCACCTAGCCTAGCCCGAAATAGAGATAGTGGTTCACCTCTCCTGGACAAACCAGTCAAGAAATATATGTCTTCCAGCTCAATCTCGAGCCAATGGCCTCTGATCATGAAACACTGGTCCTGAACATCCCATTTACTTACCAGCCAAGTAAGAAGATCCACTTGAGCTCTCATGCCACTGATAGCCCAAAATTTGTAAAGCCCGCATGCTCTTAAAGCTTGCAAAGTAGTTTGATAAATTATTGCTACTTCATCTACCTCTTCGTGTTCCCGTTCTCGCAAAATGAGCATTGTAGATATCCTACAATAAGTAAAATGAAGGATTAGAATCATTTTGAAGCAAAAAAATTGGGTAATTTAGGAAGAAAATATGTTTTTAAATTCGTTACAGTGCCCCCGCACTTTACACTCAGGGAAAATGCATAGCTTCGCAGTGGCCCTGTGTTAAAAGTGTGGGGCAGGTACCCAATGTCTTACCTGTGGACCCCCGAGGGCAGATTTTTCAACCTATTTTCCTCCCAAAAATAAAATTCTGACCCTAAATTAAAAATTGAATGGATGAAAAGCAAGATAAGGAGGTTGTGGATTACCTGAAGCAGATGGTTTTCGATTCCGACGGTTATTTTGCCCAGAATCTTCTCTGAAGCGTTTTTTTCCAAGAGCTCTAGAAACTTCACTCCAAACTCAAATGGTGAAACTGAAATTGAAAAACTCCTTTTTATAAGTTTTTTCGAATGAATGAATTTCAAATTTGTTTATTTTTCAATTTAAAAAGTCGGTTTTTCAAAATATTTTTATTATTGAAACATGTGTGTTTAATTTTTCGAGTTCTTGTGCAGAATAACGGATTTTTCAGGAAAAATGGTTATTTTTGACGAAGAGTAAACTTTATCACTTTTTCGGGCTCTTTAAAATTTACGAAAAAGTGAAACCATGGAGTCCTCTTTTAAGCCCTTTTCAGACTCTCTAAAAATGAAAAGATTGTCGAGTACTTGACTATTTGAACTTGTTAAAGTAAATGAACGGTCGTCCCTTCAGTATAAGTTTACCCCTTTTCTAGACTGAAATGGACTATTTACGAATAAGGTATACGTTGACTAATCATGGTCAATAGAGTTCTCTCTTGCATTATTTTATCCTTTTTCGGGCCTGAGAGACTAAATTTACGAAAAAGTACACCCATGGAGTTTTCTTAAGTTTTTTCTTCTGACTCCCTAGAAATGAAAAACACTGAGTTTCTCCTATACTGGACTCGTTAAAATTTAACAGTAAAGGACCTGTCAATTTCAAATAGGAACTGACCACTCCTTCTTAGGGTTTGATTTTAAACTAAGTTGGACTCATCCGAAGGATGAGCTTAGAAACAAGCAAATGTTATCCTCCTCAAGCTTGTCAAAAAATAAAGAGGTACTTGTCAGAAATGGTGGGGGGAAAAGAGAGAAAACAGATTCATTTGTTACACTTTGATTTTCAAAAGAATTACGTCACTCTTGAACACGACACTTCTTTTCGCACTTCCACTTGGGTTGGGAAATCCTTTGCCTGTCAGTTAATCAAACCATATTGAAGGTCTTCAGCCGGTTTCTGGGTATTATCTTAGGGAAAATGTTACCAAACCATATGCAGTGTCATTATGTGTTCAAGAGGACAGTCAAACAAACCATTCATTTGCAAAAATTTGTCTCCATTCTCGTTGACCATCCCTGAGTCAGTCCTTGCAAAAAATTTCTTCAAAACTTGATCTATGGTTTCGTGTCGTGAGCTTGCTTACTACGGATTTCTTTCTATCGACGACAGCTCATCATCTAGGAATTTGATCTAGAATCCGTCAGTACCTTGAAATCTACATGCCTTAATGGCAAGTTTCTCGCCTTCGACGATAGGTTGCATCATTGACCTTCGATCGAACGATTTCGTGAAATGTTTGACTTCAGATCACTTATTCACATTTCATGGATTGTACTGAGTACTTTGAGAGCCATTGTCATTATTGGTGGTTTCTCTCACACTTGTTAACAATTCACATCATTGACTAGTAATCAAGTGGTTTCAACCATGTTCGACTTCGACTTCAACACATTTAATCGCATGGATAGAATCGTACTAGTTCGGGAAGCAGAAAGAAAGACCCTGGATATAGTTTCCACCATCCAGGCTACGAGGAGTTTTATTATTCATTATGCAGTAGAATATTCATTACAGATGGCTGCGTCCATGATGTGTCTACACTATTGATGTAATATTAAAATCATTTCTGTATCAGAACAAGTTTAGTTAGTTTTGATCTGAGTATGGGAATGCCTACCTCAACGATGATATATATATATATATATATATATATATATATATATATATATATATGTTTTTCATTTGAATGTTTTTACAGGTTCCGACTGGGGTGTCCACAGGCTAATCCTTGAAATGATAAAGCACATCACTCTTCAAATTCTCTCAGACTTCGCACTTTAGGGGGGAATTTGTTACACTTAAATTTGTCACCATCAATATCAAAGTTCCTAAATTCAAGCCTTGAAATTAAGAGAAAAGCTCATAAAAGTCTTAAAACTCTGGTTCTACATTTTCTCTTAGCATTGCTTGCGGTCCCGCACTTTTTGGCTATAAATCATGCGTAGCCAAATGCACTTTCTATTTATTAAAAGTGCGGACCCCTGTAAAAGATTAAAAAAGGCACAAGTAAAATCTAGAAGCTTTGTTTGAATCTTTTTTAGAAGCTTCTAGAAACATTACCGCGGTGGAAAGTTCGCTCTTATTATGGTTCATGTATCCCATCCATTAAGGAGATAACCCCTTGATGTAAGGAGCTAATCCCTTTAAAGGTGGATTCTATCCCGTTATGTTTGGAACCAATAACCTCCTCTCTTTCACTATAAAAAGAGGCATAGGGCAGCCTCAAAAGGTGACACAATAACAATTGATGAGTTTGAACAATAACATTTAGTGAGTTCAAGCTTTAGTATTGTTGGAGGTGAAATGTTGTTGGAACTTAGACCCTTTTAGCTGATATTTTATGTGGGAAAGATTACATACCTGTATGTATCTCGGTTGGAAGAGTTCAAGGCTGGTTAGAGTAAAAAAAACACCTGTTTTGGACCCCAGGAAGGCCTGTATGACATCAAGGTGGACACGGTTGTAAGGCTTTTCTTATTTAAATTAATACAAATAAATCTGTTTTTCTCAATAATCTGTCAATTGATTGGTTTATTTTATGGATTCCTTTATCACCATAATAGATATGATTTATGAATATATGCTATGTAGGTGCTATTTGATGTTTGTTTGTTTGTGATTGCAGATATTTTAAGGCAATTCTTTCAGGCGACTGAAAGACTACTACTACAAATAAGCGTTGGATCAAAGGTAGGATCGTTAAACCTTTATAGCATTTAATTATGAATCACAATATATCTAGAGAAAGATAGATTTAGTTGTCTGTTTGTTGCTAGCTATCCGTAGGGCACTTGGGAGGTATGTCTTGTCTGCAAGACCGAATTATTCGTCCAACAAGAATATCTTCAGAAGAGAAGCAAAAATGGGTCGCAAAGATGTCTGGTTATGACTTTGAAATAATCTACAAAAAAGGGAAGAAAATTTTTGTTGCAGATGCACTCTCAAGAAATAATGAAGAGGTGGAAGCATTTCTTTGTTCCATTTCTATTATCCAAAGATATTGGATAACCGAAGCAAGGGATGAATGGAAGAAGGATGAAGAAGTATGGACACGCATTCAAAAGTTGCAGCAAGATCCTAGTACATCTGATACATTTAGTTGGAAAAATGATTCCTTATGGTACAAAGATTGCTTATATCTTTGTAATTATTCTCAACTAAAACAAAATATTCTTTTGGATTTGCACAGTTCTCCTTTAGGAGGACACTCAGGATTTTTTAAAACTTACCACAGGGTGAAAAAAGATTTTTTTTTTGAGATGGCCTTAAATCTGATATTCAAAAGTTTGTGGTGGAACGTTTGGTTTTCCAGCAAAATAAAGTTGAGACAATTAAGACCCCGGCTCTTCTACAACCTTTATCCATTCCAAGTCAATGTTGGGAGGAGATTTCAATGGATTTTGTCATAGGTTTACCTGAGTCCGAAGGAAAGAGTGTCATCATGGTGGTTGTTGATAGACTTACCAAGTATGCACAATTTTTTGCATTATCTCATCCATTTAAAGCAAGTACAGTTGCTATTACATTGATGGATGCAATTCAAAAGCTACATGGAAACCCAAAGATTATTGTGAGCGACAGAGATCCCATTTTTACTAGAAATTTTTAGACGGAGTTATTTTCTTGTTTGGGTACTCAATTAGCTCATAGCTCATCTTATCATCCTCAATCCGATGGTCAAACTGAGATAGTGAACAAATGTTTGGAATGATATCTTCGTTTTTTGTATCTGATAAACAAACACAATGGGTCAAGTGGTTACCTCTCGCTAAATGGTGGTATAACACTTCTTTCCATACTGCAGCAAAAATGACCCTATTTATGGCACTTTATGGATATCATCCACCATCCATCACATTATCTTTAAGAGAAAATTATAAGGTTCAAGCAGTGGAATATCACATCAAGCATCAACAAGAAGTTCTCCAACTCTTAAAGGATAACCTAAATTTGGCAAAAAATCGAATGAAACAACAGGAAGATCAACATCGCAGCGAGAGAAATTTTGATGTAGGAGACTGAGTATTTTGACGGATACAACCATACAAAAAAATTTCCCTCAAGCAAGCTAAGAAGAATAATAAATTATCTCCAAAGTACTATGGTCCTTACAAGGTGTTGCAAAAGATTGGTACTATGGCATACAAATTGGAGCTTCCTACTTCTTCGCGAGTGCATCCAGTTTTCTATGTTTCATGCTTAAAGAAGGTTATAGGTGAAAATCTTCCAGTTCAAACAATATTTCCAGAACTTGATGAGTAAGTAAAAATCATATTGGAACCTGAAACGGTCATGGAAACAAGAACTCAACGGCTACGAAATCAATCAAATTCAGAGTATCTCATTAAGTGGAAGAACTTACCCACTGAATATTCTACATGGGAGGATAAGAATTTTACACAGAAGCACCTAGAGCTACTCAAGCGTTGAGTACAACACTTTTTTGAAGGAGAGGGGCGTGTTAGGTCCCTATATTACTATTTTAGTCCCTTATTGTTATTAGTGTAGCCCCCTTGTTGTTATTGTTGTACCCTTGTAACCCCAATATTGTTATTATTGTGCCCTTACATTATTATTCTTAGGTCGGCTAGGATTATATTGTGGCCCCATGGACTCCTATATATAGAAGGAGGTTTTGGTCATTTGTATCATCCAAGAATTGTTCATTTATGTAATGTATTGGAGGTTTCCCCCTCGAAGTGGCTGATTTATAAGGTGTTGATCTCTCTTTTCTTCTATTTTTGGAGTTGGTTTCATAACATGTAGAGGTTGTGCTAGCCCATCAATAAACATATAGACCCTCCTAGCTACAGATAAATCGGGAACCATAACAGAAAGTTTTAGAAATTCAGAAATATAATTTTATGGATTACCTGATTGTTTAAGCTTAGTTATCCCAGTGAAAGGTGCCTCTAAGTCTCTTTGATCAAACCTCTCCACCAAACTCCTTGTGAAATTTGAATATGTAGTCACATTGGCATGACCCAATGTAAAAATATCATGAAACCACCAATCATGTGCTTCACCCTCAAGGTGCAGCGCTGCTATTTTGATGGCAGCTATCTCCGGTACTTGGTTCAACTGGAAGTAGATGTCTAGATTCTCTACCCATGATTTGGCAGTGCATTTTGATGACCCATCAAAAGTGGGTAAGAAAAATATGCCGATAGTCTGGTGAAGATCATGATCCTGTATGAATCCTCCACCTCTATTATGATGTTGGGGTATCCTATTGTCCTTGATCGACAAAACCCTTGAAATCTCAAATGGTCCTTGAATCTTTGAGATTGAGACTCGTACTCAAGAAAATATTCTTCAAGAGTTTCTTGTTCTTGAAACCCTCCATTTTGCCACTACTAAAAATGTAAGCATTGTAGAGCATTGGGAAACTCGGTGTTTCACTGGTTGATCATTCCAGTGATGAGAAATGTTGGAGCCTTCTCCATGTAGAAACCCTTTAGGGGATTCTTTGTGTCTATCCATCCTCATCTCCTTGATTTCTCTTGCAATGCCTTGCATGGTTTGAAGAAGAAGCTTGGGATACTCCTTCTCCTCTACTCCTCCTGATAAGGGAGTTTTGCCTTTATCTTCTCTATCATCTGTATAATCATATCTCCAGTTTATTCTTTTGAGATACCTCTTCTCTATATCTGTGAGAGGATCTCCTTCTTCTGATGACATATTGGCTTAGATGAATAGGCTGATCCAAGATTATGCTCTGATGCCGCTGTAATATTCCCAAATAGGGAAGCAGCAATATTAGAACACAAAAATGGAAATAACAGTGTAAATCAATGTACAAATATAATAGACCAATATGGATCCATTTTATTAGTCATATCAGCTACAAAATAGTGCAATATAATGAGGCACAAATCATATATCATGAGCCAACAAGCCTCCAATGAATAAACCCTCTCAAAAGTGAGGTGTTGCTACTAAAACAAATGTCGGAGAGCTGCTACAGTGTAGTCATAGTGAACATAGCTACAACATGGGATCATAAAATAATAAAAAAATATTGATATATGCCTCAAGAGATGCTAGACATAAATATCAAGGCTCTATATCACCCTTGCATGACAACCCAAGAGGGTTTCCAGAAAATACACCAAAATACAAATGTGAGTTGCAGCCCTAGGGCTGAAGTTTCACTGCAACTGAATATCTAGGAAGATATGGCTGATATGATGTAGCATAGGATGAAACCTTCTCCCAATAGACTCTCCAAGTGAAAGGTTGATCCCTTCACTAGAAATCTATCTCCCCAAATGGTGTACTTAAAACACCCCTACAACTCCACCCTAAAATAACGTAGTCCAAGACTAAAACTGCGATGTAGGTGCTAATAATAACTTGTCCTAGTTCCAAATGCTGCAATAAATCTCAAGGGTCTTCTTTATTGGCCTTCCAATGGATTAAACCTTCCTCCACTGAAAACTAGCTCAGAACTAGCCCAAATCAACTCTCCACTGTTGCACCCTGCAACACAGCACAACCCTCAGCAGAAACTGCGTTGTAGAAGAAATATGGAGCTTGGCCTTATGTCAGAATATGGAAATGTAGCCCAAATACTTCTCCTGAGTGGGCACTTGAAGTCCCTTGAGGATGAAGGTTGGATTCCCGCTCGGGAACACCTTTGTGCTAAACAGCACTGCAGTCTCTACTAAACAGTTGAAGAGAGCAACAAGTCATACAGAGCATAAAAAAATTATAATCCCATCATCCTTCTATGGTTGCCATCCCCTTCCCTATATACTTGGTGAGAATCATCACCTTAGGGCCCACTCATTAAAGCCACTACTTACATGCATGGAATATCCCTCCAAAACTGTGTTTTCCCTCAATGAATGCCACTCCTTCCATACCAATGCTATTGATTTGGTCAAATTTGACCCATTTTACATGCTCCATCCCCTTTTCACACATAAGGGTCTTCAATATAGCTACTTATATGACCTCCATTCACATTTGGAGTGATTTTATTCCTACTAAGGAGATTTATGGGTCTCCCTACTGTTAGGACCTCACAGTGTACCATTTTTACCATACATGTTGACACCACTTTACCCTTTATAACTATATTTAAAAAGGGTTACATTATCATTTTCATCCATTTTACCCAAAGGTATATGAAATCCTTCTCTTTACTATATATTTAATCTGTTTACATATAATTCCACATTACTCTTATATTTCATCATTAATCGAAGGTAGATTGTTGCTAACACAAGTCTAAAAGATCGCAGATAATTTATGATAAGGAACGTGTTGTGCTGAAACAATCGGTCGTTGCTGAAACAGTCGACTCCGTTGCTGAAACAGTCAACGGGCACGTAAATTCCGTCACTACTCGTGATTTGTGATTTCGGAAGAGTATTTTGGGAATAATGGCAACAAGACGAAGACAAGAAAGAAAGTTGTTACACGGATTGTTCTTAAGCCAGTACTTTTTCTGTATCTGTTGTAACAATATTTTTCTATGGAAGAATAGAAGGACCCTGTTTTAAGATAGAAGAACATATTTGGATAAATATAGATTTGCTCTGATGTAACTGTAATAGATGTCTCCTCTTTAAAAAGAGGAGACATCATCATTAGAAGGGGAGTTAGAGACTACAGGAGAAACATCATTTTGAGCGGAAAGGAGCAAGACTCCATTGTAATGTATCATTCCTTTTTGACAGATGAATAAAGGTTTATTTTGAGCGCTTCAATTTAACTCTTTCCCCTGGGGAATCTTGTGAGAAGGAAAGGGCCCGCCTTCATCACAAGATTCACCTGATAGCTCCTGTAGTTTGTTGAATTTATTTATGATATTTGCACCTTAATTTAACTATGTTTACTGAATCATCATTTGCATAGTTCTGTAGTTCTTTAAGCACTTTGTTTTCTTTAACGCTGCATGAGTTCGGTAACATTCATTCTTAAAGAAGCCAAGAGATCTTTTCTGTTATCTGTTTGAATGTATGATTGATGCCGGGAAATAGGTGCTGAAGATTCTTGTGCAAAGGAATAGGGTCCTGTTCCCCATAGGTTGACTCTCTTTTTCCTGCAGTGTGATTAGTATCAGGAGACAGGTGCTGAAGGTTCCTATTCATGGGAATAGGGTCCTATTTTCTTGGATTGATCTTTTCTACAGTGTGATTAGTGTCAGGCAAAAGGTGCTGAAGTTCCTGTTTGGAGGAATAGGTTCCTATTCCCTGTTATGGTTGATTGGTTTCCTTTCCTGCATGGTGATTTCCTTTCATTATCTTTTCCTAGGATTCTTTTAATGAAAGACTGCAATAGAGGAATTGCTTCTGCTGTAACACAAGTAGACTTCAGCTTTGTTAAAGCAGGGTGTGAATAGTTAGATTTGTATGATTGATAATTGTGTGGCTTCTACTACAACATTATCTTGCTTTTGGAATTGAGCATATCCAGTGCGTGATTGTCTTTGGAATAAACAAACCTTCCCAGGTTGACAATTTATGTGGAGCTTGAATTGCTAAAACAATTAAAGCGACCAACATTTTGGCGTCGTTGCCGGGGAAGGCAATTATTGATTTCAAAAGCATTAATATTTTCTTTCTAGATGTGCAGATTGTATGAGAGGACGCGGAACCCAGAAGAAAACTAATCCTACAGGTGGCAAGGGCAAAGGAAGGGGAGGAAGAAAGACTTTCATTGACGAGATTGTATCAAAGGCTGAATCATGACAGAGATTAAGTTCTCGAAGACCAAAACTTCAGCACTCCCCTCAATCAGATTACAAAACAGAGGAAGTTGTGGGCCCTGAAAACATAGAGGAACCAATAACGGATATTAAAGAACCAACAGTCAGTGCTGGAGAATCAGAAGAAAGTGCTAGCAAATCAGCAGAGCACGTTGAGGAACTAATAGAGAGTATTGGACGACTAGTGGAAAACATTGAGGAGCTAGTAGAAGATCTTGAGGATCGAGCAAGTGCAGTAGGAGAACAGCTAATGGAAGGAAACAAAGAAGAATTCTTTGGTGGAGGACGTGTAGATCCTGAAGGAGAAGGAAGGGATGAAAATTCTCTCTCTACCTTGGGATTTTCTATCAGTGATCTCCCTAGAGGAACAACTCCTATGAAGAATATTCCATTTTCAGCTTTACCCAACTTCCATGGTTTATCCTCTGAAGATCTGAATGAATTTATTTTTGAATTTGATATATTATGCAGAAGTTATGATTATGTTACTAATGCTCAAAAGTTGAAACTGTTTCCAACAACATTAAAAGGAAATGCTTTAAGATGGTTCATGAGCCTTGGAAGTCAGGTAATCACAACATGGGAACAGATGAAACAGAAATTTTTGCTTAAATATCAAGACTATTTTCGGACGAGAGAAAAGAGGGAGGAACTATTCAACATGGCACAAAAGCCGGACAAGAATCTAGAGGACTATGTGGAAAGGCTGCAGTATAATCTGCAGAGATCTGATCATCCGAATGTAAGTAAAGAAATTCGCAAAACAATATTACTTAAAGGATTAAGGGATGATTGTTTAGACATGTTAAACATGCTTGGAAATGGAGATATATCTAAAGAATCATATGATGAGATTGTTGAACTTTGTAAAAGATGTTCAAGGGGAGCCGCAAGGAACAGAGTAAGTAACAGAGATCCCACCTATTCAAGAGTGCAGAAATCAGCCAGTGGGGGAGCAACAAGAGCTGAAATAGGTAATTTACTTGAAGAATTTAAAACTGAGATGTTAAGTTCTTTTGCTTCACAAATTGACACCTTGCAGGTTAAAAAGAAGCAGGCTGAAGTAGAAGCAGCTCTAGTTGTCTTTTGCCCTAAATGCAGAGACAAACATCCACTAAGGGAATGCCCATTGGAAAAAATACCAATCTGCACCCTTTGTGAGAAAGATCATGAAACACAACAATGTCCCTCTCTACCGGGAATAAAGGCAGCATTGCAGCCAACGGAAGAAGAAGCTGAAGCAGTTTACCTGCTAACACAAAGAAGACAATGGCAACCAAAAGGACAAGGTATGAATTCTAGTATGCCATTTAATCGTTGGAATAATTATTCTACTTTCAGTCAGACAAATTACCCTCCCTTTAATCAAATGCAATACCCACCCTCTAATCAGATGAACTTCCCACCCATGCAACAAACAAACCCTCCCTTTGTTGATCCTGCAATATGGACTCCTTGGCCCCCACAACAACCATCTTCTTTTAACCCATGGAATTTAAATTGGAGAAGCCAACAACTCCCGTGTCCAAATCAATTTCCTCAATTTCAACAACCACTTCCTCTACCATCAAATGCTCCACCAAATAATCAAATGAGACCCCAGCTACCTGTGCAACCAAATCCTAACCCCAATAATAAAGTTGTGCAAGTCATTGATATTTAGAATCAGCCTACATTTCCTACTATGCAATGTAATGATATTCATTTGAGATCCGGGAAAATAGTAGAACCTATCATTGATGATATAACCTCTTCTAATTCTGATAAAGAGGAAACTGAGAAACATAAAAAAGCACAACCACCCTCTAACAAGGGTATTGAAATAACAGAACCACCATTCCCCGAGCGTTTAGTTTTAACTAAAACGCCTGAAACACCTGCTTTTAATATTTTAGGGGAATTGCAAAACTTGTATGTTAAAATTCCACTTTTACAGGCACTGAGAGATGTACCAATTTATGCCAGAACCATAAGGGACATTTGTGTTAAGAAACCTGGTAGGAAAACTAAAGATCCCCTTACAGTTCATGTGATGGGTGACTTATCTGCATTAATGTCCGGAAAAACCCCTCCTGTGAAATATGGTGACCCCGGCCATCCTACTATGACAGATCAAATTCGTAAAACAATGATTCCTCAAGTTCTGGTAGATCTAGGTGCTGCAATAAACATTATGACTCTTTAAAATTCACAGTTGTTACAGCTGAATAACACAATCAGAGATACACCAACTATCCTAGAGTTAGCTGACCGTTCTACAATTAAACCAGAAGGAGTTGTTGAAGATCTAGTTATCTCAGTTGAATCCTGGAATTACCCAGCTGATTTTGTCGTATTACAAACTAAAACAAAGCTGGGGGGACACCCTTTAATTCTGGGAAGGCCATGGCTGGCCACAGCCGATGCCTTTATCAGCTGCGGATCTGGTTCAATGACAATTTCTAATGGTTATGAAACTAAACAGCTTACTCTTTATCCTCATGCTACACCCATAATTAATAATGAAGATTATGTGTGGATGGATTATGATGATAATGCTATTCAGCCCATTTTAACTATCGGACAAGCCTTAACTCTTAAATACAATACAGAGGATGAAATAATTAATAATTTTATTTGCGAACCTTCCTCTGTAATTGCTGAAACACACAATCAATTGACTGCAATTTTTGAAATGGATACCCAGGAAAAGATTGAATCTGAAGATTTATCTCAAACATTAACCACCATCTCATCTAAAAGCACAACAGTCAAAATCAAACCTGGCAAGACATTAAACATAAATCCTGATCTAACAGTTGTTGAAACACAACAGTTAATGAAGTTATTATGTGAAAATAAGGAAGCATTCGTATGGGATTACACGGATATGAAAGGAATCTCTTCTGAATTATGTACTCACCGAATTTATATTAAAGAAGGATGTCGACCAGTCTTTCAACCCCAAAGACGAATGAACCCTAATTTAAGAGAAATTGTTAAAGAAGAACTTCATAAATTGCTTAATGCAGGATTTATATACCCCATATCTGATAGTGAATGGGTTTCCCCATTGGTAATAGTCCCTAAGAAAAAGGGGAAATGGAGAGTGTGTGTTGATTACAGAGCCTTAAACAAAGCTACTCAAAAGGATCACTTTCCTTTACCTTTCATTGAGCAGGTGTTGGATAGTCTGTCAGGGAAGAAATTCTTTTCTTTTCTAGATGGATTCAGTGGGTATAACCAAATTAGAATTGCACCCCAAGACCAGGACAAGATCACTTTCACTAGTCCTTGGGGAACTTTTTCTTATAGAGTTCTTCCATTTGGGCTATGCAATGCACCAGCAACTTTTCAGAGGGCTGTTATAGGAATCTTTTCTGATATGCTGAATGACTCTATGGAAATATTTATGGATGATTTTACTCCTTATGGTGTGTCTTTTGAAGATGCATTACAAAATCTTGAGAAGGTACTTAAACGTTGTATACAAGCTCACCTCTCCCTAAGTATTGAAAAATGTCATATGATGATGAGTGAAGGAGTAGTGCTTGGATATTTTATTTCATCTCAAGGTATTCGGGTAGACCCATCTAAAATACTGGTCATTCAGAATCTTCCTGTTCCTAAAACACAAACTGATGTGAGAAGTTTTCTAGGACATGTTGGATATTACAGAAGATTTATTAAAGATTTTTCTAAGATAGCTTCTCCATTATTTGTGTTGCTTATGAAAAATGTTGAATTTAAGTGGACTAATATTTGTCAGAAAGCCTTTGTAGAACTCAAGCATCAGTTATCTATCGCTCCTATTTTGAGGGGACCTGATTGGGCCCTCCCCTTTCATATATCTTCTGATGCTTCAGACACTACAATTGGAGCTGTCTTGGGACAAGAGGAAAATCATCTTCCTTATGCTATCTATTTTATTAGTAAGAACATGACCCCTACCGAGCTTAATTATACAGTTACCGAAAAGGAGTTTCTTGCAGTAATTTATGCCATTAATAAATTTCGACATTATATCACTGGTTATTCTACTTTTGTCCACACTGATCACTCGGCTATTAAGTATTTCATGAACAAATCTGTCACAAATGCTCGAGTTACCAGATGGTTATTGTTACTACAGGAATTTGATATTACAATTGTAGATCGGCCTGGTAAAGAAAATGTGGTGGCTGATTTCCTTTCACGGAGACCAGACGATATAAATATTCAAGTCGTGTTACTTTTGCAATGCATTGTGCTGCAGTTACCTTTCACTCTTAAGTGGTGTGACCTTTGCAAATTGTTCCACAGAAAACATATCACACTGTATTAGAAGAAATTGTTCAGCAAAGTTGCAAGTTATGGCAGTAGTGATTGTCTCTCCCTGGTGTTTTAAATAAATAGAATGCATTAGGAGATGAAATTAGGGCATGTAAAGTTTGTATTTGCACATTGCAGAGGGAATTTTGCTAATAAAAGAACAGCACACAAAATTTTTAGGATGGGTTACTATTGGCCCTCATTATTTAAGGATGCAAAGATATATGTGAGGGCTTGTGACAGCTGTCAGCGAATGGGTCAACCCAATCATAGAGATCAAATGCCATTAAACCCCCAGGTAGTATCCGAACCATTTGAAAGATGGGCCTTGGATTTCATAGGACCCATTAATCCTCCATCCAATCAAAGAACTTATATATTAGTCTCTACAGACTATATGGCTAAATGGGTGGAGGCCAAAGCACTTATTAGAGCCAATGAAGAAGCTTTCCTAGATTTCTTATTTGAAGAGATCTTCAATAGATTTGGAATTCCTAGAGAGCTAGTTACAGATGGAGGACCTCCATTAAATTCTCATGGTTTTATCATAGAATGACTACACCATACCACCCCCAGGCCAATGGGCAGGTGGAAAGCACAAATAAAGTATTAGAAACCATTCTAACTAAAACAGTGAAGGATAACCGGAAGGATTGGTCTCAAAGGCTCCCTGAAGCACTATGGGCTTACAGAACTACCTGGAGAAATACTTCAGGTTTTTCTCCCTATGAATTGGTTTATGGTAAAAATGTTGTTTTTCCTGTGGAATTTGAAATTAAAACTTTAAAAACTACTTTAGCTGTTAACCTTGATTTTACTGATGTGCAGACAGCTAGGTTGCAGCAGCTTCTTGAATTGGATGAAAAGAGATTAGAGGCCATTCACCAAAAAACCATGATTCAACAACAAAGAATGAAGTGGCATGATAAAATCATCAAACACAAGCAGTTACAAAAAGGTAATTGGGCCTTATTGTATGACTCTCGATTTGAAAACTTTCAAGGTAAGCTACATACACGATGGCTTGGACCATATGAAGTAGATGTTGTTTTTCCTAATGGAACAGTAAGACTTTTAACAATTGATGATTCTAAAACACCTCTACTAGTAAATGGTCATAGGCTTCGTTTGAACCAGCGCCCTTTTTCTAAAGAAGATTTCAAGGCTGCTTGCATGACTGATACACATTATCTTTTTCTAGGGGAGTCTTCTGCTCCTCACAACATTTAATTTTCTTCATTGTATTTCTAGCATTAGATTAGATTAAAAAATAATAATCCCTGTCAAGGGTTGGCATGTTACAATTGAATTTTGCAAATTATGGAAGAACTCATTAAGGAGGACAGATTCATCACAAGAAGATCTGAAGCTTCAATCACAGAAGCTTTGTTCCCTTCATTTCAACCCATTTCCTAGCAATATCCCTTTTATTACTTATCCATTTCTCCATCTTTCCCTTTTTCCATTTTTTTCCCCCACTTCTACCTATTCCTGAAATATCATCTTTCAGCTAGTATTTCCCATTCCTTACTGCTGAAATTATCCCTTAGCAAGTACTTCACCCACTTTTCTTAAACCCAAATAATTACATCCCATTCTCCTTATTTTTCCCTTTGCTGAAACACCACTTTCAGCAACATGTCATTCATTTTTCCAATGTTGAAACACCACTTTCAACAACATGTCATTCATCTTTTCATTATTAAAACACCATTCCTTTCCTCTTCTACACAAGTTTTTCATTTCTCCACTTTTATTCTTCAGATCCCTTGGGTGAATATTATTTAGTATTGAGTAGATCCTGATATGCTCATGTTTCTACATTCCAGAGAAATTTAAAGATTCTTCCATCAGTATCAAGCCATTATGAAGCATTCTATACTTCAAATTATAAAAACAAAGGTAAAAATATAAGGTATGCGGTTTTTTATGTAATACAGTTAAATAATATTTTAAAGAGAGGATCTTTCTCAGAATGATTACAATCCCCGCACACTTAAACATCATTTCATCATACGTAAGGGGGGGGATTTCGAAAACTGAATCATCATTCCACACCATCCAATCCACCGTCACTCTTCATATCCATTATTTCTGCCGTCATTGAGACTCCATATCCTCTGTTGCAATGATTAGCTTGATCAAAGCCCGTGTTTTTGTTCTCTGCACCTCTGCATTTGACTCAAGTTAGTAGCTATGGGAGGTTCGACTATCAGACATGAGCCTGGCTCGATAACTCTTCTTGAATTATTCCCGGAGGCCTACCAAATTTTTCAGCAGGCAGGTTGGATAACATACTTCAAAATCTTAGGAGAATTTGATCCTCAGCAAGTTTTAGAGTTTGCGCAGAATTTTCAGGAAGATTACTTTGTAGTCCAAGGGGTCCGAATTTCGGTCACAGAGGAAGATATAGCACAAGTTTCAGGGTTGCCGGTCACAGGTGCTCGCTGGTTTAGCAGGAAACAAGTCATTTTAAATGCACAGCAGGACTTCCTTCTTCCAGAGGAACAAGTTGAGAATAAAGGTCGCGGTATAAGTCTGCATTCATTAACTTGCCCATGGCCAACAGTAGCTGAATTCATCAAGCACTATTTGACTTGCGAGGGGCGTTACCAGGTAGTTTATCAACACGACTTTGTTTTAATGAATCATTTACAGCATGGTCGATTAGTTAACATTCCTTATTATCTGCTTGGATGTATTAAAAACATGTCATATTACTTTAGACGGGTAAAATTCCCATCACTATCCCTTACCCATCATCGCTTATGTCAATTATTAATTCAGAGGGGTTTTTCTCAGCAAAACCCCCCTCTAAATAATCCACTCCTACTTCTCTAGCAAGCCCTTGAAATTCCCCAACAAGCCGAAATTCCCCAAGAAACTCCCGAAAGCTCTTATGAACGGCAACTGGAAGATATCCCTGATCCCCCATTGATCCCATCTTCAGAACCAATTGACCCACCCCCAATTTCATCCCATTTAGCAGAGTCACCCCTTCCCACTATCCACATCTCTAGCGATGACTCTCAAGCTGAAACACCCCCATCTCCCCCTACTCATAAAAGGAAGAGACGAACTGCAACAGTCTCTGTCTCAAAAAGGCAAACAAGGGCCACATCCCAAGCTGCCACCTCTTCCAATAACCCTTCCCCTAGAAAAGAATCTTCTCATAAAAATAAAAGGAAAGTCACTGACTTTTCTGCTTTCCTACCTAGGAGGAAAATGAAAATGACTGTTGAATCTGAAGTCACTCCCATTTCCCCTGACCCTACGACTATCTTGTTAAAACTTCAATCCTCATCACTATTCAAAATTCCCCAACCATTACCCGTCTCATCCTGTGGCACTGCTCCACAAGAACCAGATGCGCAGGGTAATATGACATCGTTTACTACTCAAACAGTAACTGCTCCACAAGAACCAGTTACTCACTCAGCAGCTGAAACACAAGAACCAGCTGCTGAGGTGAAAAAATCAAACACCAAGCATGATAATATAAGGAAACCAGCTGTAGCTGAAACACAAGAACCAGCTACAGCTCTGGATCAGCAATCAACTCCAGCAAAATCAACCAACACACAGGGTTCACTCACCATGGCATCTTTATTGGAGGAAAATGAATTTTTGAAGTCAGAATTAGAGGCCTATAAAAAAGAGTTGGTAATAGCAAGGGAAGCCTTTGATAGAGAATTAAATCTCTACATGTTGGCACATACAACATCAGCACAAAATAATGACCCATGTAAAGAATACGTGTGCCATGAATGTGTAAACATTTACCAACAGGCAGGATACAAAATAGTCAAAATCCCAGTGCCTGAGGCATCCACATCAGTTGCAATCAAAGAAGAACGCCCTACTGCCACATAAGAACTAGTAGGGGCCTCAAAAATTCTGGAAAAAGAAACCAAGCCACAGATATCCTGCCCTGTGTTAGTCAGCTCAGCTACTCAGACGATGCCCCAACCCAGTACTTATAATGCCGAGACACAGACTCCACCATGGAAACAATTGGAAATAATGAATAACTGGAAGAAGCAGTATGATGTTGATCAAGATATAATGTTACAACAGCATAAGTTGGCCTGGCACAATCAGATGTATGCCAACTAGGATAATTGGGAGCATACACTCCAACAGCTCAAGGATTCTAAGAAAGAAATCAAGGAATTAAAAGATAAACTGGTTTTGATGTTTTCATTAGTACAAAAATTGTTAGCCACCAGGAAACCTTCCTTGAATTATTCTTTGTTCCTTTCTGAACGCCTTGTTTATTTTCAATTGAAAACAATTAAGGATGGGAGACCTCATGAGTTGCTCACAGCGGAACAATTTGTCAAAACATTTGCTGATGCCCCCGCTAGTGACCAACATTTGTTATGTGAACTTTATCTTCATAATGAGGCTATGCCTGATAATAGAGAGGTCAACCTGAATCCAATTGTTGGTGATATACAAATTAGGGCATTTGTTTCATTTCTTGCCAATCAAATTACATGGAAAACTGCTTTTATTGCAAGTAGGCATAATGAGGATAATCGCCTCCTTTGGATAAGACCAGAACCTTCAAATCCGGCCATTTTTGTAGCAGAATATCACTGATTTTTGCAGAAGCCAGGAATGCGTGGCTACATACAGCAATTGCAAGCCTCAATACTCCTAAAGTGTCATCAGTTAATCAGAGTCAAGGAAACTCCTGCCTTGAAGGCCAACACCATGTTCTGGCAACAGTCATGTAAGGAAAGACAAGAGTATAACTCTTTTAGCCCTAATAATCTTCAAACTGCACTATCCAGGGTACCAAAATATATCAGATGCATTCAGCAATGTGCTGAGAATTGGATTGGTTATCATTTTCACTTCCCGGTCTTATGGATGCCGACAGAACGATACCAGTCTCACTAAAAATTGGCTAACAGGGACGAGGCAATAGCATGGCAAAAATTGCAGAACAACCAGGGATTCTGATCTTCGACAAAAGCCACCTTCCACAGTTATTGCTTGAGTAACTTGCATGCAAAGAGTCAGTACTCAGACTCTGACTCGGACTAAAAGTTTCCTGAGGACATGCAACCCTTTCAGTTGGGGGGGATGTTAGGACCTCACAATGTACCATTTTTACCATACATGTTGACACCACTTTACCCTTTATAACTATATTTAAAAAGGGTTACATTATCATTTTCATCCATTTTACCCAAAGGTATATGAGATCCTTCTCTTTAATATATATTTAATCTGTTTACATATAATTCCACATTACTCTTATATTTCATCATTAATCGAAGGTAGATTTTTTCTAACACAAGTCTAAAAGATCATAGATAATTTATGATAAGGAACGTGATGTGCTGAAACAATCGGCCGTTGCTGAAACAGTCAACTCCGTTGCTGAAACAGTCAGCGGGCACGTAAATTCCGTCACTACTCGTGATTTTCAATTTCGAAAGAGTATTTTGGGAACAATGGCAACAAGACGAAGACAAGAAAGAAAGTTGTTACACGGATTGTTCTGAAGCCAGTACTTTTTCTGTATCTATTGTAACAATATTTTTCTATGGAAGAATAGAAGGACCCTGTTTTAAGATAGAAGAATAGATTTGGATAAATATAGATTTGCTCTGATGTAACTGTAATAGATGTCTCCTCTTTAAAAAGAGGAGACATCATCATTAGAAGGGGAGTTAGAGACTACAGGATAAACATCATTTTGAGCGGAAAGGAGCAAGACTCAATTGTAATGTATCATTCCTTTTTGATAGATGAATAAAGGTTTCTTTTGAACGCTTCAATTTAACTCTTTCCCATGGGGAATCTTGTGAGAAGGAAAGGGCCCGCCTTCATCACAAGATTCACCCGATAGCTCCTGTAGTTTGTTGAATTTCTTTATGATATTCGCACCTTAATTTAACTCTGTTTACTGAATCATCATTTGCATAGTTCTGTAGTTCTTTAAGCAGTCTGTTTTCTTTAACGCTGCATGAGTTCGGTAACATTCATTCTTAAAGAAGCCAAGAGATCTTTTTTTGTTATCTGTTTGAATGTATGATTGATGCCGGAAACAGGTGCTGAAGATTCCTGTGCAAAGGAATAGGGTCATGTTCCCCATAGGTTGACTCTCTTTTTCTTGCAGTGTGATTAGTATCAAGAGACAGGTGCTAAAGGTTCATGTTCATGGGAATAGGATCCTGTTTTCTTGGATTGATCTTTTCTACAGTGTGATTAGTGTCAAGCAATAGGTGCTGAAGTTCCTGTTTGGAGGAATAAGGTCTTGTTCCCTGCTATGGTTGATTGGTTTCCTTTCCTGCAGGGTGATTTCCTTTCATTATCTTTTCCTAGGATTCTTTTAATGAAAGACTGCAATAGAGGAATTTCTTCTGCTGTAACACAAGTAGACTTCAGCTTTGTTAAAGCAGGGTGTGAATAGTTAGATTTGTATGATTGATAATTGTGTGGCTTCTACTACAACATTATCTTGCTTTTGGAATTGAACATATCCAGTGCGTGATTGTCTTTAGAATAAACAGACCTTCCCGGGTTGACAATTTATGTGGAGCTTGAATTGTTAAAACAATTAAAGCGACCAACACCTACCCTCTTATTCTTCTAACTAAGAAGAAAAAACAAAATTTAATATTCCAACTAGCTTAAAGCTAATCGGGAATATTACACCTGTAAATTGGCATTCTTAACTATCCAACCAAAAGGGTATGGTTTATGATGTGGTACGGTTTCAAGGTTAATCTTTTTGACCAAGTCTTCTGAAATCAAATTTGCTTGCGACCCACTATCAAACAATGCATCAATCTTTGTATGATTTGAAATCACTCTAACATGGAACAATTATATCCTTGGGTCTTCATTTAGAGTGTTGGTGTGACTCAGTTGAGGAACTAGTACTTTTTATGGCTTCCTTTCCTTTGTTAACCATGGCTACAATCTTGGTCTCATCTCCGGAATTGGATCTGAGATCTTGTTGTTTGGTGGTAGTCATCTTTTGTTTCCCTTTGTTATTTCATTTCTTTGGCCTTAGTTCAAGATGTAGTTTCCAACAGTGGGCTTCATCATGCCCCTCTTTGGAATAATGTTTGCATTTATTTTTCTCCCCTTCTTTCTTGATGCTTGCATTCTTATTTCCCTTCTCTTTTCCCTTACCCTTGAATGGCTTCTTCTTACTACCCTCTTCCTAAATGTTCTTTCCCCTTTCTTCAAGATGTGTGGCTTGCACACATACTTCATCTACTTTGTTTAGGTTAAACATAAGGATAGTATGTTTCAAGTAGGAATTGAAACCCCCAATGTATTTCAAGAGTGTGTATTTTGAATTCAAGTTTAATCCTTACAACAAAGCCCTCTTTCTAAACTCATGGGTGTACTCTTAAACTGCTTGGCCTTTGAGTTGCCTAAATTTTTTCCAACTCATTATTTCCTTTTGCATATAGGCTAATGGATAAAATGTATTTTAATGGAAGAAATGAATTCAACCCAAGAAATGGATATCTTACCACGAATTTGCATTTCCTCTTAAGACTTTGCCTCCCACCAAACTAGTGTTGCTCCTTATAGCCTTAATGAAGCCAACTGGATCTTTATGTTGTCCTCTTGTAGATTTTGAATTCTGCATTATACTTCCAATTGATGGATCCAATTGTCTAACTTCTCTGCATTTACCTCACCATTGTACATGGGAATTTCAAACTTGATGTCCAACTTGAGTAATGGAGTTTTTCTTTTTGGGATTTTTGAATGCGTGTGGGTGGTTTTTGCATTGGAAGTGGAAGATGAAGATGCTGATGAAGATGATGAGGATGAGGATGGTGGAGATGGAGGTGGTTTTCCTTCACTTCCTTTTGAACCCTTCTCTTCATCCTTTTTACCATCTGAATATCCTTCTCCATGTGGAGGCTTAGAACCTTCTCCTACTCTTTCTGCAGTGAATGCATCAAACATGATTTTAACCATTCTCTGAATATCTTTGAAGTCTCTCTTGAAATCCTCTTCTTCTGAATGTCCATTTTTCTCTTCAACACCTGAGATAATGGCTAAGGATTCAAGCTCAACCTCTGATGCTTGTACCTCTTCAATCACTTCAGCTTCTTGTGCAATTTGTACCTCTTCAATCTCAACTACTGGAGATAGAACTTGAGGTGCTTCAAGTGCAACTTTGAGTGGAAATTTGGGTAAATATGATGCTTTCTCAACTCTCTTTATTCTTATCCTAATCTCAGGACTAACAACCAATAGCTTCCCTTCTCCTCTCTGCAACTTCAACCTTGTAAGCATCAAAAAATTGCAACTATTAAAACCCTTCTTGCACAATATCAAGAAAAGAAAGAAAATAAACTTTAGCAACCTTGTGCCCTGATGCCAACTTGATCTGAAATTTATTGCTAGTTAATGTTGTGCTAATATTAGTTTCGGATTTAACAAGAAAGTGCTTTGGTTTGCTTCTTATACAAGGGTTTATATATGTGCTTATGATTGACAATTCAATAAACTTGATGATATTAAGTGTATTTCATGAAAATAAAAGCATGGAAACTAAACTTTGAATAGCAGCATATAAAAACACAAGAAGCACAAATAACTAAGTCAAATACACATGATTTTGATGAAGGAGTTCACCCCTCCTAGGCTACATCTCCTTGGTCCAGCTTCATAGCATGGGCCTTTGTATTATATTCAATTGTGAAAAGGTGTTGTTTACAGTCTCCTGTTGCCTCTTCAACCTGATCCAATGGCTGAAAAACATCAAAATCTACCAAGAATGACTCTTCCTAAGCCAAAATTGGTCGAAAATTGCCTCAGTTATGGAAAAACCATTCCTTTCTAGTATTTCTCCACTAAATCTTCAAGTCAGCCAGTTAACTCCACTAAAAGTGGAGCTTCCCCTCATTTAGCAGGTCTCCCAAAACCTCTACTAAGATAAACCCGGACTTAATTACAAATAAGTGGAGATTAGAGTGTAGTTAATGGCGTGTTTAAGTGCTAAGCGTGTTTAGTGCCAACACTTTGAATTATGGACTAAACCATGGATTAGTGGTTAATAAACACAGTTTATCGGAATTAACTTTTCCGGTGAACAATCTTGGGCCACGATCGTAGCGCTTCGAACATGTGGGAGGGGTTGGCCCCATCCGGACCCCCAACCATAGAGCGGATAAACTTTAAATATTCATGGCAGACTTATGGGTTCAGACCCATGATATAGCGGAGACAATAGAGCGGTGCTGGCACGAGGGTGATAGTGGGTTCGACCCGGACCCCCGCACCAAGATTTTTCTAGGAAATAAAATGACCCATATCCATAGTTTGCAAACTTTGTATTATAATGTATATATATGCCTCCAATTTATTTAAGAGTTAGCTCCAACAATTAGACCTGTCCACCGGTTTAGAAGCCCACTCCTCCAAATTTAGTTAGGGTCACAACATTACAATTCAAAAATATATTAACCATAATATGCCATGGGGGAGGGCACGTGGTAGCCTTCGGCTGCACCACATGGCCCTTCTCCATTGGCCCAAAAATTTTCACCATTAAAAATAATAATCCACCATGTATAAAAATTTCAACCTTAGGATTAGGAGGAAAATTTCAATTTCCCTAAACAACATTGGCGAATCTTATTGTGACACTTGTCACAGTGTCACTGACCGAAATCAAGAGAATAGTCCATGAATATTCTTGAGTTGTTGACTATACTGCCAAGTCATCATTCTATCACTGTTCTGCATATTTTTTACATGTTTGAGAAAATGAACAACAAACCATAAATTACTCATACGAACTCGAATAGTGATGAAATGAGTTACGTTGGAATTTTGGTGACAAGATCTATCTAGTCAGTTTGGTTTGGAGAATTTCTGATAATTTTCATTTTTGAGCTAAATATTGAGCCTCTGATCCTAATTGTAGATAAACATTTCAACTAAGTTATATTCCTATTTTTATGTTGCTTCTTCTTGGCTGCTACCAATACCTGCACACTAGTAAACTTTGTTAGATTTACAAAATCATCATAATTTGGGTTCTTTCCAACTTTATCTTTGTCTCTCTCTGCCAAATATTTATACTCAGTTTCATCTGGCTCATCCAATTGATTTGCAAGCAGAGTTACTCTTCCACTTAACAAATCATCCACAAGTTTTTTCTCCCGTAGCATTTGTAACAAACCTTCACTTGAAAATTTTTCATCATCATATAGTAGTTCATAAGTTTTTTCACATTCATCATTAAATACTGCATCACAGGGAGTTTCCTTACTATCATATGCTACTTTATTGTCAGTTACATACATACTTTCATTTTTTATCCTAGTTATGATGCTTTCAACACAATCACTATTTTTAACAACAACTTCATCAACTTCATATTTCTCACTTTAATTCATATTGTAATACATTTCAAGAATATCCCAAAAAAAAAAAATCATTACATACTTCACCAAATTCATGCAAAAAAACTAGAAAAAAATGTTTTCATTCAGCGTTGATATAATAAGAAGCAATGATATTTCACCTCTACTCTTATCATGTGGATTTATAGAAGTTTCTAGAACAAATTTCCAAATTTCCATAAATAAACTGAACCAAGCAATCTTTCCATTTTTTTTTCCCCAAAGTTTAAAATTTTACCTGAGAAAGATGGCAGAACTCACATTTATCATTTAAATATTGCACCAGTTTTGTTCAAATTCTTCATTGATTTGGTCTAGTTTTGTATTTTCATCCTCAAGTATGGTTCTTCAGCCGGAAACATTTCATATTTTTCCTACAGCTTCTTCCCTTTAATTCTTTCCTCCACTTTAATAGATGCAACACTACTTCACAAATAGTAGATTCAACTGAGAATTTCACGTTATGGTTGTGGATACCTGGGCTCGTATCCCAGCAACCACACTTGCACACACATATACTCTAACATGTACAGGAGCTAACATTCATCTCTCACTTGACACCCTGATACTGTATCAGAGGATAATATGAACACAAAACACTTAATGAATACAATCCAACTACACTAATTTATTAACTACATAGATTTCACCGACTCCCATTTATTTTCTACCTAAAGTTGTCGACTATTAACTTTTACTGATTTTCACTGACATCTATAGAACATTCATCATGTACTTTCATCATCATGGGAACAATAGGCGTGATTGATATGTTGACATTCCTTCTATTCACTCTATTATAAGTGATAACTAATTTATATGTGCAGACTGTACCATTTACATCTATTCATTCACCCTTTTTAACTTGTTGGATAGAAAGTGTACATAGAGATTATTTGGTTGATATGGACTTTTACGTGGTGTTCTACAACACAATGGGAAGGATATTTATATTAATAAATAAATAGTGAAGTGGGAAGAATATTTATATTAAAAAATTAAAAAATAATAATAACCATAAAAACTTATGTAGAATATAAATAAAATGCTTTAATTTTATCTTAATTTTGTATAGATTTTATATAGAGATAAAACAATTGAAAGTAAAAATATTTTAATTTAATTTTAGTATTAGAAAGATGTGTAAAACTTTCACTACTTAATATAGTTCATATTATTATTAATAATATTATTTATATCATATAATTGTAAGGTGACATGTAATATTTAAAATAAAAATATATTAATAGCAAAAAAATTATTTTACTATTAGAAATTAATAATATTTCAATGTCCATATTAGATAACATAAATTAATACCAATTTTGTTTTATAAATTTAATTTTATTATTTGCAGAAAACTAGATTACATCACATAATTAGATTACATTAAAGAACTTATACTACACCCCTAGATCCAAAGACAAGGGATAATCATGTAGTTTTTATTTTTCCCCTTTCTCCTATGGACATCAGTCCCACAGTGAAGGCAAAAGGAGTTTGCTCATTTTCTTAATATATTTCCATGGAAACCAGACCAACAGGATTTGACATGTCTTCCTCGCCATTATACTAGGTTGATTCATGATTATGTTTTACCCACAAATTGCAGACAATGTTCAAGCAAAAGATCTCTCCTTCTGCTTTGCCAAAAGTTTTTCCTCCACCGAGGTTTGTGTCAGAACTACTAGGGGATAACATGGATCTTAGATGTTTGGTTGTTCATTGGTGTCTTCTGTTGTTTGGAGATATTATGCTTTTGATCTGCAAAATTTTGGGCACCTGCTACTGGTTTTGGATCTCACTAGCCACAATTGTTTCTCTTTTCCTCTTGTGAGCTAACAATCCCTTTCGAAAAGGGACACACATGTTGAAGGTGTCGAGTTTTTTGGT
Source organism: Pinus albicaulis (assembly GCA_034641835.2). Taxonomy (NCBI): domain Eukaryota; kingdom Viridiplantae; phylum Streptophyta; class Pinopsida; order Pinales; family Pinaceae; genus Pinus; species Pinus albicaulis. The sequence goes on along the minus strand of CM076575.1, from coordinate 775,219,499 downwards.
AAGTTCTACAACTAAACATAGTGTTTTCATAGTCCAAATGTAATATCCCTCAATAGACCTCGGGAAAAATACAAAAGATTATTAATTTTTTACAAGATTTACTAGTATGTAATATTCCCAATAACTTATTCCATATTTATTAATTGATTATTAGATAAAATCACTATCATTAAATTAATAGTCTTAGAAATGGAATAAGTGAGTCACATAACATAATAACCATTAATGTAACTTTACATAAATATTTCTATTGTAACATTGCATCATTATCATCATTCATTTAATTAGGCTAGTTAATATCATATTTGATGATATAAGTGTCAATTTCATGCAAGGTAGCAATATCATAAAATTAACAAAATAAACAAACACATAAATGGATATAGATATACCCTGGAAACCCTGAAGGGAAAAACCAACAAACATTTATTTTTATTAAATGTTTCATGATGAAGTTCACTCGACTCAATGGCAATAAGGGAGTCCATCTCTTGTCCATTTAAAATTTTACAAATAAATATCATCTTTAAGCATAACTAAATAAATTCCATTAAAATAATCACGATAACATGTTTTTCAAAAACTTTTACCCTATAATTCCTTGGGAACTATTTCTTTGTTTCCTCATTATTTCCTGTATTGGATTATCTTTCATTTGAATACATTCACACTGCATGGACCGATAGTCAAGCACAATGACCTCATTACTTATCATAGTATTAATTATATTCCATATTTCATTTTTTGCATAAGGGATGGATTAGACACTATTAATTCATTCTTCACATAAATCACAATTTTTCTTGCACTTACTACCATCAGAAAACTCTAACATCATGGTTATATAACATATTCATTTATTAAACCCAAATAATTAATCTCTACTAATTAAACTTTAAAAATATTTTCATGTTCTAGTTTCTTGCTCATGGATAGTAATGTTAAAAGTTGTCTTGGTATTTTTTCTTTTACACACATCCTAAAGTGCAAAACAAATTTCTGGGGCATGCATAAATAAATGCATAAAGAGTATCTAGGCATGCCTCTTTATTGACCCTGCACATGCATTAATTAAAAGCACATAATTTCAAAAACATCTATATTTATCTATACATGATTATGGTTATGAAACTTGTCTAGCCATCCAAATCTCACATGCATAAAGTAAAATGCATAAAAATTTTCCAAGGCATGCTCATCTATCTATACTTCACATCTATTATAAGAACAAGAATAGTTACATTTTACCTCTACCCATAAAAACAAGGTAATATTTTTGACAAATCACCATGGTTAACATTATCTCTTTGCATAAGAAGAGGGAAATCCAAAAGATAATCACCACAACTAATATTATTCCTTTGCATAAAAACACATTATTTTCCAAAATAAAAACCACCGCAACTACACATTTAGTATTATTATTATTATTTTCAAAGATAACTAGCAAAGTGGCTATTATATTTATGCATGCAAATAGATATTATTTTTCCAAAACAAACTAGCCCTACTACTATTATCTGTGTGTATGTAAACACATATCCTTCTTCTATAAAAAAAAACTAGCCCAACAACTATTATCTTTGTGCATCTAAACATATATTGTTTTTCAAGAAAAATAACACAATAAGTATTACTTTTATGCATATAAACATATATTTTTTTCAAGAAAATTAACACAATAGTTATTATCTGAGTGCACATAAGCACATATTCTTTGTCAAGAAACTAGAAAAAATACATATTCTTTTTCCAGAAAAGTAGTATAATAAATGCATATTCTTTTTCAAGAGAATTAGAAAAATAGCTATTATCTATGTACTTATAACCACATATTATTTTCTTAAGAAAACTATTGTAATAACAATTATCTATGTACATATAATCACACATTATTTTCTAAAAAACATTATCCCAACAATTATTATCTTGGAGCACAAGAACATTACTTATTATATTCAGAGAAAGTTTTATAACTTATATTATCTCTCTGCATGAGATATATTTATTATTTTCAAAATGAAAACACATAGGTTATTATATTTAAGCATTGCAACATATTTCTTTTCAAAAATAAAATCCCATAAATTATTATATTTGCGCATGAGAATCCATGGAAATCTTTCCAAGAATTTTAATATGGTTAACTTATCTTTTTGTGCACAAAATCCATGCAAACATTTTTAAGAGAACCACATGGATAACCTATCATTTTATGCATAAGAATCATGCAAACATTTTCAAGAAAATAACATGGTTAACTTATCTCTTAAATGGCCCATTCTTTCTCATAACTTCGTCATTGAACAATCCTGTGAAAAGAAAATAATTGCCTTGCATTGGCACAAACTTATCACTATAGAAATCCAATGTTTTGAAACCCAATATTTAACTTCATGGAACTTTCTATTTGTGTAAAAATACTCGAATTTCACTTGCCAAGCTAAGTAATCAATTTCTTGTATCACCTTTACCCGAATTCCCAACCGCAGTTGAAATGGGTAGTTTTCTACTTAATACCATTCATCTAGAAAGGAAACAATTCCATCTACCCATGTTTATCACGATGTGTTCCTTATCCAAGTCAAATTCATCTCTTTGTCCTCAAAATTATAATTAGAGCCAATTTTGTTAAACCCTTCAACCAATTTGCAGGCGCTCTACAATATCATGGGCCAGAAGCATCCTCGTTTCTAACCTACCAGTGCCCTACATTCTACACCTCACCATTCATTTAAATCCATAGCATAGATCTAGAATTGCATCAAAGTTATGGAAAATATGCAACTAGAACCCGTCCAAAGATAATGGTAAATAATGATGCAAAATTCTTTCATGACCTCAAACCAATGACCAACTGTATATTCCAAACGTGTTTCCCTGTTTTCTTTTTTTTCATAACATGGCATTTATTTTTTTTAAATAGTTGCAATATCAATTTTTTTTTTTACACATATATCAGTTGTGAGCATCAAGAACCCTAACCAATTCTTGATGTAAACACATCAAATATTTTCATATTATAATAAGTGTGAATGCTAGATATAATTTCTAGAGATATTACATTCTCCCCCCCTTAAATATAACATTGTCCTCGGTGTTCATATCTTCTTTAATTTTTCATCATTATAGTATTTTCCAGTATTTATCTCCCATCGTAATTTTTTTATTTTTTTATTTTTTTTTTAATCTCTCACAATCAACTTTTTAAATCAACTTTCAATCATGAAATCTATCTCTGGTCATGATAGTTTTGTAAATGTAGAAGCCAGAATGGAATCCTTCCCCTTGAAGATGAAGGATTTTATTTTCAGGAAATAACAATAAGTAGAGGCAATAATGTTTTATTAATAATCATAAAAATTTACAACAACGAAAATATTCAATTTTTCTTTCATGTTTTACCCATTGTTTAATTTCAGAAAAACAAAGTCTTTATGAAACTTATGGTTACTTATCATTACAATTGGAAACCATGGCCACTTAATGAAATAATTTAATTACATGTGATTTATCATCTATAGCAAGCACTCTAGGCGTGGTTTATCATCCTACAATCAAGCACCTTGGGTGGTTTATTAGTCTCCTTCGCAAGCACCCCATCGTGTATGACCAATAAATATATTTAATATCAACATCACATCACAAAATTTTAAATCAAATTTTATTCACAATAATTTATCATAGTACCTCTCTAATTATTCAGAGAACATATAGATTTCTAATCACATAAATGATAAAAGTATTCATAACTGCACAAAGTACATATTGTCTTATCCCTTGCTAAAGACATCCACAAGTATAATATTATGAATTCGTGGAAATAAAATAGATATTTCCCTTTAAATATAGCCCCACTAGTTCTTTCCTACGCACTAGGATCCCTTCCTTCCAAGAAACTAATCATAACCTTTCACAGATTTACACCTCCTCAACCCAAGCATCCTGCTAGATCTAGGTTCAGATCTAGTCTTTATCTCCCACTAACACCTTTAAATTTAGACCGTCAGTATCTCTTGTATTTTTTTCATGCATCTTCCACCCATGAAATTTATCTTGAGCCATGTGAGCTCTTGGTGGAAATATCATTAAACAGGGCCATCCCTTTTTGAAAAAAAGGAGGATTTTTCTTGTCCCTTCGTGGATCATAACTGATTTTCAGTGTTTCCTCACAGTTACGGATCTAAGCCCTCACTTGTTAACTCATATAATATTCAAAAACATAATAATAAATAAAATACCTTCATTTTATCAATAAAATAAATATTTACTTTTCACTTTTTCAACCACATTTCATTTTAGAAAAATCGTGCAAGTCATTTTAAAATGGATTTACCACTTTCCTTCATATTATTTGTCAATTTTCATATATAATTAACAATAAAATCATGTGAGATATCAATTTCCACTATCATTGCATGTTTCCTCGGCGCATTTTCAAATCATCACTTATGATTCCTACCATCTCATGATTCTTTGAAAAGTTTCAGGCCCTACGACCCGAGTGTCCTCATGGTTTTGGCCTTCAATTAGGGCATCCACCGAAATCCAACAATTCATAGGAATCATGAACGAAATATTATGTCTCACGATTAGTGTTCATTTCAAATTTTCCACATAATTATCAACATTCAATTTATAAAAAAAATCAATATATATTTTATTCACAAACCTTGCATGTCATAATAGTAAATATTATACATTAACATTTGCAGTTTTCAAATCACATTGAAATGTTTTACCTTTCAATGGCTCTTATATTTTGCGTTATTGAAATTTTAGTGACTTAATTGTGTTGCCATTAAGCTACCCCTGCTTAACCATACTAGAAACATTAGTCACAACCAAACTTCATAAAACCATATTTTTCAAAAAATCATGTTATTTACAAAAAAAAATTAAATATACTCAAGAAGCATTTTAATATTCACATGCATCAATGTCTGGTACTTGGCCTATCAATATTCCACTTAGATTTTCTATGCATTAAGAGTAAGCATATAAAATAAGGATACATCTTCTAGAAAATATATCCAGGAAAATTTAAAGCAAAGTTTCCCTTGAAGATGTCTTCCAAAACAATAGTTAAGGAACTAAGATCTTCTATAGCTATTCTAATCCAATCATTGACATTAACCATAGTTATAATTTATGAAAAATGAAATTTCATTTTACACATATGTATCTAACCATCAGTGCTTATTCAACATTGTTAGGAAAAATACTAAGTGGGGTGGTGAATCAGTATTTAAAAAACCCATAATAATATTTTATTTTCTAAATTTTGTACGCAAATTTACTAAATCCAACTAGTGTATGTACGTGACTGTTATACAGGAAATGAGTGTATGCTTAGTAAACTTATAAATTAGCTAATATTTTATCTATTTAACTTAAACCATAATAATATATTCATCAGACATTTGACAAGCAGTAAGAATGTCCATTATGAACATAATAAAGCATCACACATAAGCAACACACATGAACACAGGGATTTAAGGTGGAAACCCATTGTGGGAGAAAACCACCACTGTTGTCATCTCAGTCTTCAATCTTATTATTATCAAAAACTTCTTACATTCTTGTACTAGTGCAAACTCATGCCACTACGCAAGCACCCACCTACTGAAGGCTATAACCTTCAGTCGTTCTCCAGCTCCTACTGGAAGGGAGATTCAACCCCCTGATCTCATTTACCGTCACCCACTAGACGGGAGATTCAACCCCCTGATATGATCACCAACTAATACTGGCAGGAACCTTTAACTTCCTTACTGAAGGCTCCAACCCTTAGCACCATTCGTGGATCAAGTTTCATAAATTTTCACACTAGATCCACCTGCTTTAATACATCACAACTTGTATACCACTTTTCAACACATAATCATTTTTGAACCATTTAACATCATATAAGCCAAATATCTAGACCAAAATGTATTACTCTACCCAAAACATTCATTCAATTCTCTAAAACAACCACTGAACCAAACAGTCACCAATCACTCGAATACTAAACCACCCACTAAAGAAAATAGTCACCTAACCAATCACCAACTTAATTCAAACAAAACATTGACATCACTGTAACCAGAACACAAAACTAAATTCAAAATACTACATCAACACACTGAATCAACTACAACCCTAATCATTTATAAACTAAAAGACATACGCTACTTCAATTAAGGCAACCCGTGTGTATATGCACTTTTTTGTAGAGAAACTTGTGTATAGATATCAATATATTAAGTTCTTAAAATTGTTACTCTAAATCAGTCACAGAATTGACATAGTCATTTATTACAAATCTTTGAACCCTCATACAGTTATAAGCATCAAGAATATTTTCAACCAATCAACATGCAACTAATTTCAACATCATCATTCAATCAATCCTACTTCAAACATTATCACTCAACCCAAATCAACATGAAGACATCATTGACAGAGAGAAAAGATACAGTAGCAGTGATATAATTGATCAGTCATTTATAAGCAGAAACCCTTCCTTTATGTACATGACTTTGATGAAACAAACCTGCGTGTATACGCGACTTCATTGAGACCAACCTGTGTACAGATCTGCAAATTTTGACATAAAATTGTGCAGCTCTTCAGAACTTCAGAAAGACCCAGATAATAACATGCAGAGATAAAAACATGCATCAATACTTAGATCTAACCAATCCATGAGCATATCATACAATGCACATCCATTTTAGGTCTCATGGTCCTAATCCATCATTGTATTCATCGATGCATTATTATTTCAGATCAACTTGTCAGTTATGTCCCTTACAATGCAAATATACTTCAAATTGAAGTATTCATCAAAAAACCCTTACACATGCAAACTTAGCACTTTGATATTCACCTCCTTATATAGTTAGAGCCTTAGCCAATACCATGAGCCAAAACCACACTAGTGTTGGTGGTAATCTTGGACAGGATCAAATAATCGTTACGATGCTCCATCTTGAGGGCTAATACCATGGTAAATACCCTTTTTATTAAAAAATTAGTGAGCCAACATGTACATGACTTGGCTTCTTCATACCTACGTGTGTACGTGACTTGGCCTTGACTAACTTGCGTATAGATATTCAAATATTTGCCTTCATCAAACTTTTATTTCTGACCTGCAAACCTCTGACCCATCATCTGGTTACCATTGAATTATTTTGTTACCAGTGGGTTGCCATCAAGGACAACACATGTACCATAATGTGAAAAATCTCCACCTTTGGACTTGATCATAACCATGTTGGTGTTTGATCACCATAACTTGAACATGCCTGAAAGAGACACCATAGTCAAACACCAAGATAGTCTCCCCCTTTGACCTCAAGGGCAAAGGATGGACCAATACTTTCCCTAAGCACATGCAGATGTTTCAAAAGTCTTTAAAATATATGACTCTATTATGCAACTAAAAAATACCTTACATCAACCACCCAACCAAGTGGGTTATATACCAACAACTTACCAACATGGTATTACATATATGACTCAATTTCCCAACCAAGTGGGTTTACATAGTATCATTGAATAATTACATCATAGGACTCCATGTGACCTTTAAATTAAATGACATGTACAAAGTGACAAAATTTTGAACATCTACAGCAGTGTCTTAAACATAATGCCAACAATGCATTAGCAAGGCTAAAACTCCCCCTGAACCAGTGCTCCCTGCTTGGAATTTCTGATCAGAGAGGTATGCGTGCTTGTCTGAATTGAAACTTGTCTATATACACTATGCTTCATGAAAGTTGCGTACAGAAATAAAACTTATGAATTTTCACATGTAGAAAGAGCAAGCTTGATTAACAGCAAAATGAGGCAGAGATAACTCCCAGTTTCTGTCTGATATATTCAAATGCTTCTCTTGGAAGATTTTTAGTAAATATATCAGAAATTTGTACTTTGGAGGGAACATACTTCAATTTAACCTTTTTCTCAAGCACCTATTCTCGTAGGAAATGATACTTAATTGGAATGTGTTTGGTCTTGGAGTGCATATCAGGATTTTTCAAATTACCAATAACACTTGTATTGTCACATAGGATGGATATGGGTGGAGAACATTTGATTTGAATATCTTGTAATGTCTGCATCATCTAGAGGATTTGAGTGCAACAAGATGCAGCAACTACATATTCTGCTTCTGTTGTAGATAAGGCAATAGAAATTTGTTTCTTGTTGAACCAAGATACCAATCGAGGCCCCATGTAAAATGTACCTCCACTAGTGCTTTTCCAGTCATCAACATTTCCAGCCTAATCTACATCTGTGTATGCATGAATGGTAATATATGCATCTTTAGGATACCATAAGCCAAAGTCTTGGGTTCCTTGGATATATTTGAATATTCTCTTAACAACTTGAAGATGTGTTTCCTTTTGATTGGCTTGGAAATTTCCAACGATCCCGACTGCATGCATGATATCTGGTTTAGTATCTTTTAGTTAAATCAAACCTCCAATCATAGACATGTACTCTATTTGGTTTACTATGGGAGATTCATCATGTGAACTGAGACTACATCTTGCCATGATTGGAGTACATATTGGTTTGCAGTATTCCATCCCATACTTCTTCAAAATATGCTTGAGATATTTTGTTTGTGAGAGAAAAATGCCATCTTTTGCTTGTTGTACTTGTAAACCAAGAAAATATGTTAGTTCCCCAAGTAAAGACATTTCAAATTCTTGCTGCATAACAGAAGAAAATTTTTGACTCATATATTATTCATTACTTCCAATGATGATATCATCAACATAGAAAACAATAACTAGCAATTTATTATCCTCAATTTTTGTGTAGAGGTTGTTGTTTGTTGATCCTTTTATAAAACCTTATTGTTGAATATACTTGTCAAGAAAATAATGTCATGCTCGTGGGGCTTGTTTTATCCCATATAAATCCTTTTTGAGTTTGCATACAAGGTTTTCATCATTCCCTAAAATGAATCCTTCTAGTTGTTCAATATATACTTCTTCTTCTAGATCTCCATTAAGGAATGAATATTTTACATCCATTTCATAAACTTTGAAATGGAGAAAACTTGAAAATGCAAGAAAAATTATTATGGCTTCAAGTCTAGCTACTGGAGAAAATTTTTCTTCAAAGTCTATACTTTATTGTTGAGCATAACCTTTACAAACAAGTCTATATTTGTTTCTAATGACTTCTCCATTTTCATTCAACTTATTTTTGAATATCCACTTTGTCCCAGTAAAAATTTTATCATGAGGCCTTGGAACCAATTCCCATGTATTATTATTTTCAATTTGACCAAGTTCTTCATCCATGGCCTTAACCCAACATTCATCTTTACTAGCTTGATTTACATTATGTGGTTCAATGGTGGATAATAAAGCTAGATAACTAGGAGATCCTGCAATAGTTCTTCTTGTTTGTACCCCATATTCATTTTCTCCTAGAATTTGAGTTTCTGGATGATTCTTTTGAATGTACCTGGATGGAGCCTTTTCTTTATCAGATGTGTCTTGTTTTGTTGCTTCATTAGTTTCTTCTTCTATATCATTTCGATTTAATGAGGGAAAAAATTCACCATCATCATTCTCTTTTGTTCTTGTTACCTTTTTTAGATCTGTGCATGATTCATCAATTACAACACTAATACATTCAACAATTTTCTCAAGTCCCTTATTGTAACATTTGTATCCTTTGCTTGTATATGAATAACCAAGAAGTATTCATTCATATGCCCTAGCTTCAAACTTTCCAAGTTTTTCATCATTATTTTTTATGAAACATTTACTTCCAAAGACTCTAAAATTCTTTACAGTGGGTGGCTCACCATACCAAATTTTGTATCGATGTTTATCACTATTTACACAAACATGAGCCTTGTTGATAATATTTACTACAGTATGTGCAGCTTCACCCCAGAAGGTGTCATGGGTTCTAGGCTCATCAAGCATAACACGAGCCATTTGTTGAACAATTCTATTCATTCTTTCTTCCACACCATTTTGTTGAGGAGTTTTGGCTACAGAAAATTGTCTTTTTATGCCATGTTGTTCACAGAAATCAAAGAATTCATTTTATATGTATTCTCCTCCTTGGTCAGATCTGAGACTTTTTGCTTTAAGATCTAACTCATTTTAAACTAATTCTTTGAAGACTTTAAATTTATCAAATGCTTTCATCTTTGTGTTTCAATAAACCGATCCAGTGCATTCTAGAAAAGTCATCAATAAATAAGATATATTATTGTTCTCCACGAGGTGACTTTTTCCTTACTGGTCCACATAAATCAGTATGCATAAGTTCAAGAGGCTTACTTGTTGATCCTTCTTTGGCATTGAATTGAACTTTGTTTCTCTTACCAAATTGACATGACTTGCATATGGTACTTTCTGGTCGGGTGATGTTGGGCACATTACGAACAGATTTGAGCTTGCTTAATTTTCTTATTTGGGAGAAACTTAGATGTCTCAAAATTCAACTTTTCCTAGGTAACATTTTTCTTGACCACTTTTCAATATATACATATTACTCGGAGTTCTTGTTCATTTTATTATGTCTTTCCTGTGTCAAGTTCACGAACCACACATTCTTTTGATCTAAAGACTAGCTTATTTCCTTGATCACGCATTTGGCTAACACTCAAAAAGTTATGCTTTAATCCATCAACATAAATAAAATTTCCATCTTTAACCTTTTCGTTTATAAAATTATATCCTTTACCCTTAAGGACAGCAGGAGAGTCATTTCCAAAAGTGGCATTCTTTTCTTTATATAAAGCATTGCATGAAATAAATTTATATTTATCACCCGTCATGTGTTTTGAGTATCCGTTGTCAATGTATCGTTGATTTTCTTGTCCTTCTGCAAACAATTCTATGCCAAAACTTTCAAATTCTAAGTCCTTCCTTTCCCATACCTTAGAATTTTTTGATATTTCTCCTTTTGAGATGTTGGCTGTAATTTTCTCTTGAATTCGAATTCCTCATGTCCAAATTTATTGCATAACGAGCATTAAATTTCATCTTTTAGAGGTGTGAAATTATTATAGGTGTTCTTCTTTATTCCTATTTCATTCCTTTGTTTTCATGCTTCTCTAGTCATGATGGTTTTGTATGCAATACATTAATCAACTTTGTGACCAAAATTATGACATAAGAAACATTGTCCATTAAAGAAGAATTTTGTGTGATCATAGAACCTTCTAGTGTTGTGTACCTTTTGATTGATGCTTCTGTTATTTCTCATCCTTGAATTAGAGTGAACATGATTTACCTATGAAGTTTATTTATTCTTCTATTGAAAATTGAAACTTTGTTGATTGGATTTTGCTGCATTTAGATAGCTTCTGGTTGTGGCTGAGGATTTTTTTTCTGTGATGTTTCACCAATGTATCCAAGACCTGTATTTATAATAGGAGATCGTTGAACCTTGATGATTTCAGCTAAGGTTTCAGATCCTTTAGCAAATCTGAGATTTAGATTTTTTATTTTCTCAAGTTCCATTCTTAGACTTACTATTTCACATTCTAACTTCTCATTATGCTTCTCCTTATCTATGAATTGATTATTTAAAGTATATATGGCTAATTTTTTTTCTTCCAAACATATTTTAAGTTGATTAATTTCTTCAAAGAAGTATTTTTCCTCTAAAGCATCCACAAATTTTTCATTATACTCACTAGTACTTTTGTCAAATGCCACGAGTAGTTTAACATCTTGATCAGATTCTCCTTCTTCACTATTTGACAAGCCATCACTATCTTCATGAGTATAATAAATTTTCTTATTGTCAAATTGTTTCCTATTTCCTTTTGCAACATCCTTCCCCTTATCATGATTGTCTTTATAAGGACATTTAGCAGCATAATGACCAACTCTACCACAAGAAAAACATTTGAAAGGAAGCTTACCTTTGAACCTTCCGGTACCAAGTTGAAGTTTCTTTACAAAATTTACCTCATATTTTTCCAATACAAACTCTGATTCCTTGTTTTCTTCCTTTTCCTTTCCTTTTACCATTGCTTTAAATGCGACTTCTTTGACATATGATGGACCTCATTTTCTCATTTCAAAAGCAGTCAGGATCCCATGAAGTTGAAAAACAATAAGAGTCTACAAATCCTGCTTCTCTTCAATGGCAGACACTTTTGACTCGAATTTAGGAGTTGGAGATCTTAATATTTTCTCTACTAAATTTGTTTCTTTTATGTCTTCACCCAAATTTCTCATATGATTTACAATCTCATCTAGAAGTAGAAATAAACTTGAAATATTTTCATCATTATGCATTCTGATATTTTCATATTGAATTTTGAGAGTTTGGAGTTAAAAACTTTTTACCTTGTTATTGTCTTCATAACTTAGGATGATTCTATCCCATATTTCCTTTTTTGAATTTAACTGCATAAATTTGATAAATTATGATTCAGTTGGGCTTCCCTATAATGCATTAACATCTTTTGCATTAGTTTCATATGTCTTTTTTCATGCTGCATCTTTGGGAACTACAGCTGGATATTGGTAACCTCCTTCGACAATTTCCCAAAAATATGCTCCAAGAGACTGAAGATAGGATCTTGTGCTTGTCTTCCAGAATATTAAATTATTTCCATTGAAGAGTGGTGGTCTGATAGATGTTGTTCCATCTTGATTTCTCATCTTAGTAGATCTTCCTTCAAGTGATCAAGCTTCTTCTTAAGGATTTTCTCTGTCTCCAATTATCGAGAAAAATATTGAGCGGGGGGGGGTGAATCAGTATTTAAAAACTCAAAATAATATTTTATTTTCTGAATTATGCACGTGACTTTACTGAATCGAACAAGCATATGTACACGACTCTTATACAGGAAACTAGTGTATGCTTAGTAAACTTATAAATCAGCTAATATTTTATCTATTTAACTTAAACCATAATGTAAGAGATTCATCAAACATTTTATAAGCAGTAAGCATGTGCAGTAAGAATAGAATAAAGCATCACACATAAGCAACACACATGAACACCAGGATTTAAGTTGGAAACACAATGTGGTACAAATCCACTGTTGTTGTTGTCTCAGTCTTCAATATTACTATTATCAAAACTTCTTACATTATTGTACTGGTGAAGAATCATTCCAATACATAGGCACCCACCTGCTGAAGGCTACAACCTTCACTCGTTCTCCAGCTCCTACTCTAAGGGAGCTTCAACCCCCTGATATCGTTTACCAACACCCACTAGAAGGGAGCTTCAACCCCCTGATATGATCACCAGCTACTACTGGCAAGAAGCTTTGACTTCCTTATGAAGGCTCCAACCCTCATCACTATCTGTGGACCACGTTTCATAAATTTTCACACTAGATCCACCTACTTTAAAGCATCACAAATTGTAGACCACGTTTCAACACATAATCCTTATTAAAACCTTTAACATAATATAAGCCAATAATCTAAATTAAAATTGATTCATGTACCCAAAAAATTCATCCAATTCTTGAAAACAATCATTGAACCAAACAATCACCAATCACTCGAATATTGAACCAACCACTGAAGCAAATAGTCACTTAACCAATCACCAACTTAATTCAAACAGGACAGTGAGATCACTGTAACCAAAACATAAAACTGAATTCAGAATACTGCATCAACACACTAAATCAACTACAACCCTGATCATTCATAAATTCAAATATATATGTTACTTCACTTAAGGAAACCCACGTGTATACACGCTTTTCTCAATGTATTAAGTTCTAAAAATTGTTACTCTGATTCAAACAAAAAATTGAACAGAGTCATTTAGTTTACATATATATGAACCCTCATACAGTTAGTAGCATCAAGAATCTTTTCAACCTATCAACATGCAACTTATTTCAATATCCTCATTCAATCAGTTCTACTTCAAACATTATCACTCAATGTAGATCAACATGAAGACATCATAGTAACAAACAACATAGATACAATAGAATTGATTTGATTAATAAGTCATTTATAAGTATAAACCCTTCCTTTATGTATGTGACTTTGATGAAACGAACTTGCGTGTATACACAACTTCACCAAGACCAACCTGCATATAGATCTGCAAATTTTTACCTAAAATTACGTAGCTCTTCAGAACTTTAGAAATACCCAAATCATAACATTCACAAATAAAAACATGTGTCAATACTTAGATTTAGTCAATCCATGAGTAGATCATACAATGGAAAGTCATTTCAGGTCTCATGATCCTGATCCATCGTTTTATTCATTGGTGCATTATTATTTCAGATCAACTTGTCAAATATAGCCCTTACAATGAAAATATACTTCAGATTGAAGTATTCATCAAAAAAACCTTACACATGCACACTTAGCACTTTGATATTCACCTCCTTATATAGTTAGAGCCTTATCCAATACCATGAACCAAAACCACACTAGTGTTGAAGGTAATCTTTGACGGGGTCAAATAACCATTATTGCACTCAATATTGTGGGCTAATACCATGGTAAAGATCCTTGGTATTAATAAATTAGTGTGTCATCATGTATGCAACTTGGCTTCTTCATACCCTCGTGTGTACGTGACTTGGCCTTGACTAACCCACATATAGATTTTCAAATATTTACCTTCATCAAACTTATGTTTTTGACCTACAAACCTCTGACCCATCATCTGGTTACACATCTGGTTACCATTTAATTGCTGTGTTACCAGTGGGCTGCCATCAAGGGCAACACATGTACCATAATGCCAACAAACATTACATAATTGTAGTCAATTACAATGTCTTTTTTGTTTAAATAAATCGATAATAGGAATTGAAAATACCATTTATATTTTTTTTTAATGATGACAATAAAAACACCACCTTTCCATAACATAATGGACTTGACTGATTCGGTTTAGTATATCATGTTGCCCACAACATCCACACATGTTAGATGAATTTCTAAAGGATGAAAATAGAAATATTTTTTAGGTGCATGATGACTAACACCATCACCGAATCATCAAGTTATATAACTACATTGTTATGCATGAAGTTTGAGCAAACAATGTGATTAACAACATATGGCTATCGCTATATTATCATTAAATTGGTAGAACATACATAATATAATTCATCTCATGCATTTCGATACATCATTAAGCTATCAAACAATCTTAAATATCTTCATCCAATCAATTATCATTTATGTATGTTCATATGAAAAGCTGCAACCCTTTTCCTTTATGTTCTAAATTTTGACATAGCAATGCAATTTTATCAAATTAGTCACTTTTATACAGCTATATTTTTATTGTGATCTAGGTTCTTGTGAAACATTCAATTATTAATGCATGGTTAAGCAAATGTGTACTTTCGTAGTCATCGTAGTTTCTTTCATACAATATTCATATACATAAAAGCCTATACAAAACTTTACTCATACAATAACTCTAATTCATCATTAGTACTTGAGTGTTCATAATGAATATGGTAACAATCCAATCAGACCCGCATTTAAACAATGTATTTTTACCATTACACCAATAACATGAAAATGAACTACCATTGTCACATTGTCTATAACTTTAGTGATAATATTCAATAAAAAACTAAATGATGCATACTACAATATACCTTTGAATATAATTGTAACAGTTTCCAACAAATCATATACACTATTCGCATTTCAATGATGTCATGCAATGATAATTCATAGGAGGTTTTTCAATATGCTAAATAGTCAATGTTGCCAACTATTATAAACTCAATCAAAATTCAAGGTAATTCCATGACAAGACACAATCTACCATTTATATCTCATACCTAGCACTTGATTCATTATTATTATAAACATTCAAAGAGGTTCTTATAATGTATTTTTAAACATTATATTATCCACCTCAAGGAAAACCCCTTCCTTTATACATTCTCTCATGATCACACTATTTTCATTATTGAAAAATCAATAAATACACTCATTTTTTTCTTTTAAGCAATCCATTGCAACTCTAAGCATTTTTATTTTAATGTGTCATAAAAGTATGCATGTAAAGACTAGTAGTTAATACATACTATTTACAGTGTGGGTGTTCAAACTTGTCCATTATTCATTTATAATAAATGTGATATAATTTCTAACCATCTTTCACCAGTCATAAGGAATCAAATTCCATCAACATCATTATTCTTCAAAGCATTCATTATCAAAATCATTATTTAATGTTGTCATTAACATCATCATGCATCTCATATTAAATGTAATTTAATTCATACATTACCATGTGATTTTGTTAGTGTCATACTTGGGCTTATATCCAATAACATCATACCTCTACTCCTCATTCTTATAGAACCCAAGAGGTGTTAATGTTGTAACATTTTCCCTAATACCACTTGTAACATCCCTTAGTAGACCTCATCCAAAATACACAGGATTAGAAATTTTTTACTAGATTTACTAGCATGTAATATTCCCAATGACTTATTCCATATTATTTAACATATTATTAGCTAAAATTACCATCATTAAACAATAAATCTTAGAAATGGAATAAGTGTGTCACATATCATAATAGCCATTAATGCAACTTTACATAATTTCTTCTATTCTATTGTAACCTTGCATCATTATCATCTTTCATTTAATTAGGCTAGTTAATATCATATTTGATGATGTAAGTGTAAATTTCATGCAAGGTAGAAATATCATCAAAATAAAAAAATAAGAAAACACATAAATGGACACTAATATACCCTGGAAACCCTAAAGGGAAAAACCAACAAACATTTATTTTTATTAAATTTTTCATGAGGGAGTTCACCCCTCAATCAATGGTATTAAAGGAGTCCATCCCTTGTCCATTTAAAATTTCACAAAGAAATATAATATTTAAGAATAAATATCTAAAGGCAATTACAATAATCATGATAACATGTTTTTAAAACACTTTTACCACACAATTCCTCAAACATTGTGTCTTTGTGGCCTGGTTATTTCCTGTAGTGGATTATCTTTCATTTGATGATCCTTCAATGTGCATGGAAAAATAATCAGTCATAATGAATTCATTTCTTGTCGTTGTGTTAATTATATTCCATATTTTGTTGTTGCATAAGGGATGGATTATACACTATTAGTTCATGCTTCACATAAATCACAATTTTTTCTTGCACTTATTATCGTCAACCAACTCTAACATCATGATTATATAACATATTCATTTATCAAACCCACATAATAATCTCTAAAAATTATGCTTTAAACATATTTTCATGTGCCACTTTCTTTCCCATGCATAATAATGTTAAAAATTGTCTTGATCTTTTTCTTCTACACGCATCCTCAAGTGCAAAACCAATTTCTTGCACATGCATAAAGAGTATAGAGGCATGCCTCTTTATTGATCTTGTACATGCATTAATTAAAACCAGATAATTTCAAAAACATGTTTATTTATCTATGGATGGTATGGGTATGAAACATTTCTAACCAACCAAATCTTACATGCATAAATTAAAATGCATAAAGATTTCCAAGGCATGTCCATCTCTCCATACTTCACATGCATTATAAGAACAAGAATAATTACATTTTACCTCTTCCCACAAGAACATGTAGTGTTTTTAAAAGATTCACCATGGTTAACACTCTCTCTTCGCACAGAAAGGAAATATTTTGAAAATATAATAACCACAACTACTATTATCCTTTCGTTCTAGAACACATTTTTTTCAAAATAAAAACCACCACAACTACCCATATTTTATTTTTATTTTTTTAAAAGAAAATTGGCACAATATTTATTATCTTTATTCATGCAAATACATATTATTTTTTCAAAGGAAACTAGCCTAAAAACTATTATCTTTGGGTATGTAAACACATATCCTTCTTCCAAAAAAAAACTAGCACAGCAACTATTATCTTTGTGCATCTAAACATATATTGTTTTTGAAGAAAACTAACACAATATCTATTATTTTTATGCATATAAACACCTATTCTTTTTCAAGAAAACTAACACAATAGCTAGTATCTGTGTGCACATAATCACATATTCTTTGTTAAGAAAATATCAAAATAAATACATACTCTTTTCCAAGAAAATTAGTAGAATAAACACATATTCTTTTTCAAGAAAATTTTCAAAATAGCTATTATCTATGTGCTTATAACCACATATCGTTTTCTCAAGAAAAATATTATAATAATTTTCATCTGTGTGCATATAACCACACATGATTTTCCCAAAAAAACTATCCCAACATTTATTATCTTGGAACACAAGAACATTACTTATTTTTTCAAGGAAATTCATATAACTTACATTATCTCTATGCATAAGAATCCATGGAACTATTTCCAAGAATTTTAATATGGTTAACATATATTTTTATGCACAGGAACCATGAGAAACTTTTCAAAAGAATAAAATGGTTAACCTATCTTTTTATGTATAAGAATCATTCAAACCTTTTCAAGAAAATGGCATAGTTAACTTATCTCTCAAATGGCCAATTACACAACTCTGTGATTCAGCAATCCCATGAAAAGAAAATAATTGCCTTGCAGTGGTACAACCTTATCACTATCGAACTCTAGGGTTCTACAACCCAATATTTAACTCCATGGAACCTACCATTTGTGGAAAAATATGTGGATAGCTAAGTCATGAATGTCTAGTAGCACCTTTACCAAAATTCCCAATTGTAGTTGAAATGGGTATTTCGCTACCCAAGATCATTCAACCATAAAGGAAATATTTCCATTGAGACATTGTTATCACTATCTATTCCTTATCCAATTCAAACCCATCGCTTCATCCTCGAAATCAGAAAGTATAACCAGTTTTTTTAAACCCTTCGGTCAATTTATAAGCACTCTACAATATCATGGGCCAAAAGCATCCTTGTATCTTACCTACCAATGCCCTACATTCCACACTGCACCATTAATTTAAAGTCATAATACAAATTTGGAATTGCATCAAAGCTGTTGATCATGATCATCTCCCCATTAAAATTTCCATGGACCATCTGGTTTAAATCTTCTAACTCCTTTGCCCTGTCTTGCAAAGTGCCTTAGCTGTCTATCGTTGTTTTCTCCTAGCTTCAAAATCGCATTCTAAAAGGGCTGGAAATTCATATTTGGAAACATTCGAGGCATGGATCCTTTGGCCCTAGCCCCCTCCGTCCCGTTTTTCATATAACCTGGGCATTTGACCGTGTACTAAGATAGAAAAGCGCTTACCGTATATGGCCATCGGGCGTAATCTCAGCCGTCAGATCAAACACAGGTCAACGTTCCATGACCTGTTGCTCTTGTGGTCCCCGCGCTACGCGTATATTCCAAAACCGGCCTGTTTATTTCGCACCACCTTTGCTGGGCAGGCGGTATTTCTCAAAAAGCAGCGATTCCACACATCGCGCAACACGTGTCCCGGTGTACGACTCCAATACCTCCCTATTTCACGCGTTAACGTTCGATCCAGGACGCGCAGTGAAATTTATGTTAACCGTCAGATCTATAAGCCTTCATCAAACGGCGGTTGTTTTCTGAAGCTGCACGAGTTTTAATTTAAGTATACGGCACTCCAGGCCCGCCATTCCATCGCTCTCTGATTAAGTGTCAACCGTTGATTTCATTTCCGATCGTATGGCCCAAAACTATTCACGCATCCCGTTGATTGGCCAGGTCCACCTCCACGTCGTCTCTTCCTCTTAGCCTCTCGTACGCCCACGTGTCATTTGCCTTCACCTCCACCATTCATATACTCCGTTTACGTGTCATATTACAGTGTTTATGTTATGTATCTCCGCCTCGTTCATTCATCGTCGTTCCACTGTATGTTTCATTGCCACCCTTCATTTCTCCGCTATTTATCCGTGTTTTTCGTCACCCTGCATCTCCTCGCCATTTCTCCCAGCTTACATCATCATTCCGTGGTCACAGCCACGTCCACTACCCTTGTGTCTGGTTTTCTTTAACGTGTTTGTGGGTTTTGCAGGATGCAGTGACAAGAAATCGCCATTAATCTCTGCCTCCAGTACAATAATCGAAGATGCATCTAAGGATCGGCTTGCAGAGGAAGAATTTATGAAGGAAAGCCCTGGGTAGCTGCTATGACACGAATATCATTAAAACAACAAGGTTTGAAATCTATTAGACCCTCTGGAGCCATTCAAAAAAAAGATTTTGCGGATGGGGATATTAATGGTGCAGATAAGAAGTATCAGTGGAAGATGAGGAAATTCAACAATCAACATTCAATGTTTCCAGCTCAAATTTAAAGATTAGATGGCCGAGGGTACCCAGCACAGAAAGAAATACCCTCCAGGTTTTATTTCGGCCAAATTTTCTTCAGGAAAGGAAAGAATATTCATATGAATCTATCTTTATACCACGTTCCTAAAGAGATTTTCTGCCTAGTGCATTTATTTTTGCAAGCAGGTTGTCAAGTACAGATAATATTACCTAGTCATTCAGCAATATGGGCGCGAATGTTTCCGCCATTTTGTTTTAATGAAACAATTAATTATTTTTACCTACTTCTTTGATTAGTTTCTCTTCTCCTTCCTCTATAAAAAGGAGAAAGAAAGACATTGTAGGGGTTCCAGATTTTTATCAGAGAATTGTGCAGTGAAAGGCATTTTTGTATACATTTTGTATAAACTCTTGTATGAAGGCTCAGAGCCCGTAGGGTCTCAGTGAGGAGGAGTTCTATCTGTATTAGAGGATTCTAGTCTTTGGTATCCCACAGTATGTAACTTCCTTTTATGTGTTTAATACAACATTTCATTTTATCCATCTTCTTGTATCATGTACTGGAATGCGAGTGGCTCACTGATTTTAGGTAAGGATTTATCCTAGTTGATACCCATACTTGGATCAGTCAAGCGCTTTAAATATGGCTCAGGGATGATATACTATTTTGTGATTCATTTCATCCATCTTCCTGCTGTATTAGTTGCTTTGGGAGGGTGCTTTTAAAACACCATTGTCATGTATGGATTCTTAGAATGATAAGCCCATATATGGTTCTGTTGTGTATCTAGGTATCAGACCAAAGTTAACTAATATCTTCTTATATTTCTTTCACTGCATACACCTTCTGATATTTGATTTCTGTGGCATATTATTTGAATCGGCCCTCTCTACAGTAAATTGTCTCTTAACTGTCTGATGCTTTTGTGTTGGAGCTTTGCATCTTGTCTCTGCAGTATTACTTTCCCTGTGGCAGTTTCTGTAAGTTCTGGTCCCATTTAAATCCATTTCCTTGTTTTACAAGAGATAGCAGGAGAGCCTTTTGGATTGACACCCAAGTTATATTATGTGCTCCTTGCTATGATAAGATGTCCTAGGCACTGGTCTATGGCAACTCTAGGCTGTCTCTAGGAGTGACAATTTATGTCGACAACATCTTTCTGGCGCCGTTGCCGGGGATCGAATTTAAGAAAATCATTATCCCTGGGCCTCGACAAATCATATTCACTCTCTAATCAGGTGAGCACAGAGAGTTGAAGAGTTGCATATCTCTCACCTTGGCGACTCCACTGTTGTTTATTTGATAAATCTATTTGTAGTCCTGGCTCCCCGTAAGCCACACCTGAGGTCAGATACATCACAGTCAAAGACACCTTCAGTGTCTGACCCTGAGAAGATTATACATAGAAGAAGTTGGAAAGAAAAGAAATCAGTCCATGCTGAAATCCCTGAGTTTTCCGTAGAAGATTATCCATCTTCTTCTTCTCAAGAATTTCTAGTAGAAAATATCGACTCCACTGTGGGAGAAACAGAATATTATTCAGATAGCCCACCCAGGGGAAGTTCTAGAGTTAAAGCTCATCTTCACCCCACTCCTGAGGTCGAAGAGGTTAAATAAGTCATAGAAGTAGCTGATGTTAACCGTGAATTGTTCCCATCCACACCTCAGACCGATGTACAATATATTCCTATTGCTGTTCATACTCCACTTCTGCCTTTGCCTCTTCCTCCATTTGTACACCAGATTGTTTCACAACCCCCACCTCCTCTAATGGCTAATGTTCCAGCTTTTTTATTAAAAAAATATGCTCCCCTAGCCTTACCCCAAGTGCTTAATGATATGCCACAGGATTATTTGAAGGTCCTGCCCAGATTCACTGGGGAAAATGAAATTGATGCTCAAAAACGCCTTGAGACCTTATGCTCTTTTGCAGAAAACTTTAATGTAGAACATTTGGATGTAGTCTTAAGACTATTTGTGCAATCTCTGGACGGTGAAGCCAGAAAATGGTTCAAAACATTAGGAAACCGTTCCGTAACCACCTGGGACGATATGGAAAATACCTTTCTCAGGAAATGGGGAGAAAAGAAAGATCATGGACAGTGTCTTACTAAGTTCAATACACTCAAGAAGAAACATAATGAAGGGGTGTCATAATTTATCAAGAGATTTAATAAGTTATATCTAAACCTCCCTGCAGATATGAAGCCTCATCAGAATGCTGCCAAAGTTGTTTTCATAGCAGCCTTTGACTCAGACTTTGGTTTCTCTCTCAGGGAAAGAAAGCCTGCCACCCTAGATGATGCTCAGTCAGATGCACTGGAATTGGAAGCAAACTTTTCTTCCACTGGAAAATTGAGAGGGAAAGCTGAACAAGACACCAGAAGAAGGGGTAAAGAGGAAGTATCTACTTCTAATCAGGATAAGGATTCATACAGAATTGAAGAGATGAGCAAAATGATTAAGAATCTTTCTAATAAACTGGTCAAGCTTGAATTGGAAACCAAGAATTCAGCCTCCAAAAACTTCCAGAATGCTCCAAACAGGGGTTACAATCCTCAGTATAGAAAGCCACCCCTACAAATATTGCCAAGGGAAGCAAAGGAGCAACAGGATCAAGTGCCACACCCATTATACCTGGAAGGTCCAGTAGATGATTCTACTGAAGACGCTACCTATGAGCTAGAAGATTCAAATCTGGCTTTTTAAAATAATGATGAACTAGAATGCCCATTGCAAGAAGAAGAAGAAGAGATTAGAGACGTGGAAGATGCAGAAATTGATCATTATTGCAAACAGTTTAATGATTTCATGCAAGCACGTTTCAATAGAAAATATGATCCCAGATCTTCAAGGAAGAGGACTCGGACTCAAGATCAAGAAGAAGAGCCTCCTCAGAAGGAAGCATCTGCTCAGAAAGAGTCAACGATGCAGAAAGCCATAGACAAAGGTAAGAGTCCTCTAAACAAACCTCTGCAGTCTAACGATCAAACTCCTTCTTCCTCAAAAGTAGTCACTCCTCCTAATGCTGAGTTTGTATCAAAAGAAGTTAAATCTTCAGCTGAAAATAAAGAGTCAAAAGTAGTTGCAATAGAAAAGCCCCCTACTGCTTTCAATTTGCAAAAAGAAATTGAGAAAGTCAAAATCCCAGTCCCTTTGACTGAACTATTGAAACAACCTGCATATCAATCTCAAGTCACTTCTTTATTTTTCCCTCCTGAAGCACCAATAGTTCCAGATAGTCTTAACCTTCAAGAAGAAATACCCATGGTTGTTTTTGGCCCTCATGTCGAGGAGATAGATCCTTCTACTCCTCCCTTCTATGTGTCTCTAGTGATTCATGACCTACTGTTACACAATTGTATGTTAGATTCTGGAGCTTCCCATAATCTTATGCCTCTATTCGTCATGGAACAACTAGGACTACAAATCACACGTCCATATAAAGACCTCTATTTATTTGATTCCAAAAGAGTTAAATGCTTGGGGATGATTAAGGATTTAGTGGTCAATCTGGCCCAAATTCCAGCAAAAATTTTAGTGATGGACATTGTGATGGTTGACATCCCAACTCGCTTTGGCATGCTGTTGTCAAGGTCCTGGGGAACAAAAATTGGTGGGTCACTCAAATTGGATTTAACCTATGCCACTATCCCTGTTTTTGGTGGCCAGGAGAGAAGGTTATACATAGAAACCAGATTCATCAAGATGGTGACTAAGGCTGACAACTCAGAGAATTCACCAGTCTACAGTAAAGAAGGAGATTTCTCATGTTTGATGTTAGAAGAAGATCAAAATTTCGCTCATGAACCTTCCTTCTGTCAAATCAAGACTGAGCAGCCTTTAGAAGACCATGAAGCAAGAGTATGGACTCTACATTTTGATGGAGAAAATTCAAGAAGGTAATGGGGCTAGAGTATTATTAATCTCTCCTACAGGAAAATGGGTCCCACTGTCTTTTAAATTGGAATACGAAGCTACTAATAATGTAGCTGAATATGAAGCACTATTATTGGGATTACAAATAGCTAGGAGCATGGGCATACAGTGTTTAAAGGTCCTGGGAGACTCTAAGCTGGTGATCAGACAGGTCAGAAATCAATGTCAAACTAAACATCCACGGCTGAGAGCTTATAGAAATGAGGTTTGGGACATGGTGGAGAACTTCTTCTTGGCATTCAATATCCAGTTCATGCCCCGGGAGCAGAATAGAATGGCAGATTCTCTTGCTGTAGCTGCCAGTAAATTTCGTCCTCCTCGTAACCCTCTCTTGAGGTATGAAGTCGAGGTACGTTATAGACCATCAATCCCAGACAATATCAAGCATTGGCAAGTATTTGAAGATGAGGAACAAATGAAGAAATTCTTGGAAACAGTGAGAGAATTCTCTAATATGGAGATTGATGATTGTGAAGAAGATGAGGCTGAGAATACTTCAGAAAATAAATGGGAGGAGAAAATGGCAGGAATCAAAGTGTTGCAGCTAAAGGGAAATGTCATCCCTAGAGGGCTGGTGCCTCTAGAAAGATTATTTGACAAGAATGATGTCCCATTGCAGCCTAGTAAAGTGGTAGAAGAAAATCAAGTGGAAGATCTGAATCTGGGTACCAATGTTGAGCCCAAAATTGTCAAATTATCCAAGAAGGTCCCAGAGGAATATAAGGAAAAATACTTGAAACTATTTCAGTCATACAAGGATGTATTTGCATGGTCCTATCAGGACCTTAAAACATTTGATATCAATATATTGCAGCATAAAATTCCTCTGAGGGAAGATGCAAAACCTTATAAGCAGAAGCTCAGACAGATAAACCCTCTGCTTCTTCCCTCCATTGAGAAGTAAATTAAGAAGTTATTAAAGGCCAAAATAATTGTGCCATTAAGGTACTCAGAATGGGTTGCTAATTTGGTCCCTGTCCGAAAGAAAAATGGATAAATAAGGCTATGTGTGGATTTCAGAAATTTAAATAGAGCATCCTTAAAGGATAATTATCCACTACCAAAGATGGATCACATCCTGCAAAAAGTGGTTGGAGCTTCTAGGATGTCAATGATGGATGGTTTTTCTGGTTATAATCAGGTAGATATGCTCCCAGAGGATCAGAAGAAGACTTCTTTCATCACACCATGGGGAACATTTATGTACGCCAGGATGCCTTTTGGACTGATTAACGCAGGGGCCACTTTCTAGAGGGCTATGGACATTGATTTTGTTGGGGAGCAGGATAAATTTTTAGTGGTGTGCCTTGATGATATTACAGTGTTTTCAAAAAATGATGCTGAACACATTGAACATTTAAGAAGAAATTTTGAAAAATGCAGAAGGTATGGTCTTTCTCTTAATCCACAAAAGTCTTTATTTACATTAGAGGAAGGAAAAATTTTTGGACATATTGTAACTAAATATGGGGTAAGGATAGATCCCAAAATATTAGAAGTCATAAATGGTATTCCTCTTCCCAGGAATAAGAAAGAAGTACAGGTATTTTTAGGCCAGATAAATTTCCTGAGAATATTTATTCCTAACTACGCTGAGATAGTTAGGCATATAACAAATATGCTAAAAAAGAACAATGAAGTACAATGGTCTTAGGAATCCATAAAGGCATTCACCAGGATAAAACAGGCATTTACTGAAGCTCCTGTGCTAGCTGGACCGGATTATGAAAAGCCATTTATGATATTTTCCTTTGCATCACCACATACAGTAGCTGGAGTGTTATTACAGAAAAATGAAGAAGGATATGAGCAGCCTGTTGCCTTTTTCAGTCAGGTGCTTCACGATGCAGAATTGAAATATAACATATTAGAGAAGCAGGCATATGCCCTCGTAAAATACCTCAAAGCATTTCGCATGTATATTTTGCAGTCCCACATTACTGCATTTGTCCCTACTGCAGCTGTTAAAGACATTCTTATCCAGGGAGACAGTGAAGGGAAAAGAGGGAGATGGATTGCTAAAATACAGGAGTATGATCTAGATATCCGCCCTACCAAGTTGATCAAAAGACAGGGGCTTGCAAAAATTCTATAAGAATCTAACTATCAAGCTCTGGGCATAAACTTGTCTATGATTTCAAGTGAAGAGTCTGAAAACGAAAAAGAATAGCAAGGACTGGAAGTAGCCACTCAAAAAGCACATATAAAATATTTCACTAGTCCATGGTATAAATAAATAGTGGAATATCTTTTAACACTCAGCTATCCTCCAAGTTGTGATAAAGCAAAATACAAGGCTTTAAGATTGAAATCACAAAAATACATAGTTGCTAATGGGAAGCTATATTGGAGAGACCCTTCGGGCATCCTATTACTGTGCCTCACAGAGAATGAAGTAGAAAGTATAATGATGGAATTTCATGAAGGAATCTGTGGAGGGCACTACGGCTGGAGGGCCACAGCTCATAAAATCTTAAAGGTTGGTTTCTACTGGCCCAAATTATTTTGAGATGTTTTTGCTTGGGTTAGAGCATGTGATAAGTGTCAAAAATTTGCTGAAAGGCAAAAATTAGCAGCCCTGCCCTTGATTCCAGTTCATGTAGATGAATCATTTCAACAATGGGGAATAGATTTTATTGGAGAAATACATCCCCCATCAAGTGGACAACATAAATGGATATTAACAGCTACAGATTACTTTACAAAATGGGTGGAAGCCATACCTGCAAGGAATGCTACAGATATTGTGATAATCAAGTTTATGGAGGAAAACATTATATCCAGGTTTGGTTGTCCTGCTAGGATAGTGACTGATAATGCACAGGCCTTCAAATCTGAAAAATTTGTAAATTTATACCAGCAGTATAATATTGCACTAAATCATTCCACAGCCTACTATCCACAGGGAAATGGCTTGGCAGAATCTTCCAACAAAACTTTAGTAAGGGCCTTGAAGAAAACTGTAAATGAAAATCAGAAAAATTGGGATTCCCAATTGAAATTTTCTCTATGGGCTAATAGGATCACCAGTAAGAGAGCAACTGGGAAATCTCCATATGAATTGGTATATGGATGAGCAGCAGTGTTTCCTGTGCAGCTGGCCTTACCAGTGGCACGTTTCATGCAAGACAGTCAGGAGGAACCTGATGATATGGTCAGAAGAATCAATCAGTTGGTGGAATTAGAGGAAACACGGAACCAAGTGAACCAGAGATTAGTTGAATATCAAGAAAAAATGAAACACATATTCAATCAGCATGCAAAAGACAGGAAATTGCAGATTGGAGATCTGGTACTCAGATGGGATGTCCGAAGGGCTGAAAAAGGAAAACATGCTAATTTTGACCCTCTATGGTTTGGCCCATTTAAAATTGTGGAACAGGGAGGCAATAATACGTTCACATTGGAGAATTTACAGGGTGACTTGTTGGATGCCCCTGTAAATGGCCAATTTCTAAAGCCCTACTTCCAATTCTGATTCAGGGTGAGGTGGCCTGATCGTATCATATTGTATATTAATTTTTGTTTTATTACTGACTGAATGATGCGGGTGTTATAATGAATCACAAAGAGAAAGGGTTTTGAAGGGCAAAGTCTGCACAAAAATATGATCAAAGGGTCTGCGAGTTCTCGACGCGTCCAGGGACGAACGTGCCATCCCCAAGTGGAGCCAATGTTGATCATGATCATCTCCCCATTAAAATTTCCATGCACCATCTGGTTTAAATCTTCTAACTCCTTTGCCCTGCCTTGCAAAGTGCCTTAGCTGTCTATCGTTATTTTCTCCCAGCTTCAAAATCGCATTCTAAAAGGGCTGGAAATTCATATTTGGAAACATTCGAGGCATAGCTCCTTTGGCCCTAGCCCCCTCCGTCCCATCTTTCATATAACCTGGGCATTTTACCATGTACTAAGATAGAAAAGAGCTTACAGTATATGGCCATTAGGCGTAATCTCAACCGTCAGATCAAACATGGATCAACGTTTCACGACCTATTGCTCTTGTGGTCCCCGCGCTGTGCGTTGATTCCAAAATCGGCCTGTTTATTTCGCACCACCTTTCAAGGGTAGGCAGTATTCTTCAAATCCCAGTGATTCAATTCAATAGGCACCACGCATCCCAGGTCACTATTTCAATACCGCCCTATTTCGCTCATTAACGTTCGATCCAAGACGCGCAGCGAAATTTATGTTAACCGTCGGATCTACTAGCCTTCATCCAACGGCGATTGTTTTCTGAAGCTGCACGAGTTTTAATTTAAGTATACAACACTCCGGGCCCGCCATTCCGCTGCCCTCCGGTGAAGTATTAACCATTGATTTCGTTTTTTATCGTATGGCCCAGAATTGTTCACACATCCCGTTGATTGACCAGGTCCGCCTCCACGTCGTCCCTCCGCTTAGCCTTTCGTATGCCCATGTGTCATTTTCGTTCACCTCCACCATTCATATACTCTGTCTACGTGTCATATTACAGTGTTTATGTTATGTATCTCTGCCTCGTTCATTCATCGTCGTTTCACTGTATATTTCACTGCCACCCTTCATTTCTCCGCCATTTATCCGTGTTTTCCGCCACCCTGCATCTCCTCGCCATTTCTCCCAGTCTACATCATCATTCCATGGTCACAGCCGTGTCTACCACCCTTGTGTCTGGTTTTCTTTAACGTGTTTGTGGGTTTTGCAGGTTGCAATGACAAGAAATCACCATTAATCTCTGCCTCCAGTACAATAATCGAAGATGCATCTAAGGATTGGCTTGCAAAGGAAGAATTTATGAAGGAAAGCCCTGGGTAGCTACCGTGACACGACTCTCATTAAAACAGCAAGGTTTGAAATCTATCAGACCCTCCGGAGCCATTCAAAACAAATATTTTGCGGATGGGGATATTAATGGTGCAGATAAGAAATATCAGTGGAAGATGAGGAAATTCAACAATCAGCATTCAATGTTTCAAGCTCAAATTTAAAGATTAGATGGCCGAGGGTACCCAACACAGAAAACAATACCCTCCAGGTTTTATTTCGGCCAAATTTTCTTTAGGAAAGGACAGAATATTCATATGAATCTATCTTTATACTGTGTTCCTAAAGAGATTTTCTGCCTAGTGCATTTATTTTTGCAAGCAGGTTGTCAAGTACATATAATATTACCTAGTCATTCATCAATATGGGCGCGAATGTTTCCGCCATTTTGTTTTAATGAAACAATTAATTGTTTTCACCTACTTCTTTTATTAGTTTCTCTTCTCCTTCCTCTATAAAAAGGAGGAAGAAAGACATTGTAAAGGTTCCAGATTTTTATCAGAGAATTGTGCAGTGAAAGGCATTTTTGTATACACTTTGTATAAACTCGTGTATGAAGGCTCAGAGCCCGTGGGGTCTCAGTGAGGAGGATTTCTATCTGTATTAGAGGATTCTGGTCTTTGGTATCCCACAGTATGTAACTTCCTTTTATGTGTTTAATACAACATTTCATTTTATCCATCTTCTTGTATCATGTACTGGAATGCGAGTGGCTCACTGATTTTAGGTAAGGATTTATCCTAGTCGATACCCATACTTGGATCAGTCAAGCGCTTTAAATATGGCTCAGGCACGATATATTGTTTCATGATTCATTTCATCCATCTTTCTGCTATATTAGTTGCTTTGGGAGGGTGCTTTTAAAACGCCATTGTCATGTATGGATTCTTAGATTGATAAGCCCATATATGGTTCTGTTGTGTATTTGGGTATCAGACCAAAGATAACTAATATCTTCTTATATTTCTTTCACCGCATACACCTTCTGATATTTGATTTCTGTGGCATATTACTTGAATCGGCCCTCTTTACAGTAAATTGTCTCTTAACTGTCTGATGCTTTTGTGTTGGAGCTTTGCATCTTGTCTCTGCAACATTACTTTCCCTGTCGCAGTTTCTGTAAGTTCTGGTCCCATTTAAATCCATTTCCTTGCTTTACAAGAGATAGCAGGAGAGATTTTTGGATTGACACCCAAGTTATATTATGTGCTCTCTACTATGATAAGATGTCCTAGGCACTGGTCTATGGCAACTCTAGGCTATCTCTAGGAGCAAAAACTTCTGTCGACAACAGAAGCTATGGAAAATATGAAAATAGAACATGTCCAAAGATAATGGTGAAAATTGATAAAAAATTCTTTCGTGACCTGAAACCAACAATCAGTTATATATTCTAGACTTGTTTCCCCATTTTCTTTTTTTTCATAACATGCACATTTTTTTCTTTGAGTAGTTGGAATATCAATGATTCTTTTTACCCATATAGAATTTTTAACTGTTAGGAACCCTAACCAATTGTTGATGGCAACACATCAAATATTTTCATATTATGTTAGATATAGTTTCTAGGGATATTACACTAGAGTTTTTTAATTATCCTTGTCTCCCCACTTAAAGACATTTTTTTCTGGGAAACCTTCACTGAGGTTCACTTCCGCTCATATGCAGACAAAAATCATGAATCCCTTTGATAATATTTCACTGTCTACCTTGATAAAGTGGCCTATGGAGGCTTTGATTTTCTCTAATATCTTTGGCCATGGAGAAAGTTTGGGAGCCTAACCCAAGATAGTATAGGAAATAGATTATTGGTAATCAAATTAAACTTCTAAAACCATTTTTGGATTGAAAGAATTTCTCTACCCTAAAATTAGGGACCCTGGTTTAGAACCCTCTTTTTGTATTCAAGAAATTTAAAGGACACAACAAAAAAAACTTTCAAACAAAACACCAAATATATATTTCTCGACCAATTTTGATGAAGCCAATCTTGCAGAGAATATGATGAGGGAAAAAATCCATTGAAACAACATATAATTTCTTACCTTTTAAAATATCGAGTCCTTTTTATGTTAATGATCTCATTCACTTCTAGTGTGGGAATGTACAAAGAGTGATTTATCACAAAGTCCTAAACAAATATCTCCTTGTGTAACTTAAGATTGATATCCAACTTCAAGGCATCCTTAAAATACATGGGATTTGAAGCAGACGATGCCCCACCACCCTTGTAACCTCTTTATAAAACTGCAATTAGCAAGATGGTTGAGTGCTTCTTTATTCTAAAATATTTGAGGATTTTTTCCATCACCAATTTGAAGAGACCTCACCTATCTGGGAAATTTGAAAACCACTAATTTGAGGTTATCATACCCCAAGTAATCATCTAATTCACATGTTTTTATGGATCATATTTTGGGTTCCAAGTTTTTCCATAAAACTGCACTCACAGTGACCCCCTTTCCATTTATATCCTTTTAATTAGATTTTTATCGGTATGAAGATCGCTCTGGTAGCCACAATGAAAGGTATTGAGGTTAAAATACCATCCAAATACTAGTAACACTTACTTCCATCGCCCTGGGGTCTAAATAAAAAGTTCCTCGTTTGAATCTATCCCCCTTCGAAATCTATGTCTGTGACTTAGGCATCATCAATGTCCTCTAAAAATTTTATTTGAATGTTGAAAACCCTCACACTCTTCATCACCTCCATCTTCAAACCAATCCAATTTTATATAAACTTAATATAAAGAAAAAAATAATTTAAATTATAAAAAAAAAATTATTCTCTAATGTCCCATTTTACCTTGACTATGAAATCAACACTTTTGTCTTAATTGGACTTTTAAGATAGATTCTATCGCTTCCAAATTATTTTTGAGTACATATGAGTTGATTATCTGGTGAATATTTTACTATTATAAACCCATGGAATGATCATTATTATGTATTTATTTCAATTTCAATATACATTGCATTGATTTTTAGGTTAAATATGATCGTTTAAGAATTCAATGATATTTTATCATGTTTATAAACTTTGATGACTATTTTGGGACTAGATATTATTGACATATGTTTGAATGTGGAATGATATCACCTTAGCACACATGCACATTGTAGTGCCCCACTCTAGTTGACTAACCTTAACATTTCATTTTCCTACATATAGCCTCTAATATCATACATTATTCTTTGAGGACCTTAGGTTGAGTATCCAATTATTTTAATCTTACTCTTATTGGATGTGCTAATAATTTTGATATGAAAGTTTTGTCTCATGATGATAATGGTAGTGATAAACCATTTTGATGAATATTTTTAATTATGTGATGGTTTTAATATGTTTTATTTTTTACATTATCTTCGTGCTTACAGTTAGTGATGATTATTTCATGGTGATGATGTTCGGTCCTTCATTTTTGGGGTAAAAAATTTTGGCAAATTTTGGTTAGGTTGTTGGTCGGGAGATGGTTGTGCAAGAGATCGAGGGAAAAAGGGAGATGAAAGATTAAACATCAATATGCTGAGAATGAATTGGAAAAGGTGTGCAAAGGAAATGAAAGGGAAATTACTAGTAAATTTGTAGAGACCACCAAAGTAAGATAAACAAGCAAGAGGGAGGTCATGATGGAGTTTGCAAAAACTGTTAAATAATAACAGGTGCATTGGTGTTTGAAGGAATATTAGGTGATAAGGAATAGATAAAGTGAACATGATCATGGGAAGAGAGGAGGTTTTGTATGCATAACCTTCCAGAAAACAATACAAAATATTTTTGTGTAAGTTCCTTGAACAACTTCATAATTGGCTACATCAGTTGCAAATAAAAGGGGGAGCTAGAAATTGTCTTAGATCTACTCATACTTGGACTATGACTAATTTAGTTGACCTGCATATGCTAGATATGGGGCTGACAAGAGATATTAACCTCTCGGTACAAGAAACCCTAAAGATTCATATTATTGAATTTGTTGTAGAATATCATTTATATTTTTCCAAGCTGAATTTGTGTTCATATATGGCTTTCAGGGAAGGTTTCTAAAGGAAATCCCCCTCTAGATTAAATTTTTCATGGTGGAAGAATATTTTTTTTTTTCAAGGACATAATATGCCAGCCTAGAAATTTAAGTATTGGGGGTAGGATTTAGGGGAGTAATGTTACTTGGATGTGGACTATGAGGATGTTGTTGCGATGGATGCAGATGAGTTGTGTGTTGGTAGTATGGCTAATGTGTTTTACTTGATGGAAACCTTCTTAATAAATATGTAATTGATGTCAAAATTGATGACGGTGAAACTAATTCAGACTTGTACAAATGCTAAAAATGATATGGGCAGAGAAATGGTAGTTTAGTCACAAATGAGTGACAAAAGTGAAGCTTGAGAAAGTATATGATATTCCTATGAAGAAGGGTCATGTACATTTGCAGGTCGTGAGTAGAAGTCACATACATAATCAAACCATGGAAATATGGATATGAGAAGTGATTACCATGGTATTGGCCCACAGTAATTAGAGCAACAACATTTATTTGATCCCATCAACAAATACTAATGACATTACCAAGGGATT
This sequence comes from Pinus albicaulis, assembly GCA_034641835.2. Classification (NCBI taxonomy): domain Eukaryota; kingdom Viridiplantae; phylum Streptophyta; class Pinopsida; order Pinales; family Pinaceae; genus Pinus; species Pinus albicaulis. Next base: position 775,185,938 of record CM076575.1, on the reverse strand, counting down.
TACCTAAGGTATTGGCTAAGGTTAAAACTATATAAAAATATGGATATCAAGGTGTTATGTGTGTAAGTAACTAATCTATTCATGTGTCATTGAATCTAGAACAAGTGTGCACCAGGAAGCAATGAGATGGATCACATCTCATAGATTTTAAAGTGTAGTGAACGCTAATGAAAATAATTTTTTGATCTATTTATGCTTGTAATGTTTGATATGTAGTAATGATGATGATATGATATAAATGAAGTGATGTGTGTTGAGATCTTGTTATAATAGATGTTTTGATTTTCAGCGAAGATTTGATTCAGTAATTCAATATATATATGTTTGTTTTCTTCTGGTTTTTCATGTACATATGTGGATCTAGTTCAATAATCTAGCATATAAATTTTGTGATAATTTACTCAGTATGTTGAAATATATACGTGGGTTTTGTTCATGATAGTCACATGGATACGTTGATATGTCTTACGGAAATCGCATACATGTACTAGGTTTTGTTGTGTTGTTTGATGATGATTGCTTAAATAATTACGTTCTATTTTTTGTTTTATATCAATGATGTCTTGATTTGTATCTGACAGTGTGCACCAGGAAGCAATGAGATGGATCACATCTCATAGATCTGAAAGTGTAGTGAACGCTAATGAAAATACTTGTTTGATCTATTTATGCTTGTAATGTTTGATATTGAGTAATGATGATGATATGATATAAATGAAGTGATGTGTGTCGAGATATTGTTTTAATAGATGTTTTGATTTTCAGCGAAGATTTGATTCAGTAATTCAAGATATATACGTTTGTTTTCTTTTGGTTTTTCATGTACATATGTGGATCTAGTACAATAATGTAGCGTATAAATTCTGTGATAATTTACTCAGTATGTTGAAATATATACGCGGGTTTTGTTCATGATAGTCACATGGATACATTGATATGTCTTAGGGAAATCGCATACATGTACTAGGTTTTATTGTGTTGTTTGATGATGATTGTTAAATAATTATGTTATATTTTTTGCTTTATATAAATGATGTCTTGATTTGTATCTGGCAGTGTTTATTGGGTTAATTGGATTGTGGCATCATATATTGATCAGTGATGATTAAGTTTTTTAGCGAGACAGTATTTATGTATCTATTGTGATTATTTTTTTTAGTGATGCAATGACTGGCATAGTGATTCAGCTTGACAATATTTTTAGTAGTCAGTGATTTGAGATCTATACGTAGGTTTTACGTGGAGGAAGTGCATATATATGCAGTTTCTCTTTAGTCACGTACATATTCTGAAGTCTATTTGTTTTGGTTAGGTTATGTATTATGTATTTTGATACTTCAAAGATTTTGTTGGTTTACAATGCTTTAGTGATTCAGGTTCATTATTTCAGTTGGTCATGTTGGTTTGGGTTCATTTTTGGTGTGTGTCCAGTATGAAAATTTGATGAAAGATGGCCTATAGGTTATTTGATGATTTTGTTTCAAGTGGATCTAGTCTGAAATATTCAAAAAAGTGGTCCATAAGGAGTTGAGGTTTGCAGCCTTCAGTAAGGGCGTAGAATCTCCCTTCTTGTAGAAGTCGGTAAATGATATCATGGGGTTTTTTCTCCCTTCCAGAAAGAGATAGAGGATTATTGAAGGATGTAGCCTCCTACATATGGGTTCCTGCGTACTGGTAAGATTTTGCACCCGTACAAAATGTAATGGATATTCCTTTATATAATAAGAAATAATACAAAGACAGCGGCAGTGGTGGTTTTCTCCCACATTATGTTTCCACCTAAAATCTTGGTGTTCTACATGTGTTGATTATGTATTTTGATTTTACTATTCTTTACTACATACTGGAAATTTATTGACTTAATAATTCAATGGTTAAAGATAAACATCTGATGGAACACATACAAAATTAGTAAATTGGATATACTTTGTTTTCCTTCACTAAAGTCGTGTACATACGCAAATTTCTTTAGGAACAGTAGCATTTAGAATTTGTATATGAAATTGAAATTTAAAGTGAATTAAAATACTAAATCACCCCACCGGCGCCCCCCCCCAAGACTAATATTTTTCCCAACAATTGGTACCATAGCGGGTCTCTTTGAAGAAGCTTGATCGCTTGAATATATATCCATCAATATCAATATTTAAGAGGGAATATCTTCTATTAAGAAAAATTTGTTTAATGGAACTAACTTTTTATTTTGGAAATTCATAATAAGAGCATATTCGTGGGCACTAGGAGTTATGTATGGGAAATTGTTTAAGGTGGATATCAATATACAACCTCCATTCCCATAGATGATGCAGGGAAGAAATAGTATGAGACCAATGCAAAGGTAGCCAATGCTATATTAGGAAGCTTGGTTGAATCTAAGTTTGTGAAAGTCATGTAGCTGAATATAGAAAAGGAAATATGGGACAAGATTGTATAAAGATATGAAGGTGACACTAAGGTAAAAAATGCTAACTTCAAACGTTTATAATTTAGTATGAGACTCTTAAAATACATGATGATGAAAGTATTACAAGTTTTTCCTTAGTGTATATAAGATTTTTAACTCAATGAACAAATTTGGTGACGAAATAAAGGATCATACTCTAGTTGAAAATATTTTAATATCTCTAGCCTCAAAGTTCGATTACAAATTCTCCACCATTGAATAAATCCAGGATTTGATGAATCTCACTATTGAACAGCTCCATGGGATCTTAAAAAATTATGAGATGAGAAAAGGGGGTGCATTAGGTATTAGAGAAGTAGCATTCAAAGCCACAAACAAAGGGAAAGAAAAAGAAGAGCCTAAGGAAACAGGTTATATTTCACATGAAGAAGAACCAAGTTTTGTGAAGAAACTCCAAGTAGGAACTGGCAGGTTCGAAGGTAAGCTCCCTTTCAAATTTTTTTCATGTGGAAGAGTAGGTCACTATGCCGCTAAATGTCCTTATAAATAAAATCATGAGAAAGGGAAGAATGTTCCAAATATGAATGTTAAAAGAAATTTTGATAGCAAGATTTTTTTTTATACTCGTGAAGATAGTGAATATTCTTCCAATAATGAGGATGATGACTCATATCAGGATTATCAGTTATTTATGGCATTTGAAGAACAAAGTGTATATGAATCTGATGATGTATTTATGGATGCTATAGAATAAATTAATAGACTGGGGGTTGTAAAAAAATATAAAGAAAATGAAATTAGTATGTATAAATAAAACACCCATGTTGAATAAATAACTCAGCTAAAAATGTGTCTAGAAGAAGCTAAATTAGTTGAAGAAGCTTTGAATAAACAAGTCCAAGAAAAGAAAGGCAGTGTGAAAACTTAGAACTTCAAAGTTTGGGTCTAAGAAAGGAACTTGAGAAAACAAAGGCTCTAAATCTTAGATTTGCTAAAGGATCGGATACTTTAGAAGAAATCATTAAATTGCAACGCTATCCTCTAATCAAGATAGGTATTGGATACAATCCAAATGGTGAAACATCAGAACTATGAAATCTCCTTAAACAAGTATAGGAAGCTATATCAATGTGGTAAAACGAACTAGTCATCATAATTATAGAACTCAGCAAAAGAATGAAGGATCAAATATTTCCCATTCAAAATAGCCTTACCATGAATAAAAGGCAAGCTTCTCAAGAAGTTATTTTACTCCCAAATATTCTTAATTCAATTTTCATGCTTCATTTTTCACAATTTTGGTCACAGAGGAGTTCATTGTGTTGCTTATAAAACAATTATGACTAGAGAAGCAAGAAAACAACGAAATGCAATTAGAAAAAAGACATCTCATTATAATGTTTTATCACCTCTTCAAAATGAAATTGAATTTTCTATTTGCAATAAATTTGGTCAGAAGAAATTGAATGAAAAAGAAGGATGGAGTCATAATATCAACATGAACAAAAGACAATACCACCCAAGGTATGGAAGAAGAAAAATACTGCCACTGAAAATTCTTGTCTATCATTGAATGCAGGATATAAAGATAATATATGGTACATTAACAGTTGATGTTCAAAGTATATGACAAGTGACAAGATAATTTTGTGTCTTTTACTGAAATTAAGAAAGAAAAGAATGTGATTTTTAGTAATAAATCACCTACTTCTATCAAAGGGAAAGGATATGTGATTTTAAATAAAAAGGTCAAGGATGAGAATGTATTATTTTTTGATGGGTTAAGACATAAATTACCACGTTCTAGTCAAATGTGTGCTGAAGGGCGTGAATTTGTTTTAAGATCAAATAATTGTGTGGTAAGAAATATGGATACCAGTAATATCATAATCAAGGGAACGAGAAATCCAGGGAATGTCTATATCCTAGAGGGTAGCAAAGCGTAGTGTTTTTTTAACAAATCTGAAGAAATTTGGCTTTGGCACAAAAGGTTCAGGCACCTCAACTTTTCTCAATTTATAAATAAAGTAGGATGGAAGCAGTTTGTGACTTTACCAACATTTCTCCAACTGAAAATCGCATTTGTAAATCATGTAAATTTGGTAAGAAATCCATAGTTTAGTTTAAAGCTAAATAAGGTACTTTGAGTAAAACCATTGAAATTGTTCACGTGATTTATGTGGACCTATGAGAAATAATTCTCCTTGTGGTGAAAAATAATTCATTTTATTTATTGATGCCTTTACAAGACTGTGTAGGATTGGTTTAATATATTATAAAGATGAGGAATTTTATAAGTTTAAACTATTCAAGGCCTTGGTAGAAAATAAATTGTATATAAAAATAAAATGTCTTAGATCTGATTGAGGGGGAGGGTTTATATTAGATGATTTTTTCAATTTTTTTGAATAGCATGGCATCAAAAGAAAGATTTCCATAGCTAACAATACTCAACGAAATGGAGTGGTAGAAATAATGAACATGACTATTCAACAAATGGTGTGTGTGATGTTTGATGAGTCAGGAACACCTCACACCTTCTAGGGAAAAGTAGTACATACAATCAGGGATATATTTAACACAGCTCATGTTCAAGTAGAGAATGATAAAACTCCATATGAACTCTAGTATGGTAAGCCTACAACTGTAAAGCACTTTAGAATCTTTGGAAGCAAATGTTTCATAAATAAAAATGATGATAAGCTTGGAAAGTTTGAATCTAGAGTTAGAAGGAATCCTCCTTATATATTCTTCTAGAAGAAAAGAATATAAATGTTACAATAAAAGGCTTCAAAATATTGTTGAATGCATAGATTTTGTGATTGATGAAGAATCCACAGTGTTATCACTAGGCTGGAACAAGTTGGGTTGTGTCAACCATCAACCTAGCATAAGTATTTCAAACCAACTTTAACTGGAAGTTATCCCTTCCAGTCTGAGATGGCTCTCTCAAATTACTTATAAATTCTATGTATAAAACTAAAAATATCATATGGCTAACTTTGGACTTTTTATGTTATTATGTAGGTGAAATAATGTGATGACAGCCACCATTGGCCATGGATTCAATTAAGGAAATTTAATTACAAATAAAACTGTGTTTATGGAAGCTGAGAAAAAATTGGCTTAAACATAAATTTTTATAGTAAAACACAACAAATGAAGGAATTTGGAGCATCTAACATGAATTCCAATTAATCAAATTTCCATGAAACTGATAACAATACACAAAATATGGACATAAAACATATAAGCCAAAGAGAATATCAGGTTAAAAGACAGTCTGCTGCAAATGTATATTAATTGAAGAAGAAAATATTACAAAGGTGGTTCTCTCCTAACATACATCAACTCCTTCAAAGTGAAAAATTTCCACATATATATAGTGATGCCTCTATTACAATCATCTGCCACCTAGGCTAGACTCAATGATTTAGCTAAGAGACCTAATTCTAGTTGAATTACAAAACATGGAGCCCTTATAGGAATTTTTTTTTTTCAACCGAATTTTAATACAAAAATGAGTCTATTATCATTTAATAAATCAAAGAATTCTGATAATGACCTTTATGCAATACAACTAGCTATTGTTGTGTTGGATGGTTGATGTGTTGGAGTGCTAGAATGTTAGAATGATGAGTTGGCTGCCACATGGAGATTGACCTGGTTGACCTGTTGAACTGTCTCCCTGAAAAAATAGGATTTCATAGGTTGATGATGTGGACACCTTTTACCTATTATTTATCCACTACCTTACTATTTTATTTCCCAAAAACTAATCAAAAACTTCATTACGTAGGAAAAAACAAAGTATAGGCAGTTTTGTAGCAAACTTTGGTAGAAAATGCCAAAAAACACCTTTCTGCAAGCTATAGGATCTTTCTGACATTTTTGGGGTCTTCGTGAGTTTTTATAAGCTAATCACATGCTTTGAGCACTCCCTAAACTAAGGTTTAAACTAGCTTTTTCCACCATGAAAAGATATAGCAAATTCATAGCAAATATTCACCTTCAATATGGGTAGTTGCTACGAAACTGTCAACTTTCTGAGATTTTGTATTTTCAAGATTTCTTCCACCTCCAAGTCATTTCTAATAGCCTATACAATCATGTATATTACTAAAAATATTCATTAGCCATAGCATAAGAAAAAAGTTATGATGTTACCATATTCATGGAGTGCCATCAATTTCAACAATAATCTTGAGACCCTTCTTCAAAAGCTCATCTTGGATAATTTCAATTTGTGTTTCTAAAGATATGAATTTCCCCTGTAACCTTCTCTTTTCTACTTGTAACCATCCGTTCCTCTTGCAAAAGTGTTTCATCATTCTATGCAAAGGCGGTGTTCTCTTTAATATTTTTTCGAATTCATCTGCAACCTTATTATAAAAATCAAGTTTCTTTGATATATCCTCCTTTAATTCCTCAAAAAGTAATTTTGATTCTATAACCTCATTTCTATCATCTCTTAACTGTTATTGCAGAACCTCCACTTCACTTTTCTCTTGTACAGGCTCCTTGCCTTTCCTCTTCTTCACTAGCTCTGTTTTTGATGGAGGCACCTCAAGCATCTTTTCTTTTGGATATTGTGATCTTGTGATAGGTTTCATAGGTTTGAAAATAAAACCTAACTCTTCTTGAGTGAAATTCAATTTCTTAGCTCTCTTACTCTTCTTTTTAGTTATTGCTTCTATGATCTCTACAGGCTGCACAATTATGGTTTCTTCAATCCCAATAGGACTTTCTTCAATCTCAATAGCTTCTAGGATATCTGACAGCTTACCCTTCCCTTTTCTTTGATTTCTAGTTATCCTCCTATCGGTTCTTGAATAAGTTTTTACTGCTGCCATAGGTTCTACTTAAGGTTCAGCTACAAGCTCTATCTCTACTTTAGTTTCAGCTACAGGCTCATCCTCTTACTGCTTCTCCTCTCTAGGGGTTATGGATTTGGACTTTTAAGTTCTCCTAGGGGTGGCAGTATCTAACTCATAGTCACTTTAAAATAAAAAGATGAGCCAATCTTGTTGGGCGGTGTAAATGCAAGATTTACACCAACATTTAATTTGTCAATCCGGGAAAATAAAATTAGAAGCATAGCAAAATATATGTTAGAATACGACCTCAGGGATCTATCAAATAAAGATCAAGCTCTTGTAAGAAATTTAAAAGGGAATCATTCAAGAAAAAGGAACAAGACTCTTCAAAGGCAAAATAAACACACTGTGGGAATCTACTTATGGCTCCTCTTTTGGATTGAGTTGACTTTTGCAGAAAGTCTTCCTCAGTTTTCTAGAGGACAAGGGAATGTAGGCCCCATTCAAACCGACAAATTGTAAAGAATGTGATTCGGGAAATAAAGGTTGCATAACTTCTTAAAATTATTGCTCTGTTGCAAAGATGAAATTAAACTAGAATTCGCAAAGCAACTTCATTATGGAAATAATGGAATGCTTTAAAAAAGAATCAAGACGATAATACATTGCTTCTCTTAAAGACAATTAAGTACTTAATTGTGAGTAAAATATGTAATGAGAACAAATAGGATAAATATATATATTTCATGTTGTTTACCCTAATCGTATTAAATACTTCCTAAAAATATTATGTATGATGTGTGCAACATCTAATTATAATGAATAATTATGTGATTTCTTCGTCAATTAAGATTCATAATCTTTTCTTATGTTGGCCTTGTCATTTTCTTATCAAGAGTTCATAAATAAATGTTTTTTCTGCAAAAGTACAGGAATCAGTTTCATATAAAAGGCAATCATGAATACTTGTTAAGTTCAACTAACCAGAATGATTACTCAGCAAATGTTTCACCGTTGCATCCTGAGAATAGACTTCGTTATGTCGCAATGGAATTAGGGAAAGTACTTAATCTTGTACTATAAATGAATGAGAGATGCAGCAATAAATAAATCGTCATTTACTTCAGTTCAGCCTTTTAAAAAAAAAATTAGCGAAACGAAATTATGGAATGAAATTAAAAACTAATTGACTGAAAAGAAGAGCTTATGAAATGAAATTTCAGAGCTATCTAAGATCATACTTATGCCATGAAAACTAAGGTGCAACAAAAGAAAATGTAATGGGTTTGGGGCAACGAACTGGCTGGTGGGCCCAACTGTTTGGTCAATTTAGTGTGTCCTAAATTGCTACATTAATTTGTCAATCCGGGATTCGTAAGCTGACGAAGTGTGGCGCACTATATGTGCAAGATAACCTATCTCTTACTTTTTGTCGTTTTTGGTTTTTTTTCTTTTTATCTTGGTTGGTTTCCTAATGTGAGATGGAAATTCTAAAAGACAAGTATGGATATAAATGTTCAAGGAAATGATGTCCTTTATAATGATTTCCCAAAATTCAAACTTAAAAAGGATTTTAAAATATGCAATGACAAAATTAATTCCTAAAAGAAAATGAAAATGTGCCACTATACTAGTCAAACAAACAGTGAACTATTGACCATGAAAACCATTATCCTTGCTGCTATCTAAACACAAAAGAAACAGTACTCAAAGAAAAGATTTCAAGTAAAGTAAAACTAAAATCAAATTACATCAACTCATATTCTGACCCCTCACCATTAGTCTCACTATGGCTTTCGGAGGTAATCATAAACAACTTGAGCAATCTGATATCTAATTTGTAGAAAAATAAACTAATATCAAATTACACACTCATACTTCAATCCCTCACCATTAGTCTCGCTATGGCTTTCGAAGGTAACTGATAATGACATGAGCAATTTAATATCTAACTTGCAAAAAAATAAACTAATATCAAACTACACACTCATACTTCAATCCCTCACCATTAGTCTCGCTATGGCTTTTGGAGGTAACTGATAATGACATGAGAAATTTAATATCTAACTTGCAGAAAAATAAAATAATATCAAACTACACACTCATACTTCAATCCCTCACCATTAGTCTCGCTATGGCTTTCGGAGGTAACTGATAATGACATGAGCAGTTTAATATCTAATCTAACTAGTAAAGCAAATGTACAAAACTGAAATGAATAAAACAGTGCTGGAATTAAAAACTAAGAGAAAAAGAATAAATCAGCAGAAGGACAAGATTGATTCCATGTCATTAGTCATTATAAAATGATGTGCAAATGCCCGGGCTGCCTATTCTAATCTGGAACAAAAACACTGATCAGTTAACAACAATATAAAGCATGAAAGATTATGGACAGAAGTAAAACGTAAAGCATGAAAGATTATGGACAAAGATGAAACATAAATACCATGAAAGATGTAATATATATACACGTGAATGACTATGGCACAATGAACATAAGGAAATGAAGCATGAAACTATACAGTAATACACAAAACCTCGGCGTGTGCAGGGGCCCTCTGCACAATCCTCGGGAAGCAACTATCAAACACGAATTGTGCTTATGAACAGAGTCTTCTTATATATTCAAAATGCAGTCATAACAGAGAAATAATGTCACAGCACAGTGGAAACGCAATTACATTGTAGAGTTAACTATTATGCGTATGAGAATGCATTATTTATAACAGAGGGTGATATAACTAATTCCCTAAAGTCTGCGCTGATAGAAGACACGTGAACAACCACGTCCAGAAATCTAGCATCATGGCTGCCGTGAAGATTAAATCTATGGAAAGTGGTTGTTGGATTCGGCTTATGGAGCCGTTTACAGGTGTTGATATGTCTCCCGTGATTTAGAAATGGCCACGCAAGTCTTCACGTGATGAAAAACAGAGTTCTGTCACCGTGGGACTCTTCGGTTGACCACCACTTGGCTACCTTTGACCACATCCTTCTTAGGTGAATTCGACTGAGCCAATACGACTCTATCCATGTCCATGTCATTTCCAACTTGCCCATGTGGCTCGATTTTCCTGAAGACACCTGCAATATAGACTTTAACAAAATGGCTGCGGAAAGTTGCAGCAGCTGCGGAAAGTGACAAGATTCCGCAGCTTATTGAGAAAAAATCTAATTCAAACAGCAGACACAAAACATAGTTAAAAACCACTTTAAATGCTCTTTTATAATTAATATGCAATGATATTAATGACTTAGAAGATCCAGGTGAATGGAAAAGGTCTAGAAAGGTGTATAAGAAAGATGCAAGTTTGGGACTCAACATACCTCCACTGTGAAGGTGTTGCATGTCCTCATGCAACCAAAATTTTGATAATCCTTCTTCAATAAATATGCCTTGATACCTCTGCCAGTACATCCAATCCTCTTCTCCTCTTCCTTGGTGCTGCTAACATCCTGGGCTTCTTCATTAAGCACCTGAATTTAAGATTAATCAGTGCTCTACTTATCTTCTGGCATTTCTTCTTCAATTTCCTGTTCTTTTTCTGCCACAGTCCCAGATGTAGCATGGTATTGTCATGAATGATCTTGTCCAATTTGCTTTGTTCCTTTAATGCCTCATTTTCATTTTTAATGTGTCTATTTAAAACCTCCAACTCAAAGACTTCTTGTTTCAATGATTGGACTAGATCTTCTTGTGCTGTGTGAGGCTGAGTGGATGAGGTGCTGGGGCCCGTGGCTGTCCTTTCTAAGGATTCTATGTAATCGTACACCTCTTGCTGCTTTGGATCTATCTCAGGTGTCATTTTCCTTGGGCTATCCCCAAAATACTGTGGAGGAGAATTGTCTTCAAAATCTGGCTGAAAAGGACTCATGTCAACATCTTGAGGACTAGTTTCAACATTTGACTGAGAATGCGGTGGACTATGTTCAACGTCTGGCTGAGAATGAGATGGAATATGTTCAATGTCTGACTGAGAATGAGATGGACTATGGCCAACTGGAGTTTGTTCAGGTGTTCCTTCTCCCAAATCAATAAAATGGGGTCCTTTTGTTTGTACTTTCCTCCACTTTCCTTTAAGCCTGCTGCTTCTTCTTACATACTGTGGACTACTGTCTTTTCCCTTTTGTTTTTCTTTTCCCCTCTTTTTGGCCATAGATGACTGTTCCTGAAGGTGAACTAGTCTCTCAGATAACACTTGATGATCTTCTTCTGAGGAAGGGGTTTGATGCACAGCCTCAATGCTTTTTCTCTCTTCAGTCTTTTCCTTCTTCCTTTTAGACAGTCTTTCCTCTCTACTAGTTCTTTCAACTGTGTTAGTAGGAGTACTTTGAGTTTTATCACTTGTTCTCCTTCTTTTTGGTGTACTGCCTTCAGGGGTTTCTTGGGGTTCTTCAAAGAAATTCCTAATTAAAAATTGTTCCCATGTGTCCTTTTTCTCTTTTAACTGTTTTTCAATCAAAATTTTCACAAGACCATGGTGATACAAATGTGGTTCTACGTCCCCCAGATGCTTTTGGATGGCTACAGACATCTTTTTCAAACTATTTAATAAAAATTATGGCAGATTGAGGGTCTGGTTGTCTAGAAAATTCATCAACAATCGGGTATGATACATATACATTGATCCAAAACGTCCCTCAAAGGTGATAAACTTTTGAATGACCAACAGTAGACTAGCCCACTCTTCTTTTAAAGCATGAACAGGAATTCCCTTTTTAAAAATAGTTACATCCATACCTGGGTTACGTAGGATCACTCTCCAGGCTTCATCACTAATGCTCTTGTTCTTGAACTAGCGTTCACCTTCTTGAGGGAGTTCTGTAGCAGCTGCTATGGATGCCTCATTCACCGTAAATTTGAGGTCCCCAATTTCTACCTCCAGACCATTGAAAGACCTTGCAAAAGCTTTTGTCACCTCTTTATGGTAGCCTCTAAACTTTTGAATAAACCGAAGCCACTTTGCCTTTTTCAATATATCTTTGACTTGCGGGTATCCTTCCATGAATTTAGGTCCTTCTGGTTCTGTTCTCAACAACTGACCCATCCTTCTTTCTGCTCTTTAAAACTTGTCTGCGTGAGGAGGGTTCAATGGAGGTAAGACAGCTGAATTAGCGGAAATGAGCACGATTTATAAAAGAGACCAGTGACTGTAAGCGGATATCAGAGAATGGGTATACGGAATGTAGCGTAACAGAGAACAAAATGGGGTGAAGCGGAACAGAGAAGGGTTACGTGAGCACGGTGGAAATGCAGCCGTGAGATCAATAGAACAGTAGGAGGAGTAAAACGCATCCGGAAATATTTAAAATTGGGTGGCTGCAGAGTAGATGCAAGCACGTTTATGCAACGGCTACGGATTTTGTGCGGCTAAGAGAAGCCGTAGTCAAATCAACTACGTTTCTTAACTACAGGTGGAGTATCAACATATAGCTTAACACTAATGAAGACCAGAGGCTTGATTATGAGGCCGTTTAGAAATGAATGCAAGGATTGTGGGGGAATCGTATAGAGATCGTGGGATGGCTACGGAGTTATCAATGCAATCATTGCATATAATGGAGCTATGGTTTATAACTATGTAAAAATGTGTTTGAATGCCATTTGAAATAAATTTTTACTCATACCTTGGAATTCTTGCCATTTTTCATTGGTCTTCAATCAGTTGCTCCTCATTGATGTCTTTGAATGCCCCATGTCTTCATAATATGTCTTCATACTTGCATTTGATTTCATGATTGTGGAAATAACATCTGACTGTAAATTTTTGAAAAACAGAGTGGTGGCTGCAGAAACTGCTTCTGGCTGTGGAAACTGGTGTCAGCTGCGGAAACTGACACAACAATTATTTGGGTGAATGGAGATGGATAGATGATAACTGTCTGAATGAAAATGGTCATGAAAGAAAATTTTATTGATGAAATGAAATGAAATAGATGAAATGGAGTAAAGTGAAATGAAGTGGAGTGTAATGAAGTGGAATGAAATGGAATGAAATGGAATGAAATGGAGTGGGTTGTCATAAAACTTGTGAAATAAGAGAGAGAGAATTTTTTTTTTTTGGAAAATATAGGGTGTCAGGTGTTCCTTATTTTCACCCTACATTTTCTGTATAAGACTGCCAATCAGTGATTGGTTTTCAGGCTTATACTTTTTTTTTTCTTTTTCTTTTTTTTTCTTTTTTTTTTGTGCTTGAAACTGAAAAGAACAAAGGCTAGGCTGATGGAGAAGAAGGATTCTTCTTCACTAGCCTTATTGCAGAATTATCTTGAAACATTTTGACAAATTCCTCTTTTGAGAGTGGCTTATGATAGATCTTTAATCTATGGCCATTAACAATAAGAGGAGTTTGAAATTCATCAATGGTCTTGATTCTTACCGCTCCATTGCTAAAGATCTTGTCAATCTCATATGGCCCAAGCCAATGAGTCTGAAATTTTCCTTTAAAATCTTTAAACTTGGAGTCAAATAGCAATGCCTAATCTCCTTCTTGAAACTTCTTATCTTTGATGTATTTGTCATGCCATTTAGCTCTTTGATATTGAACTAGATCAGTTCTTAGAATTTCCTCTTGTCTGATCTCATCTAGCTCATTCAACTGCTCCATTCTATGCTTTTGGGCTTCTGATAGATCCATCCCCAACTGAACTACTATCTTGAAGGTTTTGACTTGGAACTCAATGGGGAGCAGGACTTCTTTCCCATAAACAAGTTCATAGGGAGAATGTCCTGTTGTATTTCTCCATGTAGTTATGTAGGCCCACAAGGCTTCAGGAAGCCTTTCTGCCCAATCTCTTCTATGTAGATGAACAGTTTTGGTGATGATACTTTCAAGAACTTTGTTTGTGGACTCCACTTGACCATTTGCTTGTGGATGGTAAGGAGTAGATCTTCTGTGCTTGATTTTGTATTCTTCCATCAACTTTTCCACCAAATCGGATGTGAATTGGCTCCCCTGATCTGTCACAATTTCTCTTGGAACACCAAAGCGAGTAAAAATATCCTCATAAAGAAAATGAACAACTGAATTTTCAGTAGCAGATACTAATGCTTTAGCTTCTACCCATTTAGTAACATAATCAGTGCAAACCAATATATACTTATTTTGCTTAGATGGTGGATTAATCGGTCCAATGAAATCTAAAGCCCATTTTTCAAAGGGTTCAATGAGTACCTGTGTTTGCAATGGCATTTCATTTGAAAGGGTAGGTTTCCCTACTCTTTGGCAGCTATCACACCCTTTGACATATTGTTTTGCATCTTTGAAGAGAGAAGGCCAATAATATCCCAAGGAAAGGATTTTATAGGCCGTCCTTTTGTCCGCAAAGTGTCCGCCGCATGGTTCATCATGACATGCCTTAAGAATATCAGGCATTTCATCTTCCCTGACACATCTTCTAATCACAAGATCTGACCCTGTTTTAAACAATTCGTTAGAAATCCATGAATATTTTGAACTCTCCTGAATAATCTTTCTTTTTTCACTTGGAAACAAATGTGAAGGCAGTTTCCCTGTAACCAAATAGTTAGCAATATTTGCATACCAAGGAGTCTTAATAGTTACTGCAAACAAGTATTCATCAGGAAACTTATCCTCTACAGGAGAATCTTCTTTAAAATTATGAATCCTAGACAAGAAATCAGCTACTGTATTTTGTTTTCCTAGTCTATCCAACACAGTAATATTGAATTCCTGCAAAAGTAAGAGCCATCTTGTCACTCTGCCATTAGTAACAGGTTTTTTCATTAGATATCTAATCGCAGAATGATCAGTATGAATAAAAGTTTCATAGCCTGTTATATAATGTCTAAACTTATTGATTGCATGAACAACAACTAAAAACTCTTTTTCAGTTACAGTATAGTTCAACTCAGTGGGAGTCAAATTTTTACTGGTATAGTAAATGGCATAAGGGAATAAATATTTTTGACCCAACACAGCTCCTAGAGCTGTATCTGAAGCATCTGTAGAAATATGGAAAGGGAGTTTCCAATTTGGTCCTCTCAAGATAGGTGCTTCAGATATTCTTGTTTTCAAAGTTTCAAAGGCTGATTGACAATCAGGATCCCATTTGAATTCACAGTCTTTTGTAAGCAATTTGAAGAGTGGAGATGCTATTTTAGTAAAGTTTTCTATAAATCTTCTATAGTATCCAGTAAATCCTAGAAAACTTCTAACATCTCTTTGACAATTTGGAATAGGCAACTTGGAGATGACTTCAAATTTTGATCTATCAACCTTAATCCCATCTCCTGAAATATGATGCCCCAAAACAATACCTTCAATAAACATCATAAAGCATTTTTCATGGCTTAATGAAAGGTTTGTTTCTTTACATCTTATAAGGACTTTTTCCAAATTTTCTAATGCTTCTTCAAATGAATTACCATAAACTGTAAAATCATCCATATAAACCTCTACACAATCATGGATTAGATCGGAAAAAATTCCTAGTACTGCTCTTTGGAATGTTGCTGGTGCATTACATAACCCAAAAGGAAGCACTCGGTAGGCAAAAGTTCCCCATGGACAAGTAAATGTGGTCTTATCTTGATCTTCGGGTGCTACCTGAATTTGATTATAGCCACTAAAACCATCCAAAAATGAAAAGTACTTTTTACCTGCTAATGTATCTAATACCTGATCAATAAAAGGCAAAGGAAAGTGATCCTTCAAAGTTTCTTTGTTCAATTCCTTGTAATCAATGCATACCCTCCATTTACCATTCTTTTTAGGTACTATAACCAAAGGAGAAACCCATCGGCTATCTGAAATTGGATAAATGAAGTTTACATTGAGAAGTTTTTGGAGCTCTTCTTTCACTATCTCCCTAAGATTTGGATTCATCCTTCTTTGAGGTTCTCTGATTGGTCTACTGTTTTCCTCAATATAGATATGATGGATGCAAGTCTTAGGATCAATACCTTTCATGTCAGTATACTCCCATGCAAATGCAGTAGAATGTTTTTGCAAGATTTTGGTTAGTTCTTCTTTTTGTGACTTTTCCAAATGTTTGTTGATATTCAATGTTTTTCCTGGAAAAATCTCAATAGTAGAACTACCAAACTCTTCCATAGAGTAAAGAGACATTTGTCTTTATGATAAATATTCTATGTCAGATTCCAACTGAAATTGTGTGGGGTCATATTCTGAAGATGTCTCAAAATTTTCTAATGTGTTCAGAATTTGACTATCCTCACTGATTTCAGAAATGGTAAAGACAGGTTGTATAATGTCCTCATCATTGACCCATTCATTGTCTCCTACTTCTGTGATTGCTTTTGCTGGAGGATACAAATTTAATTTCTTTGTCGAATTACCATTATAAATGTACATATCCCCAGATCTACAACTAATAAAAGCATCAGCTGTGGCTAGCCAAGGTCTTCCTAAGATAAGTGGGTGCCCTCCTAGATTACTCTTGGGAGTCAAAATCATAAAATCTACTGGATATTCCCAAGAATCTAAGGAGACTGAAATATCTTCTAATACACCATCTGGTTTATTAATTGATCGATCTGCAAGTTGTAGTAAAGTAGGTGTAAAAAGAAGGTTAGGAAGTTTTAGCTTATCCATAGTCTGTCTACCCATAATGTTGATAGCAGCCCCTAAATTAATCAATGTATTTGGAATTTCCATCCCATTTATATGTGTCTTGACAATTAGACTACCTGGATCTACATACTTCTGCATGGTAATTTTTTCCATCATGATATCTGCAATTTTTCCTACCAGGTGGATTCTTCTTGTATCTCTTAGTTTCCTTCCTGGTCTTTTGAGACTCAACTCCTTTATTGTTTTTGCTAGAATAGAAATATCTCTAATGGCTTGTAGCAAGGGAATCTTGATACAAACATTCTTTAATTCATCTAGAAAATCATAGTTAGGCAACAAGATTTGTTTTTCCACCCCTTTATCAATTTGTAATCTTTCAGGGAAAGGAGGTGTGGATGAAGATGCGGGTTGCTCAACTATAGGAGTTGTGGGGGTTAACTTTTCTTTCTCTTTTTGAATGTTTGAGTTTTGAAGAGATGCTTCCTCAGAACCCTTATTGACTTTAAGAGAGTCCTCCTTAGAGGTATCTTGATCTTGGACATCTATAGAAGGTTTTTCTAAAACTCTACCAGACCTGAGTTGTACATCATTGAGAGGAACAATCATATAGGTAGGAAATTGTTGTCCTTCTATCATGTAAGTGTTCTGAGGATTTTTATTGTTAGGATTTGGCAATGGCTGAGCTGGAAGTTGATTTGTCTTTTGTTGGAATGGAAGCATGAGTTGAGGATTTGGATTTTGTTGAGAAGGTTTTTGTTGTGGAAATGGCAATGAAAGTTGTGGATTTGGGTTTGGAAGTTGTGGAGCTTGTTGATTTTGAAAAGATGGAGGATATTGATAAAATTGAGCAAATATCCCATAAGGATTTTGCATCCCTTGTACCCATGATTGATATGAATTTTGAGGTTAGGGCCAAGGTTGTTGCCAAGGATTCCAATTTGGTGGGGTTTGAAGATTCATAGGGTTGTTAAACCCTTGATTTTGTTGTCCCTGCCAAGGTCTTCTTGCAACAAAACAGAGAGATTCTACTGAATTTGGGTCTTCTTGAAAGACAGCTTTGAGTCCAGGAATTGAAGGATAATCCTTGATCTCATGATTCTCTGAGCAAATCATACATGTTTCTACAACTTTTGCATCCAAGGGACATTCCCTTAAAGCATGTTTCTTCCTACATTTCGGACAAAAGATGGCTAAAGCATCTGTTTCTGCTTTCTTCTTGTTTTGGATTTTAAGGGTGTCTAGTTGTTCACTAAGGCTCCCTAAGATATCAGCTTTGAACTCATCAAGCATATTACCAATCTCTGCCCTACTTACTGATCCAGTTGCAGATTTGTTAGCCCTGATAAGAGAAGGATCCCTAGGCCCTTTTCCTGTTTTAGATTTTCCTCTTGAGAGATGGACACATAGTTCTGTTATGTCACGAAGTGGAAGTTGAGAAATGTCTCATTTCCCCATCATGTTTAAAATATCCATCCATTCATCTCTAATGGCTTTTAATATGAGGGCTTTCAAATTTTCATCATCTAAGTTGCTCATCTTTGCTCTTTTAAGTTGTATTGAAATCTTTCAAGTAAATCTTCCAAATTTTCATCTTCTTTTTGCATCATTTTGAATACCTCATCCTTGTGATTGGTGGGCATACAATAGTCCAAGTATCTATCCAAAAAATTTTGTTTCATATCATTCCAAGTCCTAATAAATTGAGTGGCTAATCCCATGAACCATTTCAAAGCAGCTCCCTTCAATGTTGAAGGAAACAGTTTGAGTTTTTGAGAGTCTTCCATATAGTCATAGGTTCGGCACACGACTTCAAACTCAAACAGAAATGTTTCAAGATCCTCACTTTGCAATCCATAAAAGTTAGGGAGGATAGATGGTGAGATGTTTTTCATCGTTGTGTGAGTTTCCTCATCAACTATAGGGAATCCAAACAAGTTGTCTCCTTCCCTATTTCTTCCATTATTACCTTCACCATTGTTGTCTCCATTGTTTCCTCCTCCTCTACCTCTACCTCTACCCCCGAATCCGTCTATTATTTCCTCCGCCATGATAGTTTCTTTAGAATCCTCAAATTCCTCTGGTTCTTCTATCAAGGGAGGATGAGAGGGAGTCTCTTCCTTTTCTTCTTCAGGTGATTCTACTTCTTTGATTACAATATACTCTCCAGTAGAAGTAAAGAAAGGGTCCTTTTCTAAGTGAGATTTGGTAGATGGTGTAGGAGAATCCTCTAATTCAGCTGCTCCTTGAATTCCAAGAATCTTAAGGCTAGGGGTAGATGGTGGTGAATCTTTTCTATGCCTTGAAGAAGATGGAGTTGTGAAAATCGAACTCTTGGCTCTAGCTATAAACCTTCCCCTAGAATCTCTTGCTCTATGCATGTCATTTTTTTTATTTTTAAGTTGGGCTAATAATTCTCTTTTTGATCTTCCAGGTCACACTAGGTGCAATAAGAGAGCATACTTAAGAAATTATTGAACCAATAACTCTCTTTTCTGATCCTCCAGATCACACTAGGTGCAAGAGGAGAGCATACTTCAAGAAGTTATCAATTTTTCCCTTCTTTTTATTGTTTTTTTTTTAAGAAATTGGCTACCTAGTTACACTTCCCCGGCAACGGCGCCAAAATGTTTGGTCAATTTAGTGTGTCCTAAATTTCTACATTAATTTTTCAATCCAGGATTCGTAAGCTGACGAAGTGTGGCGCACTATATGTGCAAGATAACCTATCTCTTACTTTTTGTCGTTTTTGGTTTTTTTTCTTTTTATCTTGGTTGGTTTCCTAATGTGAGATGGAAATTCTAAAAGACAAGTATGGATATAAATGTTCAAGGCAATGATGTAATTTATAATGATTTCCCAAACTTCAAACTTAAAAAGGATTTTAAAATATGCAATGACAAAATTAATTCCTAAAAGAAAATGAAAATGTGCCACTATACTAGTCAAACAAACAGTGAACTATTGACCATGAAAACCATTATCCTTGCTGCTGTCTAAACACAAAAGAAACTGTACTCAAAGAAAATATTGCAAGTAAAGTAAAACTAAAATAAAATTACATCAACTCATATTCTGACCCCTCACCATTAGTCTCGCTATGGCTTTCGGAGGTAATCATAAACAACTTGAGCAATCTGATATCTAATTTGCAGAAAAATAAACTAATATCAAATTACACACTCATACTTCAATCCCTCACCATTAGTCTCGCTATGGCTTTCGGAGGTAACCGATAATGACATGAGCAATTTAATATCTAACTTGCAGAAAAATAAACTAATATCAAACTACACACTCATACTTCAATCCCTCACCATTAGTCTCGCTATGGCTTTCGGAGGTAACTAATAATGACATGAGCAATTTAATATCTAACTTGCAGAAAAATAAACTAATATCAAACTTCACACTCATACTTCAATCCCTCACCATTAGTATTGCTATGGCTTTTGGAGGTAACTGATAATGACATGAGCAGTTTAATATCTAATCTAACTAGTAAAGCAAATGTACAAAACTGAAATGAATAAAACAGTGCTGGAATTAAAAACTAAGAAAAAGAAATCAGCAGAAGGACAAGATTGATTCCATGTCATTAGTCATTATAAAATGATGTGAAAATGCCCGGGCTGCCTATTGTAATCTGGAACAAAAACACTGATCAGTTAACAACAATATAAAGCATAAAAGATTATGGAGAGAAGTAAAATGTAAAGCATGAAAGATTATGGACAAAGATGAAACGTAAATACCATGAAAGATGTAATATATATACACGTGAATGACTATGGCACAATGAATGTAAATAAATGAAGCAAGAAAATATATAGTAATACACAAAACCTCAGCGTGTGCAGGGGCCCTCTGCACAAACCTCGGACAACAGCTATCAACCACGAATTACGCTGATAAATAGAGTCTTCTCATATATTCAAAATGCAGTCATAACAATGGAAAAAGTGTTATGGCACAGTGGCTTTCTTTACAGCAGAATTACATTACAAGAACTAACTATTATGCGTATGAGAACGCATTATTTATAACAGAGGGTGATATAACTAATTCCCTAAAGTTTGCGCTGATAGAAGACACGTGAACAACCACGTCCAGAAATCTAGCATCATGGCTGCCGTGAAGATTAAATCTATGGAAAGTGGCTGTTGGATTCGGCTTATGGAGCCGTTTACAGGTGTTGATATGTCTCCCGTGATTTAGAAATGGCCACGCAAGTCTTCACGTGATGAAAAATAGAGTTCTGTCACTGTGGGACTCTTCGGTTGACCACCACTTGGCTACCTTTGACCACAACCTTCTTAGGTGAATTTGACTGAGCCAATAGGACTCGATCCATGTCCATGTCATTTCCAACTTGCCCATGTGGCTCGATTTGTCTGAAGACACCTGCAATATAGAATTTAACAAAATGGCTGCGGAAAGTTGCAGCAGCTGCGGAAAGTGACAAGATTCCGCAGCTTATTGAGCAAAAATCTAATTCAAACAGTAGACACAAAACATAGTTAAAAACCACTTTAAATGCTCTTTTATAATTAATATGCAATGATATTGATGACTTAGAAGGTCCAGGTGAATGGAAAAGGTCTAGAAAGGTATATAAGAAAGATGCAAGTTTGGGACTCAACACCAACCACCCAGCTCGTTGCCCTTGCAGCAGTTTAAATCACAATTTTAAAGCATTTAGGAGAAACTAAAAACTCAGAATAGAATTCCATATGAATTCATTATGAAATCACATTACAAAATTATAGAATAATGCAACGCTGGCTCCGGAGGTCCCCTCCAGGGATCATCCCGCTCAACGCGCAACTCCTCCCTTCCTACACCACAACTCGATTCCCTATTCTGCAAATTCGATGTCGGATCTAGATCTAAAGATTGGGGGGTACTTTCATTTGTTTGCAGCCCTATTTTTTATAGTAGCGACGCTTCCCCTACTTGCTTCAATCAATTCTTACAATTTAGCATGGTTTGTTAAAACAAATTGGACCTGGAACTAGAAAATCCAATTTGGCTAAGTTTGGATTGATGTAAGACGCATTTGCCAAATGTATGTATTTTAATTATGTTGCTAATGAATTTTTGGCTTCTAGAAGTAGTTTGACCACGCATTATTTAGCTCAAGCCCTTGTGCTTCAGCTTGGCCTCAACTACTACACCAACCATTGTATCATTAAATTCTGGTCTTACGCATGCAATTCTCCTGTAGCATCTGAAGCCATCGTCTTTCCAAGTCGACTCAACTGAATAGTTATTGAGGTGAATTCGACACTAATGTATGCTTCGAACTACTGGTATTGTGCCTTTTAGTGCTTGTACTAGCTTCTACCAACGACTGTCCATTATAAACATTTATCGATTCATAACCCGCAGACAGATTTTATTTTTGGCTAGAAAATTGGTTTTCAGTTTGTGATATGGAACTCTAACATTTAAATCTTGGGGACCTCGAAAAATTTATATTGTGGTGATAGCTTTGAATGTGATCTTCATATATATTGGGCCTATCCCCATGGTGTTCATTAGAATTTAAAATACCATTGCTGGAGTATATGATGCCTCTCTCTGAACTTCTTATAGTTAAGTCATCTAACGTAGTACCATTTGATGAAACCCCTAGCTTTCACAATGGGTTTCAAAGTAGTATGCTAACTTCCTTATTTGTAAAATCATCAAATGTGAGTTCAATTTTCTCGATATATGCAGTCAAGTGGACAGTAAACTAGCAAGACTCTCCATCAATTGTTATAATGGCTTCCTCTTTTCGTTTCAACTTGTTGAATCGACATCAAACAACAAGCTGCAAGGTATTCTCATCGTCACCCACACCTTGCAACGTTGGTCCCTTTGTAGTCCAATCCGAGAACCAAATTGGTAGCAGACTGTGACCCAGCCACTTTGATATTTCCCCTTCTTTCTAATGTATGCGACTAAACTTGATAGCAGCAACCGCATTTGCAATCAAAAAAAACATGAAGGCAGGAGTGTAATGGTATTTGGCTTTCAAAGAAACATCGAAGTTTGAAATGGTCTTCTTGTTCAATCTCATAACAATTGCAGCACTCAAAATGGTTTCTATTCCAAGCAGCCTGACCACATATGTTAGTCATCAGTAATTTTCTCTTTTCATAGATGACTAAATTCTTATCCTAGATTTCTAGAAACAAAATTCATGAATATTGTGAGTTCTAGAAATCTCACCGCCTTCATTATCCTTGAGATAAATTTTCAATATCTCCCTACTCTATCATGTCATAGTCATCTTATCACTCACGAAAGATCCCTCATGGACTCATGCCTCTCATCTTTATCACATTTTCACACCCATAATCTCATTACTCTGTTTGTCCCTTGCTTATGACTCCATTATGCAACTAGGGTTTTTTAGGGAATTTTTCTTGGTTTCGTGACCTCCATGGTTAAAAAATAAACAAGGCTCATATCCTGATGCTCTTACACCTACTCCTATCCTTAATATACCTTCCTAAACACTTCCCATCACTCCTATCCCTCAAACTTATCATTTTTCTACAAAACCTAGCCTATTGCTACAATTTGACACTTTTCGACACTAGGCATGTGTTTTTCCCTTTTGGACCCTTTCCCCTCACTCAATTATTTAAATTCCACTTTCCCCTACTCTCTATCATCTATCCCTATCCCCAAAAATCTCCCCAAGAATTTAGACAACCCTTAACCCCTTCATTCCCCTCCCTCTACAAGGTAGTCCTAAATTCCCTACACCAAACCCTAATTTCCTCTTCCAACTAAGCTAGGGTTTGCTATGGAAAGGAGGAATAAGATAAAATGATCCATTTGATATATCATATCATCAATAATAATTCCATACCAACTCATAAACATCATGCCTCCATCATTTTCCAAGAATTCATTCCAAGGGCCAAGTCATTTGCCACACCTAGGGCCAGTTTTGTTTAAAAATATGTTTCTAACCAAAGAGAGATGAATTTGGAAAAAGTGAGAGATTTTTTTGTCCATCATAGGGCCAAGAAGAAAACCCTCCTTCTGTTTTTACATAGGTATCATGGTTTGGGAGCAATGTCAAAAATACAGGTGTCACGGGAGAATTTTTGCACTGTTGGAGTGACCTTGGGAAAATTAGGTTTTCTCATAGCTGGAGTATCCAGATGACTTTCTTGATTGGCCAAAAGACAAATATATTGGAATATATTTCCAATGAGTTACCATGAGCTAAATTTTCAGTTGAGGAAGGCATCCAAAAGTTTTCTGCACCAGCACTTTGCATTTCTACCCCATCATTCAACACTTTTTGACCAGTCTTGGGAAAATCAACTTTTGGTAGGGAAAATAAACTCCAATCAGGTCCAAAATGGTATATTTGGAAATTATACAAGTTAAGCTTTCTAACGAGATATCACAAACCAAAATACAACATCGGGAAGGTCAACAAAATTTGACTACAAGTGGACCCGTTTTTTGCACTGCGCTAATGCAGAGGCTCCTCAAACAAGGAAAGAACTTGCCCTAAGGCTAAAATTCATTCTCCAAGTTGCATTTAAAGGACTGCAGAAGAGTTAAATCTGGTAGGTGGCCTCTCCCCCTTGTCCTCCAAGAAATTTTCATAATTTGGTGTCTATGAATTATCAAACCCTAGTTGTGCAAACCCTAGGTCTTAAATGCAAAGTGAGCCTCTGTTTTGACCTCCTTGAACAAACTAAGTGTATTTTGAGAGATAATGAGTTGGGGTGTTTGAAAATTCATTTTCAAGAGAAGCCACCTTGAACTCTAAAAACAGTCATACACTTGCCTCCATATCTCTCATTTGTGTTGTCATTATCATCACCATCTTCATTTTTCCCCTGCAAACCCTAGTTGGTGCACAAACATCTCCTAGAACCATGTCAGGGGCAGATGACAGTGAGAAAAAGAGTGACAGAAAGGAAGAGGATGACAAGGCAGTCAAGACAGTGACACTGATAATGAAGCAAAGGGCAACATGGATATAGGTGAAACAAATGACCAAAGTGCAGAAGGTAATAAGGGAAGTATGAGTGAGGAAGAAAACATTCATGACAGCCATGAAAACATTGAAGATAGTGACCCCCACAGTGACCATGATGATGAGCTAAGTGAAGAAAATATTGAAGGTAATCATGACAGTCATGGTGACAATGAGAAAAGTGATGAGGGTAATGATAACAATGAGGATCGGAGCAGTGAAAAGGAAAGCATCCCAAATGAAGACCAAGGTGACAATGGAGAAAGAATCAAAGAAGGTAAAAGTTATGATGGTGTTGAGGACCAAGAAGGTAGTGATGAAACAGAGAATTGGGTGACTGATGAGGCTAAATGGTGAAGATGAAGAAGCTGATGAAATGAAGCAAGGATTTCAAACTCCCTCCTCCAAGACAAAAAGGCACACCTCAAAGACAAAGAGACCAAGAACCATAGGGTTGAGGAAAGCATTGTAAATACGAAAGGAAGAGGGGCATACATACACCTATAGGCCAAGTTGGAGAAGGCAAACAAGGACTTAGATCTACAAATAATAATGACTAAGCATTATGCCCAAAGAAATCAGGTTGCAAGTGCCAAACTCAAAGAGGCCCTCCTTGAAATCCAAACCCTAAAAGAAGCAAAATTTCATGAAAGCCTTTGATTTTTGGCACAAGCTTCTCAATAGGTCTCTCAAACCCCATGAGGCACACCTCCACCAATTTTAAGGAAATTTGAACAACTTTTGGTTTTTTGAGAATTGGAGGCCTATTAGCGCAATGCCACTGGCGCTACGCTAATCCCTGGGGCATCCTTAGAAGGAAAAATCAGTATTTTTGGATTTCTCATCACTATCACATTATGCTCACCAATTTTCAGAGCAATTGGAGCAGTTTTGACCCCTCAAAAGGTCAAAAGACCCCTCATTTTTCACCATTCTGCCTCTATTTCAGACCTAGCACTGCGCTAATGGTAGTCTTGGGATTTTGGAATTTTTAAAATGCTACATGATTTGGATCAGGAAACCACAAGAATTTCTGGAAATTAGACTCATCAGGATTTCCAACGAGCCATCACGGAGCAAAATCCGACATCAGGAAGAGGTCCAAAACTTGGTTGCAAAAGTACCTATTTTTGGTGTTGCGCTAATCCCTGGAGCATCCTCATGAGGAAATCTCGGCATTTTTGGACTTCACATGGCTAGTACACTTTTCTCACCAATTTTTAGAGGGATTGGAGCTGATTTGACCCCTTAAAAGGTCAAAAACCCCGTCATTTTTCACCATTCTGCCTCTATTTCAGACCTGGCATTGCGCCAATGGTAGTCTTGGTATTTTGGAATTTTGAAATGGCTGCAAGAGATGGATCAGGAAACCACAAGAATTTCTGGAAAGTAGAGTCATCAGGCTTTCCAACGAGCCATCACAGAGCCAAATCCGACATCGGGAAGGGGTCCAAAACTTGGTTGCAAAAGTGTCTATTTTTTGCCTGAGGTGGCGCTGCACAAATGGACTATTTAGTGTGTTTTTGGCCAAAAGTCAACAAAACACACTCATTTATTGTAAAATCATATTTTAGTGTTTTTTAAGGCAAATCACTCTAGAATTATGTGCTATAAGTTATTTTGGCATTTATTTCATGGGATATTTTGTGCCTTAGGCCTTGCATGGTCTCTTAGACATTTATGACATTTATGAGTGACTTTGACATTTTCCAACCCTATCTAGGGTTTTTTCCCTCCTTTTCTAAGTTAAATATAGCATGAGGGCTTCATTGTAAATGTTGGCATTTGATGAGCTTTGAGAGAAATACATGGATTTTTTAGGTTGAAGAGCAATTTGGTGTTGTGGAGCTTGTGGATGATTTGCTTTGATTGATGATGATGAAGCTTGCTTGCAAGATCCCTGAGCTTGGTTAATGGTGATGTGTCTCTAATTTCTTCATGTTTTCTTGTTTATCATTATGTTTCATCCTTCTATATGTAGTAGAATAGAAAATTATAGGCTAAGAAATGTTGTTTGAAGCAACTTAGTCCTTCCTGCCTTCTATTGCCTTGATGTTTTCCTCTGCTGGGTGTGTTTAAGGAATTATTAGTTGCTCATTAGGCCTCCTTATGCTTGTTTATTTCATCAATGGATTAATATGCTAGTTTCCAGATATGTTTTATGGCATGCCCTGCTTATTTGATGCTATCTAAACTCTGTTTTTGAAATCTCTCTTTGAAGTATTATTTGTTAGGTTAAGCCAAGGAGGTATTGTTCTGATCTTGCCCTTTTTCCATGCCTATCAGTTTTCCTCAAAGTTCTTTGTAGCTTGATCAAAAAAATTTAGGAGTTCCCTCTTTGATTGATTAAAGTTATTTTGTTATCTTAAATGTTTTCTAAATCTTGAAGGTGAAATTACTAGAAGTTAAACGAGTTTCTCGACTTCTATATTTCATTGGAATGTTTGTCTTGAATGTATATTTGTTTAAGTATTTTCATTGAGTAAATGATTTTCCCTATCTCATGATTATTATCTTTTTCTTATCATATTTGAGACCTTCTTGTTTATAGGTACTTGAAAAAGGATTCTTAACTGCCCTTTGCCCTACCTTGTTTCCCCAACTTAATGTCCATTTCACTTCACACATAACCTTAAGGATCCATTGACCACACTAGATTTTCCCTGTAGTGTACTTTGACTCTTTGTTGAGATATCCATGAATTCTATAGACTCCATATCCCATTGGTTTGATGATCTCTCACTCCACCTATTCTACCTATTTCATCTTACCCAACCAAAACAAACAAAAAACCCTACACTTAACAACTAGCCTAAAATCAAACCCTAAAAGCAAACAAGTTAATATCCTTTGCATACAATAGAGAGAGCCCTCTCTGAGTCCAGGAAGGCTAGGTCCTTGGACTCCAAATACTGGTTTCATGTTACCCTGTACATTTGGTCTACCAATCTGCTAAATCACGGGACCCTAATATTCTGGCGATCATGGTGGGACCTTCTGAGTAAGTCACAAACTAAGTATTCCTTAAATCTCCGAAAACCTACAAAAATCCTTAGATTGGTATTCAGTTGCTGATGGTGGACAACATCCTGCCTTAAAATAGTTGAAATCATCCACTTGGAGACTCCACAAACTCTCAACGGACCTAAAGACTCCACTGGAGGAAGAATCTGAAACATGACCAATCATCCTAGAAAGAAAAAGCACTCAGGCCTAAGATGGATTCAAAAAATTATTGTTTTTAACCATAACCATGTTCTATCTTGCTTTAAGCCTGATCGAGAATACACTAATGAGATCTACACTGATCATTGGAAATATCTCAAGCCACAAAAAATTGAGCCTCAAATTGCAGACCTTGAGCCTACCTCAGATACACCTATGGAAAACCTAGTGAAACATGAGCCTCATGCTACCTTTCCTACTCTTGTTGAAACCTCAAACAGTCATCAATCTCTTTTTGCACTGCCTATACCCACAAATATCCCAGAAAGATACAAGCCTCTAGTTTTGCCTCTTATCCTCCAGCCCTCCCTACAAATCTTGCAAATAAACTACCTAGATTTGATGGAGAAAACTCAAAAGTCATCGCTGAAGAACACATTCAAAACCTTGAGGTTTTAATTGACCTATTTGAAATAGAATAATATGATGTGTGTATTAATATGTTTTCCTTATCATTATAAGGAAAAATTAAGAGTTTGTTTAAGGACCTTCCAGCTGCAAACATTAGCAATTTTGATCAATTCACTCAAGTTTTCTTAGATAGGTGGGCAGTCATGGGAAACGTTCTTTTCATCATAAAAGAATACAACCATTTGAAAAGACATCCAGGGGAGATTGTACAACACTTTTTAGCCAGTTTCAATAAAGTATACCATGCAATACCTGCTGAGATAAAGCCACCCCTAGGGTGGGCTCTCTTGCACTACCCAAATGCTTTTGACCCAGAAATGGCTTTCCAGATAAGTGAAAAAGACCCTTAAAACCTGGAAGAAATGCAGAATATGGAAATTACTATGGAATTCAACATACTAGAAAGAGAGGCAAAGTTAGAAGCAATAAAGAAGGATAAAGTAGCTCAAGAGAAACTGATGTCTTAAGAGGTAAAGCTAGAGATCTTGACGGATACAATCAGCAAAATGATGCATATACTTGGAAAGAAAGAGGAAGAGTACAAGGTTGAGGTTGGTGCTGCTTATTGAAAACAACCTATACCTTTTCCTTGGGAAGAACAAACTCAGTCATTACAAGGCAAGAATAACAATCAAAATATGCATATTGAGCAAGATTACAAAGAAGAAGATGTTGAAAGTTGTCAAGTAAGTACTAGATACCTTCCTATATCTTGTGCTTCACTACTAAGAGAGAATTACAAGCAAATTGCAAAAGGAAACAAGGTGGAATGCTCTAAAGAATCAATCAGGGACAAGATGGATGATGCAAACCCTTTTTCATATCCACGGGTCTTTCCCTTAAACCATCTTGAAATCACAAAATCTAAAATAGAGAAGAAGTCAAAACCTTTAGGGTCTCTACCCTTATGCTTTAATTCACTTTAGATTATGAAAAGAAATTTTCATCCTGAAGATCTTTTAGCATCTATTCATGAATCTCATGCTCAAGTTAACTCTCACGAAAATAAAGAAAATTTGGTTGAGGATGAAATCAATTGGGGAATGAAAGAGAACCCATAGAATCTCTCTAAAGGCACAAGTGATGATTCATCATCTCTCCTAGGTGAGGCTCAAGAAGACATTCAGCCTCAAAATCAGCCTTCACAAGAGAAAGAGGATTGTTGTAGTTATATCAAAAGAAAGAGAAAAATGCCTCCTTTTTTAACTGAAGAGGAGATAGATCAACTGATAAACATGCAGTCATCCTCTAATATTTCATATGAACATAACATTTCTATTTATTTTCCTCATAATCCTAGCTATCACATAGCAGAAAATGGATTTATAGATCAATTCGAAGAGAAAAAATCTGATAGTCCAATATGTACGGTTGGTAACATTAATTATATTGATGATTCTCCAAGGTTTGATCAATATGTTGATAACAATGATGTTCTCCAAAAATAAGCTAACTTTTTAGATCATTAAGCACTTGTTTTATGGGAGGAAGCTTAGTTTCATCAACTTGAGAAAGGTAATCAACCAATGCATAATAGCTATGACAGTGATGAGGAAAGCTTAGAAAATTTGGAAGCAAATGAAGGCTTGAAAATTGATGATCACAAGAAAGTTGCTGCACTTCTTTCTCAAGAATATTTTTTTCCAAGGAGTGCTCCTAATCATCAACATGGTGGTTTTCACACAGAACTTAGCCCACTCTATCAAAACCCCTCAGGTTTGCTAAAAGATAACATTGCAATCTATGATGAGTCTACCAGTTCAGATGATCGTGAGGAAGAGGTAGATTTTCTTTCCCAAAGGAGTCCCAAGCTCAACTAAGGGGAGAAAGAAGCAGTCCTGGATCAAGCTTATTTACCAAATATTCACATTCAGGTATTGTTTCAAGATCCCTTTGCTGATTTGCTAAAGACATTTGAAGAGGGAGTAAATCATGTCAAGAGCAGTTTGTTGCAAAGTGTAAGAAAAATTTTAGGCACTATTGTTCAAACACAAGTAAGGTGGGAGTGGCCTTATAATTTTTTCAGCACCCTCAAAGAGTTGAACCAAGATCCCTCATGCAATCATCTACTTGATTGGTTGTATTGGAAAAGAGATTTCACCAGCTGAATGTATATCATGTAAAAATTAGATTAGGATAGATAGGCATGCAAATAAGCTCAGCCTTTGAGCATCTTTTAGTTATAGATTGTTTTGAAAATTAAAACACAAAAACGGAGAAAAGGTGAAAAAAGAGGGCAGATTTGAAAAGAGGTACAGCCCCATACCCAAAAAATAGTAATGCTGCAAGCCTAAATGCCACTACTTGTGCCAAAAAATCTTGTTCAGTCATCTAGCCTAATCATGGTTGAAAATGTTTTCAATTTATTTCCGATAAGTTAGTGAAAGAGAGCTTGTCAAATCATTCAAACTTGACTTGTCAAAAAGGATAGATTAGGAATGAAAGATACTGGTTCCACATGCTCAAAATTGAACCAAAGAGAAAGATGGGGATGCATACCAACTGATAAATCATGGCCCTTGTTTTTCTAGTTTTGTTTGTACAAAAATAATGTTTATGTGCAACTTGTCCTAATGCCACAACTCATGGTAAGTCGGATTGCCTAATCCTGATTTAAACCATGTTTTCAATTTCATGTCAATAGCTTAGAGAATGAAGTCTTTCATACATATTAATCTTGACAGTCAAATAGTCTAGGTAGAGAATAAAAAGAGATCACTAGCCTAATCTGAACTCTTGGAAGTGATAAGAATAGAAGTAGATCGTTTGTTTTGCTTTCAAAAGAAGAAAATGTCAAGGGTTTGCTAGTCCAAGTGCACCCAATGAAGAAAAAATAATAGGCAAGTAGGTTGGGTAGGTAGAGATGAAGTTGAGCTAATCATTTTTTTCAGATTATTGAGATCACAACTTCAAAGAATCATCAGCAAATGAGAAGAAGTAAAAATCTACCCAATGGATGAGGCATTCGTCTTCATAAAACCAGAGATCTGATGTTCTGGACACATCCTAAAAAGGAGCTGCCCTCCACAAGTGGAGCCACTATTAGTCATCAGTAATTTTTTCTTTTCATAGATGACTAAATGCTTATCCTAGATTTCTAGAAACAAAATTCATTAATATTGTGAGTTCTAGAAATCTCATCGCCTTCATTATCCTTAAGATAAATTTTCAATATCTCCCTACTCTATCATGTCATACTTAGCCTATCACTCACGGAATATCCCTCATGGACTCATGCCTCTCATCTATGTCCCATTTTCACACCCATAATCTCATTACTTTGTTTGTCCCTTGCCTATGACTCCATTATACAACTAGGGTTTTTTAGGGCATTTTTCTTGGTTTCATGACATCCATGGTTAAAACATCAACAAGGCTTGTATCTAGATGCTCTTACACCTCCTCCTATCCTTAATATACCTTCATAAACACTTCCCATCACTCCTATCCCTCAAACTCATCATTTTTCTACAAAACCTAGCCTATTGCTACAATTTGACACTTTTCGAGACTGGGCTTGTGTTTTACCCTTTTTGACCCTTTCCCCTCACTCAATTATTTAAATTCCGCTTTAACCTACTCTCTAACATCTATCCCTATCCCCCAAAATTTCCCCAAGAATTTAGACAACCCTTAACCCCTTCATTCCCCTCCCTCTACAAGGCAATCCTAAATTCCCTACACCAAACCCTAATTTCCTCTTCCAACTAAGCTAGGGTTTGCTATGGAAAGTAGGCATAATAGAAAAGGATCCATTAGATAGATCATATCAGCAAGAATAATTCCATACCAACTGATAAACATCATGTCTCCATCATTTTCAAGAATTCATTCCAAGGGCCAAGTCATTTGCCACACCTAGGGCCAGTTTTGTTTAAAAATATTTTTCTGACCCAAAAGAGATGAATTTTGAAAAATTGAGCGAGGTTTTTTTCCACCATAGGTCCAAGAAAAAACACCTCCTTCATTTTTTACATAGGTATCATGGTTTGGGAGAAATGTCAAAAATACAAGTGTCACGGGAGAATTTCTGCACTGTTGAAGTGACCTTGGGAAAATCAGGTTTTCTCATAGATGGAGTGTCTAAATGAATTTCTTGATAGTCCAAAAGAAAAATATACTGGAATATCTTTACAATGAGATATCATGAGCTAAATTTTAGGTTTATGAAGGCATCCAAAAGTTGTCTACAGCAGCACTCTGCATTTTTTCAGCATCATTCAACACTTTTTGACCAGTCTTGGGAAAATCAACTTTTGGCAAGTAAAATCAACTCCAAACAGGGAAAAAATGGTATATTTGGAAATTATATAGATTAAGATTTTCAACGAGCTATCACGGTCCCAAATCTGACATCGGAAAGGTCATCAAAATTTGGCTGCAAGTGGACCCTTTTTTTGGCACTGCGCTAATGCAGAGGCTCCTCAAACAAGGAAAGAACTTGCCCTAAGGCTAAAATTCAACCTCCAAGTTGCATTCAAAGGACTGCAGAAGAGTTAAATCTGGTAGGTGGACTCTCCCCCTTGTCCTCCAAGTAATTTTCATAATTTGGTATCTATGAAATTATCAAACCCTAGTTGTGCAAACCCTAGGTCTTAAATGCAAAGTGAGCCTATGTTTTGACCTCCTTGAACAAACTAAGTGTCTTTTGAGAGAGAATGAGTTAGGGTGTTTTCAAATTCATTTTCAAGAGAAGCCACCTTGAACTCTAAAAACAGTTATACACTTGCCTCCATATCACTCATTTTTAAAGGTTGTCATCATCACCATCTTTGTTTTGCCCCTCCAAACCCTAGTTGGTCCACAAACATCTCCTAGCACCATGTCAGGGGCAGATGACAGTGAGAAAAATAGTGACAGAAAGGAAGAGGATGACAAGGCAATCAAGACAGTGACACTGATAATGAATCAAAGGGCAGCATGGATATAGGTGAAACAAATGACCAAAGTGCAGAAGGTAATAAGGGAAGTATGAGTGAGGAAGAAAACATTCATGACAGTCATGAAAAAATTGAAGACAGTGACCCCCACAGTGACCATGATGATGAGCTAAGTGAATAAAATATTGAAGGTAATCATGACAGTCATGGTGACAATGAGCAAAGTGATGAGGGTAATGATAAAAATGAGGATCATAGCAGTGAAAAGGCAAGCAGCCCAAATGAAGACCAAGGTGGCAGTGCAGAAAGAAGAAAAGAAGGTAAAAGTGATGATGGTGTTGAGGACCAAGAGGGTAGTGATGAAACAGAGAATGTGTTGACTGATGGGGCTAAATGGTGAAGATGAAGAAGCTGATGAAATGAAGCAAGGATTTCAAACTCCCTCTTCCAAGACAAAAAGGCACAACTCAAAGACTAAGAGACCAAGAACCATAGGGTTGAGGAAGGCATTGGCAAGAAAAAAGGAAGAGGGTAAGACATACACCTAGAGGCCAAGTTGGAGAAGGCAAACAAGGGCTTAGATCTACAAAGAAGAATGACTAAGCATTATGCCCAAAGAAATCAGGCTGCAAGTGCCAAACTCAAAGAGGCCCTCCTTGAAATACAAACCCTAAAAGAAGAAAAATGTCATGAAAGCCTTTGATTTTTGGCACGATCTTCTCAACAGGTCTCTCAAACCCCATGAGGCACACCTCCACCAATTTTGAGGAAATTTGAACAACTTTTGGTTTTTTGAGAATTAGAGGCCTATTAGCACAGCGCCACTGGCGCTACGCTAATCCTTGGAGCATCCTCAGAAGGAAAACTTAGTATTTTTGGATTTCTCATCACTATCACATTATTCTCACCAATTTTCAGAGAAATTGGAGCAGTTTTGACCCCTCAAAAGGTCAAAAAACCCCTCATTTTTCACCATTCTGCCTCTATTTCAGACCTGCCATTGCGCTAATGGAAGTCTTGGGATTTTGTAATTTTTAAAAGGTTGTAGGAGCTGATTTGGAAACCACAAGAATTTCTAGAAATTAGACTCATCAGGCTTTCCAACGAGCCATCTCGGAGCAAAATCCGACATCAGGAAGAGGTCCAAAACTTGGTTGCAAAAGTACCTATTTTTGGCGCTACGCTAATCCCTGGAGCATCCTCAGGAGGAAAACTCAGCATTTTTGGACTTCTCATGGCTAGTAAACTTTTATCACCAATTTTCAGATGGATTGGAGCTGATTTGACCCCTCAAAAGGTCAAACAACTCCTCATTTTTCACCATTCTACCTCTATTTTAGACCTGGCGCTACGCTAATGGCAGCCTTGGGATTTTGGAATTTTTAAAAGGTTTCAGGATCTAGATCAGGAAACCACAAGCATTTCTGTAAATTATACTCATCAGGCTTTCCAACGAGCCATCATGGAGCCAAATCCGACATCGGGAAGGGGTCCAAAACTTGGTTGCAAAAGTGCCTATTTTTTGCCTGAGGTGGCGCTGCACAAATGGACTGTTTAGTGTGTTTTTGGCCAAAAGTCAACAAAATACACTCATTTATTTTAAAGTCATATTTTAGTGTTTTTTAAGGCAAAACACTCTAGAATTAGGTGCTAGAAGCTATTTTGGCATTTATTTCATGGGATATTTTGTGCCTTGGGCCTTGCATGGCCTCTTGGACATTTATGACATTAATGAGTGATTTTGACATTTTCCCACCCTATCAAGGGTTTTTTCCCTCCTTTGCTGAGTTAAATAGCGCATGAGGGCTTCATTGTAAATGTTGGCCTTTGATGAGCTTTGAGAGTAATACATGGTTTTTTGAGGTTGAAGAGCAATTTGGTGTTGTGGAGCTTGTGGATGATTTGCTTTGATTGATGATGATGAAGCTTGCTTGCAAGATCCCTGAGCTTGGTTAATGGTGATGTGTCTCTATTTTTTTCATGTTTTCTTGTTTATCATTATGTTTCATCCTTCTATATGCAGTAGAACAGAAAATTATAGGCTAAGAAATGTTGTTTGAAGCACCTTAGTCCTTATTGCCTTCTATTGCCTTGATGTTTCCCTCTGCTGGGTGTGTTTAATGAATTCTTAGTTGCTCCTTAGGCCTCCTTATGCTTGTTTATTTCATCAATGGATTAATATGCTAGTTTCCAAATATTTTTTATGGCAAGCTCTGCTTATTTGATGCTATCTAAACTCTGTTTTTTAAATCTCTCTTTGAAGTATTATTTGTTAGGTTAAGCCAAGGAGGTCTTGTTCTGATCTTGCCCTTTGTCCATGCCTATCAGTTTGCCTCAAAGTTCTTTGTAGCTTGATCAACAATGTTTAGGAGTTTCCTCTTTCATTGATTAAAGTTATTTTGTTATCTTAAATTTTTTCTAAAGCTTGAAGGTGAAATTACTAGAAGTTAAATGAGTTTATCGCCTTCTATATTTCATTGGAATGTTTGTCTTGAATGTCTATTTGTTTAAGTATTGTCATTGAGTAAATGTTTTGCCCTATCTCATGATTAGTATCTTTTTCTTCTCATATTTGAGACCTTCTTGTTTATGGGTACTTGACAAAGGATTCTTAACTTCCCTTTGCCCTACCTTGTTTCCCCAACTTATTGTCCACTTCACTTCACACATAACCTTAAGGATCCATTGACCACACTATATTTTCCCTGTAGTGCACTCTAACTCTTTGTTAAGATATCCATGACTTATATAGACTCTATAGCCCAATGATTTGATTATCTCTTACTCCACCTATTCTACCTATTTCATCTTACCCAACCAAAACAAACAACAAACCCTACACTTAACAACTAGCCTAAAATCAAACCTTAAAATAAAACAAGTTAATATCCTTTGCATACAATAGAGAGAGCCCTCTCTGATTCCAGGAAGGCTAGGTCCTAGGACTCCAAAGACTGGTTTCATGTTACCCTGTGCATTTGGTCTACCAATCTGCTAAATCACAAGACCCTAACAACATAGACCAGCATCCCTCCAGGCTGAATTCATAATTGAAATTAATGCATAACCATTGAAGAAATAGATGGTGTTGATGTAATATACTTAAGCCTTTGAAATATACTCTAAGACAACATTCCAAGTATCTAGAGATTTCAAAAAAAATATCTCATGATATACATGCCAAACACCCCTGGGAGTGATCAAAGGAACACATTTTCATCTCGAACACCTTCTCCTCAAAAACTCACATGAGTTTTTCCATCATAGCAGCCCGAAGTATAAAATTCACGGAAGGGAAAACATCATTTTGAATTGCTGGTACAGGAACATGTGGCACAGGAACTGATGCGTGGTGCAAGAGCATGGTGCAGGAATGTGGTGCAAGAACTTGCAAAAATAGGAATTGTTCACCTGCCATAAAGATAACCTGCTCTCAATGATGTTTTAACATTAAATATTCTTCGAAATAACAAAAAAAGAATAGTTCATAGATCAACAACTGTCAGCTCTAAATGCCTCTAGATAACTCAATAATACGTAAAAAGAATAATAATGACTCATGAATACTTATTACAGGCATAGAGTTATTCAGTGAAAAACATAGAAATATGGAAAAAATAGAGGCTCAAAAAATCTCTGTTCATCCTAGCCAACTCTTCAAGAACCAACAATTTAATAAGACCATAATGGAAAATAGAGGTGTTACTGGCATCAGGCTTAGCTTGGACCTTTTCAGCCATCTGTCCTAGAATTATAAACAAATAAAAAGTAATGTCAAGGGGTTGTTTACCTGTGAAATGTAGAAACAATTTGAAATGGTATTGGTATACCATATTGAACCTACCTTCACAAGTGAAGTACTTATAGATGACCATCAAGAGTTTAGAATAATATTCTTTGAGGCAAGTTCTAGGATTTCCTGTAGTCATATTAATCCCTCTATTCTCTTCCTTAAGAAACTTATCGCAATTCTGCAACTGAAACTTCTGCACTTTAAACCACATTTAACCTGGCCTAGGGATTTTTGTAGCACGAGAAATGGTGTCAAGGGACACTGCAAAGTTCAGTATGCCCACTTTAGAATCTATTCCTGTAAAATTAATGGAAAATTCTTTAGTGAATTTCCCATGGTAACCATTTAGCTTCTAACAGAAAAAAAGGCACCCCACGATGGCAAATGCTTCAGTGAAGGTAGGGTCTTCCTCTAGTAGTTCCATATCCATTGGTTCATATATCACAACTAAACCTCCTTTATATTTCTTCCTTTGAGTTCCCATGGCTTTACCACATTGAGAGTTTCTTCTTGACAATTGCAAATATCTTAAAGACAGCTAGACTAGTTATGACACCTACATACCTTCCCTAAAGAGAGCAAGATCAGCTCAGGAGACAACAAGACCAAGCTCATGGACAGCAAGAATGACTCTAATAAGAAGGAAACCGAACTTATGACAACAAAATAATTCAAAATGTAAAGAGATAAAATGGGAATGAAGCTATAAGGTGTGCACATTTTGGGAATGAGGGATAATACAAATGACATGTAATCACGACCAACATGACTATGACCACAATCGTGTTTAAAAAAATTGCACTATTACAATACCATTACCACAGCAACAGAATTTTATATTGGGACAAGTGTATGAAGAGACAGATCGCTATGGAAGTGTCAGGAACTTCCGTAGCAAACCCTCGGTTTCCATAACTGGAGTTACTGCGGATTTATGTAAAACTATCAAATTGTCAATCATGACCAAATGAGCCTAAGACACATGGAGTTTTTTATTTTCACTTTTATGAAAACACCCTACTAAAATTCATAATGACCCTACAAAAAAAAATTATGACAGAAATAACCTTTTTACATGTGATTATTTTGAAGAAAAACTCAAAACCCTAACTAACTTAACCAAATTGACTCAAAGATAAACCTAAGTGTTATCTTGGATAGCACACAGGTACCAAAAGGGAAGCACAAGCAGATAACCAACCTCTCCCTAATACAATCCAATAAGTTGTAGGATAATAAAGAGAAGCATAAAAAGAAGGAAATGAAAATATAGATATGTCAAAAAAGACACCATCAAGGTATATTCAGAAAAATCATCTTGAATCTCAAATTCTAGGTGATAAGGAAGCAGAAATACAAACCAGAAGAAATTTTGTTGGGACGTCTAGTAACTTAGCCTTACTATCCACAATTTAACCTCAAAATGTGAATCAATCGAGAAAATATGAACGGTGGGTTAAGGCAATGCATGAATAAATTTATTAAATAGAAAATAACCATACGTGGAAACTAGTACCAAGGCCTCATGATAAAAATGTAATTGGGAAAAAGTGGGTGTTCAAGAACAAACTAAATGAAAATGGAGATGTAATTTGAAACAAAGCAAGACTTGTATGAAAATTCTATGGTCAATAAGAAGGGATATACTTTATCAAGAAATTTGCACCTGTAGCTAGACTTGAATCCATAAGAATGTTTCTTGCATTTTCCCGCTTTCATAACTTTAAGGTATATCAAATGGATGTTAAATCTGCATTTTTAAATGGAAATCTAGAAGAAGAAGTTTATATTGAACAACCTGAAGGATTCATTCTTGGGAATGATAAAAATATTGTTTGCAAACTTAAGTAGGCATTGTATGGGTTAAAAAAATATCCTCGTGCATGGTACTATTGTCTTTATGGATATCTTCAGCAACAAGGATTCAAAAAGGGGTCTACATATATAAATTTATATATCAAATTTGATAAAGAAAAACTTTTGATAGTATTAGTTTATGTAGATGTCCTCATATTTGGAAGCAATGTTGAATCTATGAGTCAAGGATTTGCTTCAACTATGCAGCAAAAATTTGAAATGTCTCTACTTGGTGAACTAACATACTTTCTTGTTCTTCAAGTTCAACAAACTAAAGATGGTATCATTCTTTCTCAAACCAAGTATCATGAACAAATTATGAAGAAATATGGAATGGAATACTACAAACCTATAACAGGATGCAATATCAGCCAAAATGATGACTCTCCTAAAGTCAATCAACTAGAATACAAATCTATGATTGGAAGCTTGATCTATATTATAGGTACAAGACAATACATTATGCATGTAGTTGGCATAGTTGGACGATTTCAGGAAACTCATCTCCAAGCAGACAAGAGCATACTCAAGTATTTTCAAGGCACTCAATATTTTTGTCTATGTTATCCCAAAAACGCAGACTTTGAACTTCATGCTTACACATATGTAGACTAGGTAGGTAATGTTGATGACCGAAAAAGTACTAGTGGAGGAGAATTTTATTTGGGACCTCACTTAATTTCTTGGTTCAATAAGAAACAAATTTATATCACTTTATCTATTACTAAGGCGGAATATTTTGTTGTTGCGTATTGATGTACTCAACTTCTATGGATGATCCAAACATTCCAAGATATTCAAGTCACTTGTCCTCAACATGTACCTATTCTCTGTGACAAAAATAGTGCCATAAGTATCTCTAAAAATCTTGTTATGCATTCAAAAACCAAGCACAATCCAATACCATTTTCTGAGAGAGAAGGTGCTTGAAAAAAGGTCAAGTTGGAATATGTTCCTTCAAAAGAACAAGTTTCAAAATTATTTACCAAGCCTCTTCCACGTGATTCCTTTGAATATCTCAGACAAAATTTAGGAGTGATTCCTGCCTATTCACACTGCTAATTGTTCTAATAGACATATCATGTCCAGTGGGATTTGTGGTTCTCAACATCAGCATTTTACATTTTGTACACGGATGGTATGAAAGATAGTCATGTGTGTATGTTTTTTTTGAGCTAGACAATCATGTATGCTCTCAGTAATGGAAAAGAGAATTAGCACAGGTTCAAGGGGAGAAAATTATATGCTTCTAATTGTCCATTGTTGGAATTATGGTTTCTTATTGCATGATGTTGCATTATGATGAGTACATATTGTTTGTATGGTTGATACTACTATTACCAATAAAGATACATATGTTATTGTCATTGGATATCAATGATACATGGATTTCATGTGATGAAGTTATGAATGATGTATGTTGAAGATATTGATGATGCTTTCAATTAGTTTATGATTTGTGATGTTAAAGGGTCTCTTTTTTTTGCACATATATTATCAATGCTTGTATATGATTTCCATGGTGTTTTCCTATATGTGGAGAGATTGTTCTGACCTTTATGACATGAGGTCAAGGAGATGAGTTGCTGACAGAGATTTATTACATTATCTTATGCTTCTACTATAGTGATTTGGTGATGCTTGGAAGCATTTCATATTTGGTCACATGTTAATGATATTGGAGAGTTTGATGCTACACTAACTTATCTTACACTAATCCTTGATGATGAGGATGTTCATGATGCTATAATTATGAAATCTATGTTGCTTCTAATCAGATGTTTATATTGAAGATTCCTATATGTTGTATGGTGGTTTTTGATGACTCTCGTGGTCTTTCTACCTCATTATTGAGGTCCCTAGTTTTGGTTATAAGTTTCAATATGCCTCTTGATGTAAAGGTCATGAAAATACCCATGTTGTAAATCATTGTAAACAAATTTCATGTGTGTTCTATTTATATCAAGTCGTGGAATACCATTATCTTGGGACATTGATGTAAAATTTGGGTCCAATATGTAAACCGAATATGCTGGGTAATTGATAGATTCATTGGTGATAGGAAAGGTCAAATTTGGTTAAGTCATAAACCCTTTTATTGTATATATTTACGTTTGTCATATGCTTAGGGGGAGCATGGTCTATATGCATATTTCATGATGCATATTCAGCAAATTAAACCTATAACAATCAATACTACAAGGGAAATATTTCGTTAAGCCTGGTTCATCCATTTTCCCTTGATGTCAAAGGGGGAGAGAAGCTTGGTGTTTGGAAATAGGTGTTTGGAAAGAAGTCGTGATGTTTGCAGGTCTGTTTGCAGGTGGTGTTCAAACACCAAAGTGGTTTCCATCAAGTCCAAAGGGGGAGATTATTGGCATTATGGATAATGTGTTGTCCTTAATGGAAACCTGCTTAATAAAGGTGTACTTGATTTCAACATTGATCATTGTGGAGCTAATGCAAACTTGTACATATTATACAAATGATATAGGAAGAGAAATGGAACTTCATCCACAGATAAGTGACAAAAGTGAAGTTTGAGAAAGTATACGTGGTTCCTATGAAGAAGGGTCGCATACATATCTAGGTCTTGTGAGGAAAAGTCACTTACATAATATGAATGATGGAAATATGGATATCGGGGTCATTACCATGGTATTGGCCCATAGTAATTGGAGTGGCAATGTTTATTTGATCCCATAAACGAATACTAAATACATTACCAAGCGATTTACCTAAGGTATTGGTAAAGGCTAAAACTATATAAGGAGATGGAGATCAAGTTGTTATGTGTGCAACTAAATGATCTATTCATGTGTGATTGAATCAAGGAAGTGAGGAGATGGATCATATCTGATAGAAATAAAGTGTATTGAAGACTAATTAAAATACTTGTTTGATCTATTTATGATTGTAATGTTAGATATGTATCTATGGTGATGGTTGATCTAAATGAAGTGATGCATGTCGAGATTTGGGTTTAACAGATGTTGTGATTTGCAGTGAAGGTTTGATTCAGTAATTCAAGATATGTACATTGGTTTCCTTCTGGTTTTTCATGTACAAACGCGGATCTGGTTCATTAATGTAGCGTATAAATTGTGTGATAATTTACTCAGTATGATGAAATATATATGCATGTGTTGTTCATGATAGTCGCGTACATATGTTGATCTGTCTTATGGAAATCACATACATGTACTAGGATTTGTAGTGTTGCTTGATGATTATTGTTAATGAATTAAGTTCTATTTTTTGTTGTATATCAATGATGTCTTGATTTGTATCTTGCAGTGTTAATTGGGTTAACTAGATTGTGGCTTTTTATATTGATCAGTGATGATTGAGTTTTTCAGTGAGACAGTATTGATGTATCTATTGTGATTCAGTTTTTCATTGATTCAGTGAATGACACAGTGATTCAGTATGACAGTATTTTTAGCATTCAATGATTCAAGATCTTTATGTAGGTTTTATGCAAAGGGAGCACATATATACGTAGGTTCTCTTAAGAAACATCGTGTACATATTTTAAATTTTATTTGTTCTCATTGGGTTATGAATTTTGTAGTTTGATACTTTAGATATTTTGTTTGTTTACAGTGCTTCAGTGATTCAGATTCAATATTTCAATTGGTCATGTTGGTGTGGGTCTAATATGACAATTCGATGAAAGTTGGCCAACATGTTATTTGATTATTTTTTTTCAGGTGGATCCAGTTTGAAACATTCTAAAAAGTGGTCGACAAGGAGCTGAGGGTTTCAGCATTCACTAAGAGGATGAGAGAACCCTTCTGGTATAAGTTAGTAAATGAGATCGGGGGGTTGTATCTCCCTTCCAATAAGAGTTGGAGAATGAGTGGAGGTGTAGCTTCCTGCAAGTGGGTTCATGCATACTAGTAAGAGTCTGCTCTAGTACAAAGAGGGTGGATGAAAACAACTTCAACTTTTTTTCATCATAGGTATAGTCAAAGGTCCTACAAATAATAGGAAATTCAAGCATAAATATTTAAGGGTCCTTAGAGGTTAGGCCATGCAAATATGGAAGGGAAGTAGGGCTTATATTCTTCATTCTAGCCTCTCCATTGGTTTCTCGAATAGGAAAAATATCATTTTGTTTATTTTCATCCATGGTTTGGGTAGGTGAGGTAGGCTCTTCTTCCCCTATGGGTTCCTCCAAAATTTCAGGTTGCTCACCTAGAGGGTTTTATAACTCCCCTGTAGTCAGAGAGGGAAGTTCACAATCACAAAAGAATAATTATTGTTGGCTTCTTGAAGGGGTGGGGTATTTTGGTAAGAATTTCCCTTCACTATTCCTACTTCTACGAGGCATGAAATAACTACTTTCTTTTTTTGAATTTTTTCTCTCTTTTTTTGAAGATTTCAAATCAATAGTACT
Organism: Pinus albicaulis; assembly: GCA_034641835.2. Classification (NCBI taxonomy): domain Eukaryota; kingdom Viridiplantae; phylum Streptophyta; class Pinopsida; order Pinales; family Pinaceae; genus Pinus; species Pinus albicaulis. Next base: position 775,142,593 of record CM076575.1, on the reverse strand, counting down.
TATGCAGAATAGAAATAAGAAACAAGCAACTTCTAAGTATAAACGACACCTACTTGGACACCTCCACGAAAATGGCGCCAAAAAGTGATGAGCCTCGGTATTGCATCAAGGATGTTGCAACTCCCAAGACCCTCAACTTGAATTATCAACTCAGTTTTCATATAAAAATAGAGGTGACATTGCTATATGCACAGTAACTCAATTTCTACTCATGTCACCTCAGTCATTGGATCATATCAATGCATGTAGAGACCACTCCTTCAACTAAGTACAAAGATAATTTGTGAAAAGCATACCATAATTGCAAGGAAATGAACATTATCACAGTTGCAAAAATGAAAGTGACATTTATTAGAGGTAGAGACTAATTGTAATAGAACAAAGGGAAAAGACTACACTAGCTTCAAAAATGAACCATGTTGTTCTACATGCAAACCAATAAATCAATATTCTACTTGATGAATGTAAATCATTAATCTCATTTGCAAATTTCTTTGAAAGTAGAAATTTAGTATACAACACATAATTATAAATCCAAAAAAAACTAAGTCTAATATAAATGCATTTAATATTTTACCTTCATGTCACTGATTATAATATGGATTTATATTTAGAAACACGGTCTTTACTCACTGCATAAGAGAATATTCATTGCCATGCAAATGTCAAAATTTTCTTCCTAACTCTACTTGTTGTAGTGTGTTTTCAATGGAAAAAGGATGGGTCTATAGTGGTCCTTGAGTCTCCCCAATCGTGGATTTAAATATTATGGGTCATTATCCAATCTCAAAATGAAAATTTCAATATCCTAGAGAAAATTTGGTTGAGTTTGGGAAGTTCTACAAGACTGCTACAGGATGCTACAAGAAACCTCTTTTTGCTATAGGATTTCCCTATTTTACTATAGGATTGGGTCTAAGAGCTTTATGAGGGAAAGTAAGGTGTTATGAAGTTAGAGGAAGGTGTATGAGGGTGGAAGCAGGATGTGTGAAGCCTTTTTCAAATATTACAACCCCTTAGAGGCCCATCTTGCACAAAAAGCATGCCCACATTGTCCTTCATTGCCCCTAAAAAGATGATCTTGGTTGCATAGCTTGACAGAAGTATGAGGTGTCAAGGAGGAGGATGGTAATGACCAAGTGGATGTGGATGAGTGTGCCAACCCCTGCAAGTCACTGGAAGCCCCTGCAAACTAATAATCAAGAACAGACATCTAATGATCAACAATGGAGCCTCCAGGTGGAATGCATAGATTATAAACCAAAATCTATCCTCCTACAAAATCTGGTAAAATTCCATTTATCCCAAGGAAATATTTCAAATTGTTCCCTAGAAATGGCGCCATGAGATGTTGGGACCCGAGAGTCACATTGTGTTGTGTTGCACTGCAGATCCTCGGAACATAATCTTAATTTGTTTTTTTTTAATTTTAATTCTTGCTGGAAAATATGTGTATAAAAGTACCAAAGTTATTTTTAATCCTGCTGAGTATGTTCCTGCATATTCTCAATTTTTAGCATCCATGCACCTTATTTTTAATGTAAAGTTTCAATAATAAAATAGAAAATACGGAGACTATATTTCATCAAGCTAGATCATATTTTTATTTTCTGAGAATTCAGGTATGAAAGTGCAAAAAAATTATGAGTATGTTGTTGGGTATAATTTCCACATGTTTGCAGATTAGGGCATTCATATACCTTAGGTTTAACATAGAGTTTTTATGAGAAATCCGAAAATGTGAATAACATATTTCGGCAAACTAAGGTGAGCAATTAATAATTCATTCTTAGCCTATTGATATCAAAGAAACAACTAAGTAATTAATAAATCAGTTGTACGAAACATAGTAATTTGGATTTGTGCCATTTTATTCCAACCCATGTGAAAGCCTACCAAAATAACAAATATACTCCATGAAATATTGATAAATTTCACAAAAAATAAAGAAAATAATTTTACAAATTCAAAATTTTATTTTAATTCATAATCACATTCAAATTCCATACAAACAGCGGGTTTACAACATGATCAACCATGGAAAAACTTCTGAAAATTTATTAACATTGAGAAAAATTCAAATTACAAGATGAGTTTCAGAAACACATGGAAAAGAAGCACTAACAGCCCAAGGCATACTTTAGAATTCTTCCCTTTACAACAGCTTCAAAGTATCCTAGTAATTTCTAGAAAAAAAAATTTGAGAGAGTTCTTGTACGTCAGAATTTTCTCTCTTCTTTTACATAAAAATGAGGCCTATATATAGGCTCTCGAGACCCAACACTCTAACCTTAAACCACTAGTCATATTCGGTAATCACTAGGGATCTTTACAAAACCACCAATTGTATCATAACAAACTTCTTCTATAAGTTTCCATATGTGGGGTGTTATAATCTTTCAAAGTGTAATGTGGGTCCCTCCCAATCTTAGTTGTAGTGGGCTTCTCTCTTTTTGTGCACATGTACTAGTTACCAATAGTGTGCATTGGTCTAGATAGGGTGCTACGGGGGTCCGCCTTGGTTGTTCTAGTGTTGATGGTTGAGTTTGTGCATGTTGTTTCTATGGTGGAATGGAAATTAGCATTGCATCCTTTGGTGATGCATGTGGCATAGCTTCTCTAGCTTGGTACTGGGCAGGGAGCCTTTGAGTAGCTAATTTGTAGAGGTCCATCAGCTCCTTCCATTTTTTTCCAAATGGAATATCACACGTTTGTACATCTATTATGGCTCCATCTAACTCCCTGACTACATCATAATCAACTAGACCTTGTTCCTTGAAAATGGTTTTCAAAATAAACAAGATTTCAAAATAGTTTGCATAAAGATTCATAATATCTTTTCCCTGGAGTGGACACTCTTCTTCCCTAAAACCTTTCTTATCATTTCTTATCTCCATCAAACTCTACATTAGGAACTCCATGGAATATATATCTCCATTTCCATAAAAGAGTGATGGGAATATCTTCTTGTTTAAAATTCCACATCTTCCTTTGAAGCTTTTCACCTCTTTTAAGAGTACTTGTGCCTTCTTATCCACTATTATTACCAACTTTTTCTTCCTCCTCATTTGATTATCTCTTGAAACTAACTTGGATCTATCAAATTCCGCTTTTGTAATATCCTAATTGGACATAATTGAGGACTTTTACTATTGTTTCATCTTTGGCTAGGAAAATCTCTTATATTGTTCTTTATTATGTTCATCTCCATGTAAGATATTTTTGCAGCCTGTGTGTTTTCTTGCAAAAACTCCATATGATCCCAATTTCTATCCACCATTTTAATTATTCTAACCCATATTATTGTTTTAACTTTAAATGAGGATTTTCTTGGTTGTTTCCTCCTTATTACTTCTAATTTTGCTTCAATTTGATGATACTCCTCTTACTCCCGATATAAATCATTTTTTTATCCTCCAATTCATCTTCCTTTTTCTTCAACTTTTTCTCCCAGCTAAGGAACAAATATTGTAGCTTCTTGGTATCCTCTGACATCACAATAGATTCAACTTGCCCAGCTAAAGTGTTAGGTGCTTGTTGAGACTAGGATGTCTCGAATTTTCTCTCTTTCATCCCCTGAATTTTTGCCTACAATAGCATAATATGATCCTTATACTCATTTTTATTTGTTCTCATATCATCAAGATTCTCCTTCAACTCCTGATTTTCCTTCTCTTCCATTTCTAGTTCATTGGTCTACAAACGATGTACATCTGATATCTTCAAAAAAAAATCGTTGCAGCTATGTCTTTGTCGTTGTCCTCTAATTTAATTTTGTACTACTTAAAGTCCCGAGGGTGTGTGGAAAAGTAAGTGATTTTGTCTTCCATATTATTTATTTTGATTTTCCTTGATTTACACACCATCCTCTTGTAATTAAACTGGCTACTTTCCTTGTTGTACATTTGTTGTAGTTTCCTAGCATTGGCTTTTGTTTTATGTGTAAGCTTATGCATCATATGCATTACTTGCATGTCCATCTCCATTAGGTATTTTGATGGTGTTAGTGTCTAACCCTAACCCATTTATTTATGTAATAATCCCAAGGGGCCTCATCATAGTCATAGTTAGTTAGTTGAGTCAATGAATCCCATAAGGGGTTATCCGGATCAATAATAATTGTAAGTGGTTGACCTACATTATAGAAAAGGGACCAAAATTAGTTATAAACATGACATAGTTAGTAAATAATGTGGTTAACACATATTATGCAAGGGACCAATAGTAGTTAGGTTTTTGGATGTCATAAAGCTATAAATATTTTTAGATAGCAAGGGAAGAATCATCGATTTTTATTGTAATTGAGCTCTGCTCTATTGGAAGTTGCCTCCTTAAAGAGGAAATTAAACATTGTATTATGCTTTTGAATAATAAAACATCTTTGCACCATGTCTCAATTCATGTGATATTTATGTGTTTCTAGAAATATTGTTTTTTTATTTCTAGCATTTTGTTATTCTCACAAGTCAAGTGCATAAAAAGTGGTAGCATAGCACTTTCCAAGGCCAGTTATACCTCCAATTTTGGTAGAATTTTTTTTTAGGCTAAAGACGTGTCTTGGCATATTTAAACCATGGGATCTGTCATTGAGCACATAAACTTGGGGATTTTGGGAGGCATGCATGCAGGAACTACAAGAGCTAGCCACGCTTGTTGGACTCCCTTGTAACCCCTGTGGGTACCCCTTTGAGTAGTAGCACATTAGATAGAACCATGCACAGACTACATTTCCACATACCCTTGGGTATATCGGAAGCCCCCCTAGGATAACCTGAAACCTAACCTTAGACAAGTTGTCAGTCCTCTTGTTGCTACAACACACTAAGAACAACACTCTAGGAGATTACTTGCACGTAAAGAAGGGTAGTTGGGTAGTACAGCTAAGGGTACGATTGGTCCTCCTTAATTGGTGCTCTGAAAGATTGGGTTGAGTACTATTGTTGGACCCCTGCGTATATCATGATTTGTAGCACATGACACTCATTTGTCACCATAGTTCCCTCAACTATTTGAAGATCAGCTCCCTACCTTTTCTTCCAAATCAGATCTAGTAATTGGGTTTCAGCCACCGCTGTACAAATTAGATTTAGTAGTTGGGTTTTTCACAATGTAGATTAGACTCTTTGTGTAGTGAGGGTTTTGGCCATTATAATCTGGATCATATTGTCGTATAAAATTTTGTAGTGTCAATACTTTGGGGTTTTTGCTACTACAATCCAGACCCAATTTTCGCAAGATATTTGGTAGTATCAAACATTTTGGATTTCGTCCACCACATCATTGATCGAATGGGAGAAAAACTATTTTTGGAGTAAAAAAAAAGTTTGGGGCCATGACGGGATGCTTGTAAGAGACCTATCCCATAAGATTCAAGACAACGAGTTGATCATAATGGTACCATTCACCTGTGAGCCCCCAATTTTCATGCGGTCCCAAATTTTTCCCAACACGACCTCGAGTTACCCTCATCACTAGACTCCTAAGCTTGCCCTATTTCCAACAATAATACTCTTAATTAAGCCCAAATTTTCATCTGGGATAGTGTATGCACAATACCAGATCTCAAGTTATGGTTGAGGATAAAGTCGAAGCCCTCAAGGAAAAATTCAATGGATTACAGGCATCCTTTAATGACAATCACAACAGCAGTATTGAAATCCCTGAGAAAGTCTCGTGACCCCATGAGGAAACAACACAGTGTTGATGCACACGTAAAATGAGAATTTGGATATCACATCAATTCCATGGAGGTCACCAATATTCAAACCTTTGGACATGTACAAATTTTATGGTTCTAACCTGGGAGTATGGGTGGAAGAAATGGAACAATATTTCCACATTAATAATTTATGGGATGATGACACTAAACTACATGTGGGATCTCTTTACTTGGACCAAGAGCGATGGCATTGGTGGCAGTGGCATCCGAAATGTTATCTAGGGAAGACAACTTGGAACAAGTTCTCAAAATCCATTTGTGACCACTTTAATCTGGAATCTCACTTTCTAGGTCATCTCTCTAAGCTCAAGAAAACGGGTACAGTACGGGACTACATTGCAACCTTTGAATAATTGACCATCTAGACTGAAGGACTATGATATGCCTTTTACTTGGAATGTTTCATCAGTGGCCTAAAGGAATCCATCCAAGCCCATCTTTGAATGCATCACCCAACTACTTGGTTGGAAGCATGTTGTAATGCCTTAGATGCAGAAGTCTCTTATTAGGGGTTTTATATGTTTGACTAATTACCCTTCATTGAAGTATCAACCAGGGATCGTAAACTTTGAGTTACAACACAATACTGATCTAAGCATACTCTGGTTTGTGCCACAAAACTTTGTTTTTGCAAGATATTATGAATTTTAAGATTATGTTAAGATACATAATTTTGAATTGTAACCGACAAGTTTTTAGGTTCTATGATTTGGTATTGTTCCTGGTATAGAACCTAAGTACTGAAACCTATCAAAGAAACGAAATCTGAAATGGACTAAACTTATCACACAATACCTAAAATGAATTTATGAAATATGAAGACAAGGGAAATGATCTTAATGCAAGACGTTGTATAGTACATATTAGAAATAATTGAATTTGAATTCTAAGAAATTTCAAGAAACTAATGTTGCCACATGGAAGAAAATTGAATATATTTTAAGACCTAAAAGAATTATGACTCAAACCAAACTTCCATAAAGAAATTTTACAAAAAAAAAGACCTTTTCTTATCATCGATATACTTATCTAGTCAACCATTTGATTCAATATTGTTACCCAAACTACTCAAAAATTTTAATCTATTACTAGAATATTTGAATTACGCACAACTAAATTCACTTCATCAATCCATTCATGTGCATATAAATTAACAAGAAAAATAATTTTTACCCTACAAATATTGGCAAGAAAAGAGTATAAAAATTCTACGATAAATGAAAACTAATTATGCATACAGAAATTGAAACTAGTTCACAATGGCTTGACTGGGATAATTGTTGGGCCCTTTCCAACGATCTTAGGCAAGCGATACTACTACAACAAACTTAGCTACTTCTCAATACATTAATAATCATAAACCAACATATCAAGATATCATATTAAAAAGTCTTCAAAAAAGTATATACATTATAGTTCATATATTCCTTCTCCCTACATTTTCTTTGTCATTTGAGACCTTATTTATAAATTAAATTCACTGATTAATGATAAGATCCAATCCCCTAAACTCATAAACAAATTTACAAATTTAGAGGAAAATCTCAGAAATCTGATTTTTTTTAATTTATACAAATTGGCATTAAAGAACCAACCATATCTTCTATACCATGATGTATTTTGGAGATATGTTTCTACGGATCCTAATTTTCTATATTATCAACAAAACCCTCTCATGGAATTTCTTGATTCAATTCCATGGCCTCATAAATCATACTTGAAGTTGGTTGTTTGGATACTTTTGCCAATCTGGGTTTTTCAGAAAATTTGTACAAATCTGCTTCTAAGAACCAGCTATAACTTTTTAACCATATTAAATTTTTGGAAATGGTTAGATATCCAAGTAAATTTATATGTTTTGTAAAAACCCATTTTCCATATTCTTGATATTCGCCACCATATGCACAGAAACAAAGGCAAAACATGCCAAGTTTCAAAAATTTTACCATGATTTTTTATTGTAGCTTAAATCATGTGCTAGTATCCCACATGTGTGTGTTGGGTTTATTCCCAGGATTGTACTATATTATTAAGCCCATGTGGAAAATAATTTACCATGCTAGAAAAAATAAAAACATTTTTTATAATTTTGACTTTTTTCCATTTGTGCAAGTGCATAATTAAGTATCAAACTGTTGAACTGTTACAGAACTAAGTACCAAACTTCCAAATTGTTACTGAGCTCATAGAGAAATACAAATTTTCATATTTGAACATGCTTCTTGGCCACATAACCACATTAGTAAGCTATCATTGATAAAACCATATTAAAGACACATTTAATCATTCAAAAGATAAGAAATCCATCATAATTAACCACAGGGTAGAAAAAGTATCATAAATGTGGGAATATTGCTCATGAATAAAGACTTTATATACTAAATGATATGATATATTCAGGGCCCAACATCTCCCCCATGCCTAATACTTTACATTCCCTCATGCAAACAAAATCCTCGCATGTGAAATTGTTTCTTAGTGTTGGTTATTAAAGGTGAATTTTCATATCATAATAGACTTGATATGTTTCACAACAAGGTGGCGCAAATCGATGATCAAAAAAATATACACTAGGAAGTGATGGTGGATGATATAAGGTAAGGATGAGGATAAGGGTTGGAATCTTTGTAAGACCATTATTCACTTTGCGGTTATTTTCTTAGATAAACAACAATGACTTCATCCTCCTATTGAGAGCATTCAGATGATGATTTTGAGAATGCTTTATGATGTAGAAGTATAAGACACTATAGATGTAGCTTTATTTATGTACCAAAATACTTTGGTTTTCATTCTTATGGTCTTATTAGAATATGCATGGATGAATTTGGAAATGGGGGGTTTAATAGTGGTTCATGAAAAGTAGATATTTATGGAATAGGAAGTGTTTAAGCATCAATATTCCTTAAATTTTAATGATCCAAGTGGATATTTGTGGCCACCCACCTATTCCATTTGGACCCACACCATCTATTCTTTCGGTTTTCAGTTTTGGCACAACTCTATATTTAGCATTTTTTCGGGTCCTAAACTTCCGGAGTCGTTTTGAGGCCCTAAACGACGTTTTTTGGGAAAACTGGGAGCATTGTGGTTCCATGGACCAATGTTTCTCACATCAAAAGTTGTAGTCCTCGTATAGATATTTATAACGAGGTATGGTGCGCATCAAACAGAGATCGTATGCCAAAGTTATGTCCCCGGGAAGTTGAAACACCAATTTACCCAAACAGGGCCCATAGTTTTGGCACTTCATCTCCTAGCATTAGGTTTTTGGATGTTTATAATTTTCCATTGTTTCTCAATAATAAATAGACCCTCGAGCCTCATTGTAATAGATTTAATAGGCCTGTAGCCACCACATCTCTTCTCAGAGATACGCTACCAGTGCCTTAGCTAGTTTATTTCCATTATCTCTGTAAGCATATTTCTGTTATTTGATATTAATGAAATGAAGTATTATTTCCGCTGCATCTCTGTGTTTATTTCTATTTATGTATATTATTGCATTCCTGCATAAATTTGGATCAATGGAATCAAAGTGGTTTGCTCTTTCTCTATTTTTCTTTGTATGTCCCCAACGAGGTCAGGGTACAAGGAGTTAGGGCTCAATCTAATTAAACCCCTACAAGATCAGCCTCACAAACCCTTACAACCTCCCATGGTGGAAGAAAATAAAGACAAGGGAGCAGGAGATCATATCAAAATATTGCTTTAGGATGCCCTCGAGAAACAAAGGAACGCGATGATGGATAACTTTGTTCATATCCTTCAACAGTTGCCCACCTACGGCACATCTGCATCCAACAGCCACTCTGGAGGCACCACTCCCTTCAAGGTACAGGTAAACTTTTACATTCCTGTATTTGAAGACTAGATAGATGCAGATGGTGTATATAGATGGTTGAATTTTCTAGAAGGGTATTTCTCGGTCCATGATTTCTCCGACCAAGAAAATATTATTTTTGCACTCCTCAAAGCCGCCCCCCATGTCAAGGACTGGTGGGAAACCTACTGTGAGAAAAAGGATGAGAGGGAACCCTCTCTGTTCTCAGTTGCATCCACTTTGAATTCATTATAAGATGGCATCAAGAAACAATATTACCCCGTGGGGAGCTTTAAGGACAAGTACATCCAATGGACCACGTTGCAGCAGCAAAGGGATCAAGATGTGCACGAATTGACGAATTTGTTCCATACCCTGTGCACAAAGTTGGGTATTAAATATTCAGAGAGACATTTGGTGCTCAAGTACCATAGCTATCTGCATAGACACATTCAAGAGGAAATGGAGTTCCTCAACATTACCTCGCTTGGCACAGCATATCTCTATGCCACCAAGATCGAGCATAAATTTAAGTAGAAGAAGTGAGACTTTGGATCCCTGAATCCGAAGCTAGGGAAAGGCGCCCTCGAACCATAGAAAAAGGGGCAAAGCCAAAGCGGGGTGACTCAGAACACCACCATAAATCCAAATAAGGACACGGAGAAGTGGTGTGAATTTCATAACAACCCCACTCACAGCACAAATGAGTGTCGGGCCAAACAATCGTTGGTGGCCGAACTGAAGGCACCCGAATCAGATGCATGTTCTGATCCTAAGCCAAAACCAAAAAAGGGATATGAAAAAGGGAAGAAGATCATTGATTCATACCCCAGTAAAAATTTTGCCACCACCAAGCTCCAGAGGGAGGATCCCGAGGATCCAGAGGAGGGGGAGCACCTCTTCCATTCAAAGATGTGGGTGAAGGGTTCTCCACTACAATTTCTTGTTGATAGCAGAAGCCAAAAGAACATCATTTCAACATAGGTCATGAAGCAGCTCGGCCTATTCACCATAGCACACCCGCAACCATATACCATCAGGTGGCTTCACCCAAGGAGACATCTCAGTGTCCACCAGCAGTGCCGCCTTCCGTACAGCATCAAGCCATTCACGGATGAGGTATTGTGTGATGTTGCTCCTCTTGATGTAGTTGATGTACTATTGGGCCAACCATACTTGTGGAGGCGACATGTTGTGTATGAGTCTAGGCCTCATTCTGTTGTTACTACTTTGGGAAATAAATTATACAGGATACCGGAGATAGTACTGCCTCCTACGATCTCCTTGACTATTGCAAAACAATGCAGTAGGATTGTTTCCCAAACCAGGAAATTTATTTTCCTTATAACTCACTCATAGGGAAAGAATAATATTGTGGCCATGGACTTGAAACAGGGCTCCCCTGCACGGCTGCAGCAGATGAAAAAAGTCGTGGAGGAATACAAGGACAATTTCTCCTCACCCACATAGGTTCCTCTACACTATCAGGACAAGCACTCCATTGATCTGACCCCCAGCGCACCGTTGCCTGATATTGCCATACCTCATGTGACTACATAGACATAATCCACACATGTACTATCTAAGGCAACCAAATTTATTGAATGCATCCAACACGTCTGCTAGCACATCCACCAGTAGGTCCATGACATCTTGGACAAAACCAATACCAAGTTCAGCAAAATTTTCCTCTCATGGAGGAACTTAACGCAATGGGGAACATTGCTTCCTAATGAGGGAGGAATGATCCAGGTGGATATTGGTGGCCACCCACCTATTCCGTTTGGAACCCTGCCATCGGTTCTTTCAGTTTTTCAGTTTCAACATAACATACAATTTTTAGCAGTTTTTCGGGTCCTGAACTTCCGGAGCCATTTTGAGGCCCTAAACGACGTTTTTTGGGAAAATTGGGAGAAACATGGGTCCATGGACTAATTTTTCTCACATCAAAAGTTGTATTCCTTGGATAGATCTTTCTAATGAGGTATGGTGCGCATCAAATGGATATCGTATGCCAAAGTTACGTCCCCAGGAAGCTGAAACACCAATTTACCTAAACGGGAACCATAGTTTTGGTGCTTCATCTCCTAGCATTAGGTTTTTGGATGTTTAGGGTTTTCCATTGTTTCTCAATCATAAATAGGCCCTCGATCCCCATTGTAACACAGTTCATAGGCCTATAACTGCCACATCTCTTCTCAGAGATACGCTACCAGTGCCCTAGCTAGTTTATTTCCATTATGTTTGTAAACATATTTATATTATTTGATATTGATGAAACGAAATATTATTTACGTTGAATCTCTGTGTTTATGTCTATTTCTGTATCTTATTGTGTTCCTACATAAATCCGGATCATTTGAGGAGTTAAAAAGCCTTTAAACATTTTTTACCTCAAGTATACCTTTTTAATTTGTATTTGTACCACAGGCTGCAATGGAAGTTTTATGAAGTTGAAGATGAGGCAGAGTAAGGCTATGTTAGGTCACTATATTACTAGTGTAGCCCCTTATTTTTATTGTTTAAGCCCCATTATTTTTAGTGTCATACCCATGTAGTCCCCATATTGTTATTATTGTGCCCTATAGGTGTAGCCCCATGTGGTCCCCATATTTTTATATAGTGACCCCTTAGACTCCTATATATATAATGTAGGTTTTGTCATTTGTATCATCCAAGAATTGTTCATTTATATAATGTAAAGGAGGTTTCCCCCTCGAAGAGGATTATTTCTAATTCATTGATCTATATTTTCTTCTATTTGAGAGTTGGTTTCATAACATTTGGTATCAAAGCTTGGGATTCTAAGGTTTTGCTTCTTCAAATAGGTCATCTTGGAATTTTCACTATAATTATTTTCTTATGAGGGTTCAGAAACGGAAATGTTTACCACATGAAGCCAAAATCTTAACGAAATTCATGTAAAAATTTTAGACCTTGGTTTGCAATATTTTCAGAGATATGATCTGTGGAAGTTCAGGTATTTGGAGGCTCTGGAATTTCATCTCAAATAGGTGACTAAGGGAAAATCATAATAAAATTATTTTCATACATTGGATTGGAATTCTATAAAAAATCGTTGAAATTTCACGGAATGTAGTTTCTTTTTTATCGATTTCCAAGTCGACAATCGAAACAGTGACACCTGGCATGTCGTATAATTTCGCTCTACTGAACTAGTCTATAATGAGTACATTGTGGGATATCAAACATAAATTTACCTTGAAGAATCCAAATTAGGTCTAACATGTGGCATTGGAGAGAAGACTTAGAGGGATACTAAAGGACTGAATTTAAAATCTTGGGGATCTGAAATCACAGAGATAAATCAAGTTCAATATTGAGCTCCTCAAAAGCAAGAAAAATGTTTGTTTAAAAAATAAAAATTGCATAGATTTTGTTTAAAAAAATAGTTTTAAGTGATTCCTAGGGAATATTGAATCATTAATATCAGTATTTGGTTCTATAATTCCTCCCAAAAATAATTCCACACCCATTAAGCCCTCATAAATCTCTACTATGACGCATGAAAAGGAAGAAGTGCAACATGATATACCAAAATTACGAGACCAACTACAAAAAAAATAGCTCTCACAAAAGGTAACCAAAAATGAAATGGAAGCTAAAATGGATGGTTTGAAGAAAGTAATGGAAGCTAAGATGAATGGAGTAGAAGATAATATTGATGGTATATAATAAAAACTAAAAGGCAACATGGAAGACATGAAGAATGATCTAAAAGCAGACATGGAAGGTTTGACAAAGTTGCTATAAGAAATTTCTAATGGTGAAAAGGTAGTAGATGAAACTCATGATGAGAACAAAAGAAATGTTAATCATGATTTCATAGAATCTAATTTTTTATTTAAGACCGACCATATTCCAAATATTGATACGAGGAATTTTGATGGCAAGGATCTAGTAACATGGATACTACAGATGGAACAATATTTTGATCTCCATAATGTGAAAAACACACAAAAGGTAATCATTGCACCTTTATATTTAGAATCGAATCAGTATGTATGGTATCTATGGTATCTATGGATTTGTTCTCATAAAATACTTTTCACTTGGTCAATTTTTACAGACGAAATGATAGCACATTATGAGGATACAAAGAGCAACACATTCTTTAGCTAATTGATAAATCTCAAACAAAAGTTTTGAGTAGCAGAGCACATTGAGGACTTCCAAAAATTGAATATCAGGGTAGCATATATTCCAGAGGAGCATAGGATTTATGTCTTCATAGGGACTTTAAAGGGTAACATACAACATGAGGTTCGCCTTTCGTAACCTAATTCATTGGAGAAGGCATTGAGGTGGCAAGAAAAGTTGAAAGAAAAATTATGGAAACCAGGAAGTCTACCAATCAAAACTATAAATATGGAAATGTTGTTGCTCCTAGCCTTCCACAACCTATAAGGTTTACACCACAACGATTGCAAGAAAAAAGAGAAAAAGGGCTTTGTTACATTTGTGATAAAAAATATACTAAAGGTTGTAAGTGTGTTGAGAAGAAATTAATTTACATAGATTGTGCCAAGAGGAGGAACAAGAAAATTCAAAAGAAAAGGATATACACCAAGAACCAACCATAGAGAAATAAGAAATGAATCCAAAAATATCTTGTAATGCATTGGTAGAAATCACCACTCCTCAAACTCTCAAGATAGAAGGAAATATTAAGAAGAAAAAGGTAATAGTGTTGATTGATTCAGGTAGTACCCATAATTTTATTCTTTATAAGATAACAAAGGAATTAAATTTCTTCCTATATCCAGCACCAGAGTGTCAAGTGATGGTTTCAAATGGAGGAATTATAAATTTCTCTAGAAAGTGCCATAATATCAAGCTAACCATCCATATGGCCCCTTGCACATTCATTTACAATACCTTAACTCCGCCATCTTGCATGGCATTAACTCCTCCTACTCGGCTATTTCTCCAACCCGCTCTGCTCGTTCGACCTGCGATGGCGTTTGTCTTTGGTTGTTCCGCTTGCTACTGTGACAATTGCGGCTCCTCACCTCCTCTGAGTGGTGCCTGCCCTATTGGTTGTGCTGAGCCTAGCACTCACACACAAACAGGGTGCCGCTGCAAGCTCCTTGGATGCCTGGAAATGCTGCCAGGGTACCACTTCACCTAGAGTGGTTTTTTTTGTGCTAACTCCTTTCATCGTTCTCAGTCTGCTGATTTCTATAGATTGCCTTTGCTCTTTACCTGCTCTACCTATCAAAGGCACTCCCAGCCTGCCTTTGCTTCCATGTCGTGCCTTCACCATAGAATGAGATGTCGGTGTGGCTCTAGCAGGGGCCGTGTTGCTCGCTCTCGGCCCTCAACCAGCTCGAATTCTGATTCCTCCTCAGAAGAAACCGCATGGGGTCATTACCCCGAGATGCACAGTCTAAGGGGCCGAGCCCGCCATATAAGAAGTGTCCATTTCACTCAGCCAGCTCAACCTCCCTCTGTCAACCCTCCCAGACCTGCAGTTCCCCCTACCCCCTGTGTGTCAGCTAGTATTCCCCTGCGTCAAACTTCCCAGAGAGCAGATTTCCGCTTTGAATGTTCTCTAGATAGGCCCGTTATTATAGCTTTTGTCACTGTGACTCTCAGGGAAGAGTATGCTAACCAAACCCCCTCCCCTGTGTCATACCCACTTCCCACTCCGATCAAGAATGATGCAATGAGCTCTGAGACACCCGTCGATATCGTTCATTCTGCCCAGGGCAAAGAGCACAAGTAGGAAGAGGCTGTAGACAAGAAAGATGTGCCCAAGGAAGACAAGGAAGACAGTAGGGACGAGTATTGGTGCAGAATTGTGGAGGAGCCGCCGTCCCTAGCTCATGATCAGTGATTTTCATGGCCTTCAGCCTTCATTGGTACTATTGTTCAATCATTTTGGGAATTTTTTGTTTCTATGTTTCAATGCTCAGATGAAAATGTTGAATGTTATCTTTAGCATATCTTTTTCTGTTATGTCAAACTGTATGGAATTTGGGTCGGTTTCCCTTCTAAGTGTGGCCAAACTGCTTCTTAAAGGACTGGTTTCCCACTCAAGGCAGTCCAGACTTTTTTTGTACATCATGGCTATCAAGCCCAGCTTTCAGACTTTCACAGCTGACGCTGAGGAAATTTTGTACCAGTAAATTATACAAATAGAATTAGTATTATTTAGAAAAAAATATATATATATCAAGCTAACCATGGGGGAATATGTATTGAATATTCCAATGATTTCTATTCCAATGGGTGGTGTTGATATTGTACTAGGAGTCCAATGGTTACAATCCTTGGGGACTATAGCTTTTAATTTTCAAGAATTTTTCTTGAAACTTTTTTGGGAAGGAAAGGCAATTGAATTACGGGGTATTGTAGGGAAACCATGAAATATAATCGGTTGTAATGTCATGACAAAACTACCGAAGAAATAACAACGAGGTGTAATTTTATAATTATGCTTACTACAGATTCAAGTAGTGGAAGATCACATCGATAATTGACAACAAATTCTCGAAATCTTAAATGATAACCCCACTTTGGTGTAGAATCAAATAAAACAACAGGAAAATAAACATCACAACGAAAGAATTTTTGATGTAGGAGACTGGGTATTTTTATGTCTACAACCATACAAACAAATGTTATTCAATCAAGCTAAGAAGGATAATAAATTATCACCAAAGTATTATGGTCCTTTCAAGGTGTTGCAAAAGAATGGTATTATGGCATACAAATTGGATATTTTGGCATCTTCCCAAGTGCACCCAATTTTCCACGTTTCATGCTCAAACAAGGTTATAGGTGACAAGCTCCCATCTCAAAAAATATTTCCAGAACTTGAAGAGGAAGGAAAATTCATATTATAACTTGAAGCAGTCACGGAAACAAGAACTCGAAAACTATGAAATCGATCAATTTCAAAGTATTTCATCAAGTGGAAGAACTTACCAGCTGAAGTTTCCTCTTGGGAGGAAGAGAATTTTTACACAGAAGCATCCAAAACTACTCAAGCGTTGAGGACAAAACTTGTTTGAAGGAGAGGGGAATGTTAGGTCCCTATAATACTAGTGAAGCCCCATATTTTTATTGTTGTAGCCTCATCATTGTTATTGGTGTGCCCATGTAGTCCCCATATTGTTATTATTTTGCCTGTTATACGGAATTATAATCTATGGATAAACTAGATTCCCTGAGTGTGGTGCTCCTTCACTCAGAACAATAGAAGAAAGACAACTATTATTTTCTCTAAGACAAATAGATAGACAAAAATTAAAGAAACCTACTTGTGATCCTTTCGCTCTCTTTTTCCTTCTTTCGTTTTTGTCGTCGCTCTTAATCCAGCTAAAGCCGCTAGATCGATACATGCAATCAAAGACAGAGAACATCAAAAAACATACAAATATAAAAGTATCTACTTATCTTAACTGAATCGAACCGATTATATTTGAGAATACATACACATGAGAATACAATTCACAAGATATAAGCATACATATGAGAAAATGAATAGATATCTTTATTAAGAAAGTAGGAGGAGAAGATTACAAATGGATCAATTCATCATCAACCTGCTCCAACTTCATTCTATCCTCATCACACCAAGCATCATCTCAGCAGAATAACAATGCTCCATCTCTCATCAATTGAGAATCCAACAGCATAACACTACACAAAATTTCTCTCTGCATGGCACTTGGATGAGTGCTCAATTTATAGGGAAATTGGAGGTATTTTCTTAATAAATGGAATCGAATGGCTTTCTAATAATAGGTGAGACATGTTTCCAAGGTTAGTGGTTATGGATGAACACTTGTATTTGAAGTATTACATCTATGAGCTCTTCTATAAGGCACTAGACATGTGGATATTCCTGGAACAATGATGATTTCGCTTCCAGGAAACCAACGCACCCTTAAGTGTTAGGAAGTGCTTTGCAGAGCACACTTGCATGGAGATAAGCACTTTGCAATGCACTTAGGCCCATTCAGAGGAGCGTTGATGAGTCAATGGGTCATATAATCTATACTTCAAACATTGGAAATCTCACAATTAAAGCCATCAATGGAATGACTTCCCTTAGGGCATATAGAAACTGAATTAGGGGATGATAGACCCTATTATTATATAATTAGGGAATGATAGACCCTATTCATATTGGTCTTGGGGTATTATGCCAAAATTGACCTGTAATAGCTGCCCCCTAAATCATGAAGTCAAAATAATGATAATATTTGGATGAGATGCTTTACGATGTGATGAGTAGGATCTGAAGTGGACGGTGACCTGCATCAATTTGCAATACATTGCATCATGATATATTACATCTTGGACATGAATTTTTGAGGGAGGAATACCCATGCTCAGCACATAAACTTTCATATCATAACATGTACATAATTCAGAAATTCATCTACAAATATAGACATGCCTACAGATATAGGCCCATGTTTGGACGACCATCTGTATGTAAATCCATTGTATAGATGACGTGGTAAAATTCCTGAAATCACAGCCCAGATGGATGAAATTAGATCTGGGGCCTTCTTATCTCTTTCACTCGATCGTTCAAAGTACAAATATAACCATGTGAATATATGACCTAAAGTTGAACATGGGAATACATCGTCTCATTACCAACCAATGATGTAAGTTGTTAACAGATGCGAGAGAAACCACCGTTGATGTTAATGGTTCTCAAGGTACTGTAGTACAATTTTCAAGGCATTAATAGATGATTTGATGTCGGACGCCAAAAAAAATATTCTGGTCGAAGGTCTAATGATGATCTCAACCTGTTTCTAGAAGTGAGAAACCCACTGATGATGTAGCAAGCTCCAAGGCACTGAAAATATGTTTCTAATTTAACTTCCTGGATGATGAGCTGATGTTGATAGGAAGCAAATTTATCACAAAACAGGAGTAATGATTTTGGAGACAAAATATGACTTGATGTAGCAATGTTCAAGGATGGAAGTCATGAAAATGAAGGTTTATGAGTATTATAGAAGATGAAGAATTACTGGATGACTTCTCTTGAACATATCGGCAACACTGAAATGAGTTGGCAGCATTGACCTAAAACTGAAGTGATGGTATATGGAATATAGGTATGATAGACCATCAAGAATATTACCCAACCCAAAATTCACAGTGATGAAGTGAAAGTGTCATGTCCAAGAGCGACCTTCTACCATAAAGTGTCATGTTCTTTTTCCCAAATTTTCCCTAGTCATTGCTAAGAAATACCTCTTTATTTTTTAACAAGCTTGATGAGGGTAATATATGCTTGATCTATAATTTGAGCCTTCGGATGAAACCATCACTATTTAATGATTTAATGATTCTAGTGACAATGAAACTCGATCTTCCCATGATCGACAATTATGTCATTATTTTATGTTTTAACGAGTCTAACGACAGTGAAAACCTGATCCTTTTTCATGTTTAGAGAGTTTGAAAAAGGGACAAAAAGGAAATTCCATGAATCCTTTTTCGTAAATTTTTCGCTTAGGTCTGAAAAAGTGTAAAATGATATCTGAGAAAACCTCTTAGCCATATTCGACCAAGGTGTTCCTTTTTTGTAAATAATCTATCTCAATCTGGAAAAGGGTTAAACTTATGCTGAGTAGATGTCATTTCATTTAATTTTATAAGCTCAAAAAGAAAATTGCTCGGAAATATTTTCACAAAGTCTGAAAAGAGCTAAAAGAAGACTCCAGGGGCTTCCTTTTTTGCATTTATCAAAGCTCGAAAAAGAGATAAAAGTGCGCTTTAAATTCCTTTTTCATTTTTATCAAAACTCAAAAAAACAGGATAAAAGTATGCTTTGTGGTCACATCATTCTTGAATAATTGTGCACTTTAAACTCATTGTATTAGCTGTGAAACCCGTTATTAGAACCATCAAACAAATTAAAAATACCTGTTTCATAGTAAAAAATTAATAAAAACTATAGTCACATCATTAAATATGATTAAAATAATCAAAATGACTATTAAAAATAAGTTTTTACCATTTTTTTTACCATTCCATAGTTACCATTTGAAAATTAGGAGCTTTGAACCAGTTTTTTCCCTTGAACTTCAACGGTTGATTGCGATAGTTTTAGTGGATGATTTATCGCACCGTTTGATCCAAGTTGGAGCTATGAACCTTCTCTTTCTTTTAGTATTATTTAGGTTTCATTTCATGGTAAATTTTTAGGGTTTTGAACCCCTTAGGGTAAATATACTATGCTTTAAGGGCAACGCACCCTTGAATGTCAAAAGGTGCATTGCCGAGCACTAGAATTGAAGTCCAGGTGCATTTGAAACACTCTGTCCATTGACTTGGGGTGCATTGGGCACATTTCTCAAATTTTTTCTTACTATGTGCCCAAAATTTCTCAATTTTTTTGCATGAAATGGATACTAATGAAGCTTATGGTTGGCTTTCATGTATTGATCGAATCAAAATGACTATTAAACGGTGAGAAATAGAACATGAAGAACAAGACATGATTTCCCTAAATGATCCAGGTACAGTAATAGCCCTCAGGGATTGTGGGTTGCTTAAATACTTCAGATTATCAGGGATGAGACAGCATATGGAAATATTGGAGTTCCTAGTTCGTTCATGGGATCTGGCATTGCAGGATTTTCACATTGGGGACAAAGTGCTCCAGATATTGGTTGAGGATATTTACTTTCTCATTGGATTATCTAGGCGTGGTTTTCCTATTTCCCTTGTGGGATATTCTCTTGGAGGAGAGACAGTGAAGGATTACATACGCCAGTATTGTCAGCCGGGTACTGAACCAAGTAAACATGGGAAAATAAACATCTATGATGTGCGTGATTTGCCTTTGATAATTGTCCTTTTTACTATTTCAAATCTTGCTGGTTCCATGACACTAAATGTCGCAAACCGATCATACATGCAGTATGCTCTTAAGTGTCTAGAACCAACAGTGTTCAACTGGGCTGAAGCAGTGCTCTTTCAGATGAAATAATAGCTGACTAAAGAAAAGGGTGGCAGGAAGAAGAATTTCAGTTATGGCTCGATCCTGATTTCCTTCATTTTAGAGTGAGTTCCATTGATGCAGCCACAGCATGTTACATTGAGCATATCTAGTCCTAGATATCCTCGGATGCAGAGATGGGTTGAATTAATGGCTAGACATGTTGGTCAATCGACTATCATATTCTCTACTACATTCTTTTCATGGTCCAGATGATAGATGATCGCCATAGAGGAGTATCCATATGCATGCGTAGATTTCTGTGGAGATCCAAACTTGATTTTACCAGATGGAACTCAATGGGGTGCAATTAGTAAAAAAAAATTGACCATGTTTTTAATTTGTTAATGTTTCTACATGTTTTTGTATTTTTTATGTTTCCCAAGACTAAACTAAAGTTTTGATGTACACAAATGTGGGACGCGTTCGACCAGTGGGTCAACCAGAGCAGGCAATAGATGAGCCAACAGAGAGGACTACCGGGAGAGAAGTCCTTCGGCATTTACATTTGACCGAGACTATTGCCTAGTTGCAGCAGCACACTGAGGGTTTGACTCTTGGGATACCGGATTACCAGATTGAAGAGTTACCTATAAGACTGCAGCACCATACTATTGGTGTTTCTAACTGTTGGATGCGGTTATTGCACAGGATAGCTAGAGCAGTTGCTCGTTAGCATGAGCACCACTAGTTTTACATTGACATTTTGCATACATTTTGAGGTCAGATGACCAATGTGTCTTGGGAACAAATTTTTTTAAAACCTAAACTATATATCTATTTGTTTTCAGTGTTTTCCTATGTTTAATGCGCAATCATATTCAATTATGTGATGTGAATTGAAAATGTGTCTTTACATGTGTTGCAAATGTTTGTTTAAAACATAATTCACTAAGGAATCAGTTAATGTGTTTAAATTTTTGGAAATGTGTTGATATTGAATGTAATCAAAATGTTTTTCCAAAATTTGAACTCTAAGTAACATACGATGAATTGTTGGATTTCGGATAGTACAGACGCTAGTAATTTGCAGTACGACAAGTTGTGAGTCTAACCTAATGATGATGTGGTTAATGCCAAATGAAATGGAATCAGAGAGAAGTTCGATCAACGTGCTATACTCAACGATATTATTTGTGGATCGACCAATAAAAATCCCTTGAAAACTCACTAACTGGCCACCTAGAGCGAAAATGGCCCATGCTACAGAGGATAGGTTAGGTGTACTACGATTAGCACCATCGGCGTACCCAACGAATGGTTCCAAAGATTCAGTCATATGCGATGAAATGTAAAGTGGATTACTAACTTCAAGAAAACTCTAGAAAAATAAAATAAGATAGTAAATGAAAATCAAATCATATATAAAATATTATATAAAAATTTACTACGCTCAATTAAGCATATTAATGTTTAAGATATAGCCCATTTCGAGGATGTGCCAATGGAATTCCATCATAATCAATGAACTCGTAGGCACCCTTCGCCAGAACTCTTTTAAAAATGTAGGGGCCATGCCATAGTGGCTCAAATTTTCCTATTCCTATCAATTCATCTTCCTGATCATAAAGAAAGACCAGGTCCCCCTTTGAAAAGATGAGAGGCTTGACATCTTGGTCATATTGCGCCTTGATTCATCTCTTATGCGCTTTTTTGGTCAATGCGGCTTCATGAAGTGTTTCATCTATATGGATGAGGTTAAAAAGACGTTCTTCTTCATTATAGGTGTCAGGTAACAAGTAAATAGCGAGTTTTAATGATGAAATTTCACATTGGATTGGTAAGATAGCTTCCAGACCATACACCAACTAAAAGGGAGTAAATTTGGTTGCATTTCTTACCGAGGTTTGATATGCCCACAAAGTCGAGTACATGATTAAATTCCAATTTCATTGATGAACCCATATCATTTGTTGAAGCATTCTCTTAAGGATCTTGTTAATGGATTCAACTTGTCCATTGGATTGTGGATAATAAGGGGCAGAACTATCATGTGACAGTCCTAATTTGGCAGTCAACTCATTCATCACGTTATTGCGAAAATTCTTACCATGATCTGTAACTATAGCTTGGGCTACACAAAACCGAGAGAAAACATGATTGAAAAAGAAAAATGCAATTGTTTCACCTGTGTTATTGAATGTAGGCATCACTTCGGCCCACTTGGTAAAGTAGTCAACTGTGACAATAATATGACCATGCCCCCCAGTCGAACGAGGTTTGCAAGTCATGAAGTCAATGCCCCATTTTGAAAATGGTCCCATAGCGATGACAGGATCCATTGGTGCTGGCGGAATGTGGATTTCACAATCAAATATCTAGCACGCATGACAACTTCTACCCGCAAGGATGCAGTCGAGAAATATGGTTAGCCAAAAGTAATCGGCACATAGAATCTTCTGGGTGGTAGCGTAACCAGAAAAATGTCCACAACAAACACCAGCATGACAATAATTTATAACTTTCTCGGCCTCCTCATGAGTGAGGTGCCTCCTTAAAATTGTATCGATGCCAGGACGATAAAGTGTGTCGTCGATGATCATATAAGCTTTGGCTTGGTATCGAATAGGTCATTTGTGTGAGCGAGAGGTATCAGGCCGGAAAGTTTGGGTTTGGAGATAAATGATAAAATCCCCATTCCAAGGGTCATATGACCCAATCAGAAACATATACTCATCTAGAATTGATGGTTCTGATGTAGTTTGAGTGCTATCAGAGGGAAGGTCGCAAAGAAGCTCATCCAAAACTAAAGACTTCTTTGAGTTGGATTTGATGAATTCCAAATTAAATTCCTACAAAGTTACAATCCATTTTGAATATTTTCCCCACATAAATTGACGTGACAAAATGTATTTCATGGGGTTGCAATCCGAAATGACAATGGTCTTCCGAAGCAGGATATAATGGCGAAATATTTGGACAGCATGAACAACTTTCAAGGCAATCTTTTCGACGTATGAATACTTAACTTCCGTATCATTGAGATTACGACTTAAATAATATATCATATGTTCTATCCCATATTATTCTTGGACCAAAAACATAGCAATGGTTGTATCTGTCGCGACGATATATAGGAAATAATCACTCTAATAATTAGGGGGATACATTAATGACGCTCGGATCAGGGTATCTTTAAGAGCATCAAAAGAAGCTTGCACAACCTTATCCCAATGGAACAGAATCCCCTTTTTCAAGAGATGAGTAAATTCTTTAGCCATTTCAGCGTATTTGGGTATGAACCTCCTTAGGAAGTTAGCCTTTCCTTGAAGTTTCTGTATCTGAAGTAAGTTTGATGGCATAAGAAAATCAAGAATGGCCTGGACCTTCAATGGGTTGATTCGAATTCCATATTTTGAGATGAAAAATCCAAGAAAACAAACAGAACCAACACAAAACACACATTTGTGTGGATTGAGGCGTATCTTGTAGTGTCGGCAGTGCAAAAATATAGCTCTCAAATGTCCCGGGTGAACAGTTTTTTTTCGTCAATACATGGGTAAATCGTCTAGATAAGGTTGAACAATATGCTTAAATTCATTGAAAGCATAATCAATTTCTCTTTGAAATGTTTCCCTATCGTTCTTTAAACCAAATGGGATTTTATGATAAGTGAATGTGCCCCAAGGACAGATGAATGTTGTCTTATATTGGTCCTCTTGGCGAATATTGATTTGATTGTAACCGTAGAATCCATCCATGAACGAAAATATTTCACATCCGGCACATTCGTCAATAATTTGGTCAATAAAGGGAGTAAGATAGTTGTCTTTTGGACAAGAAAGATTTACATCCCGATAATCAACGCACACTCTAATTTTCCCTTTTTTCTTCATGACAAGAACAATGTTGGAAACCCAATCAATAAGCAGAATAGGGTAAATGAAACTAAAACGCAAAAAAAATTCAACTTCTACTTTAGTGGTAGAATCCTTCTTCGAATGAACAAGATGAAGGAATTTATGTACCGGTCTAACATCAGGGTACATTTTAATTGTGTGTTCAAGAATACTAGAATCTATGCCTGGCATTTCCTCATAATACCAAGCAAATATATCTCCGAATTCACAAAAAAGAGAGCGATAAGTATCGAGTTCGGATGGAGAACAAGACATGCCAACATGAATGTTTTCTACAATTTTGGGTTTGGTCAAAATATCGATAGAAATGGTTTCTTAAATATTTGATAAGTTTCACTCGGATTCGATGGCATTAATTGGAATAGAATTCAAAAAGAAAGTATAGATCATAGGGTGATATAGTTCAATAAGATTATCTTCGTTGTAATCCTGAAGATGGGAATGATGATGATTATCATCCCATGGTTCTCCTTCTGGAATCATGGATTCCACAATGCTTTCATCAGTCAAGAAAGTGGATGAAAAAGGATCAAAAGGAGTACCAAAAGCTAATGAACGATCGACCCAAATGATCGGCGATGATGAATCAAGATGCACCGCCCAAGCCAAGAAAATTGATTTCTATGCCAGCTCAAATGGGCTTGGTGACATAAATTCACCTAGTGTATCAACTTTAGAATCATTGGTAATCTTCCTCAAGTCAGATGAAGTGGAATATATCATGCAACAAGTCTCTATTCTTGCAATTTCCACCAACGTCGTCGGCAGTGGTAATGAAAAGGTGCCTAGTAGGGAAGAATAATTTAAGATCCCTACACCAATGTTTTGAAGTGCTAGATGGGGTGCGTGAACTAACAGAATGCTTCCATATACCTGGGAAATAGAGGCAAAGAAGGACAGTTGATTTATGATTGTGATAATTCCTTTATGAGGGAAGGCGATCATTCGAAAGTAAGTAGAGACGATCGCAGTCATAGCGTAAACCCATGGCCTTCCAAGTAAAATGTTGTAGTCAAGGGGTCCGTCAACAACCTCAACTTCAGTAGTTACTATTTTCCCCCCTAGTTATACATGTAGGTTATTGATGATACCGCAAGGCTTATATGTACGACTGTCAAAAGCTTTCAATGTCATAGGCGATTGAGATAAGCGAGGTGAGCCAAGAGACTTCCAACAATTGAGAGACATAATACAAGTAGATTCTCCCTCATCAATAATAGTGTGATGAACGAGGTGATTTAGAAAATTTACTTATATTGAAAATTCTAATTTGACTGGTAATTGTGGCACATAGCCCTTGTGATTAAAGACTACAAGGTTAGAATATGTTGGGTTGATTCCACCAATTTCTGACAACAAAGCCTACTTCTGGGAGGGAAAATTTTGGAGTACCTCAAGCGTTGACATAGCTGAAGGTGACTGAGCGAGATCTTAAATTATATTATAATTTTTAGTTGTGGGGGCTCGAGGATTGAACGTAAATTTGTGGATGACTCCCTTTAGTGGATTTATTGTTAACTCTGTAATAGCAGTTAGCGGAATTGATTCAGTGGACGGATTCGTGGTCGAGATAGTAGTTTGATCAATAGCCTAAATACCGTAATATTTATTTCGCGTAGACACCAAATCATCAGTTTTTGGCTTTGTGACAGATAGCATAAGCACTTGGGAACTAGAAGCGGGATCTGTAGCAACCATGTTTGTGTCTGGATTCGGAAAAGGATCTATAAACACAGCAGATGCAGCCGAGGTCTTAAGAAATTTTGAGACTTCGACTCGGTGAGGAAAATCTCGAACAAAGTGCTCCTCATCACATATCAAGAAAGGGTAACAAGGTTTCCGAGAATTTCTAGATTGTTGATCATATGATTGTTCCTACGGGGTTGAATTTTTATTTTTCTTCGCTCTCCCCTTTTTCTTGCTTCCAGGTTGCTTGTCACTTTTGCCTTTGTCATATGACACAGCATGAATTTCGTAAGAAGGTGGAGGATCATATGTAGTAGAGGTGTGATTGTTTGTAGAACTGATCATACTATCACCAGCATGAGAGTCCTTACCAAATGGAGGAGGAACATTAAAATTTGTCATGACGTGTTTGGAATTTTCTCATAGAGCATGTCAGACTGAGTATAAATAAAATATAAGTACTAGGCACAAAAAATGACTTGCGCTTCAGTGACGATGCCACCTTTAGCTACATCCTCGGTGATAGATGGTAGCAAGGACTTAATAAACCACTCAGTGAAGAGCTAATCAGGAACAAATGGTTTGTCCATTCTATGATGATGACGCCACTCATGAACATGATCATAAATATGAGTAACAGTTGTTTGTTTAAAATTTGTCAGTAGTTCTGTTCCAGTTTCATATCGTATGGGTAACTAGAAGTGGCTTAAAAAGGTAGTGGCTAAGGTAGTGAAATTATCAAATGAAGCTCATGGTAGTTCAATATACCTCTTCGCAGTCGAACCAGTAAGTGTACGCTGGAAAAGACGTAGTCTAACGGAGTCATTATTTAAGGAGTTTGATGAGCACCAAAAATTATAATTCATAACATGTGTTTACGAGTCTTCTCCAGAGTTTACATTGAATTTATGAATGTCGGAGGGTAATTTATGTGGTATCACCAACCACCAAGGAGAATAGCTAATGGGATCATTGGTAAGCTGGTTTAAATCAGGTAATTCTAATGTTGCGACAAAGGGAAACTGTATATTCAAGTCAGGTTGAGCATAACCAGCATATGATGGAATTTCTTGGGAAATAGGCCTTTGAGCACCATCATAAGGCATTTTCTGCTGCAAACCCAAATAGGGGTTGTTTTTATTACCAAAATCTTGACAGATCTGTTGACCAAGACCTAGGTAAGTTGGTTGTTGTTGGAATTTTTGTTGTGGCATTTGAGGTTGTGGCTGCCAAGGTGATTGTCTGCTAAGATTATAGACCAAACCAAAATAGCTTGGACCCAATTGTAAATAGGTGATACCGATAGGAGCTTGTGACATCCCATAAAAGGATAATCCATCCTGTGATTGAAAAATTCCAGATACAAGTGGTTGTTGTAAACCAGCTGAAGGAGGTGGATTCTGGAGGCCCAAGACTTAAAGGACCTGCTTGAGATGGTTGAGGTACAGCCAACTGATTTTCAGGAAGGTTTACATATTAACAGGTAGATATAGGCATTACAAAGCTGAATCAATTGATATAAAATGTAATAATTGTTTAGGGGAAGAACAGGAGGCATTAGGGGAATTTTGAGGTCTAAAATGGGCTCAAGGAAATTATAAAATAATAGGAAAATTCAATAAGATTTGATGACATCATCAAATTTTAGAGGGAAAATGAAAACTACTTTTTCAATTCACATTAACTTATCTCCTCAAACTTTTTTTACTCACAGTGGGAGCATTGCTGGCTATGACCCCACCCCCATCCAGACATGTTGCATGCTCGACATGACACACGAAAATGAGAAATACATAAAAAAACGTGATTACAATCATGTTTTTTATGTATTTCTCATTTTTCGTGTAGAAGAGTTCATCAAAAGTATGGTTACAAATTTCCTGGATGAGAATTAAATTCTGATCCAATAGTACCCCCGCCTTTAAATTTGAGTAAAAATTTTGGGAGATAAGTTTAAAATACAAGTTGAAAAAGTAGTTTTATTATTTTATTATTTTTTAATATTTTTACTTTTTTACTCCAAAAATGGTGAAACATCCATTACGGATGACATCATAATCTTGAATCCTATTGGTTGTTATAAAGTTTATTTTTGTTGTACATTTTTCTTATGAGGCCCATTTTAGACCTCAAAATTCCCCTAATGATAGGTTGCCAATAACAAACAGTTATTCCAACATTTGGCTGATCATAAAACGACGGAGTACTTTCAAAATGGGTGACCATAGGTTTCCCCCCAGCATGATGATTATAATAAGATGGAATATATTGATCTCCAAATGGTGGGAGGCCAGTCGATATTGAACTGGATGGAATGTACCCAGATGGACCAGCTTGATGTTGCACTGAAGATGTGTATAAAGGATCAAGTCATTCAGTACTCATTATAGATGTACCAGATAAAATACCAGAAGATAACATAGCTGAAGTCCATGGATTTGAGGAGGCACTAGAGTAGGTTCCAGATAATGATTGGTAACCCGGTGGGATGGACGGACCACCATAAAGATGTGACTCGGGTCACGTGATAAACATCGATGGAGTAGCAACAGTATATTTTGTCGCAATTGTAACAGATGGTACAACTAGATATGTTGACTCAGCCATGGTCAAACTACCTAGTGTATTCACTATAGGATCTATGGGAACTTGATTTGTAACAGGATCACCAAAAGAACTATAAGTAAATCGGGGAATAGACTCATAAAGATAAAGCCCCGACCCAAAATGAATTGGAGTTGAGGGTTGTGTTTCTTTTTTAGGTTCTTCCTCAATCAAAATCAAACCAGGTGGAAGAATTTCACCATCATGCCTGAGATATATTTCAGGTGGTTGACTGCACGATAAAAGATAAGACTCAATGGCTACGATCGAGTGAGGAGCGACCGATACAGGAAAAAATTCCAGTTGTTCGACTTCAGGATCTAGATGTTTTGGTAAAAGAACAATGGGATCCGGATCAACTTCCAGTTGAACAATGTCAAGTTTTGGATGTATGGTCTCACTGATTGGATGTGCAGTGTCCACAGGTAGCTGTGAGGACTCTATTTTGACGACAGTAGATAAACCAGGATGTGTAGAAAATACTTGAGACGAATCTGGTAGATGTGATGAAGATGACGCACTAGAGGTACTGATGGTACTGGTTTCAGTAGAACAGGGTCGCCTTCCCCGACCAAAAATGGCTTTTGGTGGTAAAGGTGGTTTAAGTGATATTCTATGCGAACGACGGGGAAATGGATGTTCTTCTTCCACGATGACAGATTGATTTTATTACAAAAAGAAATAAACAAATAAAAGGGTGATATTAGGAAAAAGGTTTACCAAGTAATTGTGAACTACATAATACCTCCTGGCAAACCAAGAAGTATAGGCAGGTGATCTCCCTGAATGTTGTGTTTGGTGTATTACAAGTTACAAGGTGGCAGACTCGGTTACCTATGGATGGTAAGCAACCTAAATTTTTCCTCCCAAATATACCTGAAGGTACATGTAGGCCCAAGTCTGTATTAGCGATGTCTAATGCGAAACAGCACAGTGAGATCACCCCCTTATACTTTTCGTACTAGAACACCGCCCTATATACCTGAAGGTACGTGGATGAGCTCTGATATACTTACATGCGTGTAGTGGGATTTCACACTCTTAATGTATCACAGACAAGTTAGCAACAGCTGCTATGTTTAACGACACCAGAACACGTATCTAGCCTAGACCTTCTGAGTGTTATCGTTAATGTTACAATTCTTTATTAGGTTGATTGAGGTGAATTTTATGTTGATATTGCTTAAAATTTTATCTTTGAGGATCACTGCACAATGTAATGGGAAATTCCTAAAATGAAAACTAAATGAGAAGAAAATTTTTCAATTCATTTTTTTCAATGAAAATCCTAGCTACTAAGGGATAGAGCAATCATATTTTTGAGCATACAACTAAGAGCACAAACTAAATGAATATTTCCCTAATATTTTCCTATGCAACACACATAAATCTCTAAATGCACATGCATGTTTTTCTTTTCAGTTTCATTTAATGTGAATGATTAAAAAGAAACAAAATGCACAAACCAGTCAAACAAATGTTTTCTTTTGAGAAACAAGGAATGAAACAACAATTTATGTTAGGAAAATGAAGAATGAAATGACAATTTTCCTCTAGGAAATGAATAATGAAATGAAAATTTCCTTTTTGAAAACAGAATTGATCTAATGAAAAATGTACGACTTTAGATTTAATTTTCCAATGATAAAGAAAATAGTTAATGAAACATTGAACAAACAATTATCCAAAGGAGGAAGAACAAGTAATGTTTACTGGTCTCTAAGAGCAATCATACATCAAAGAATAGAGTAGACAGTTGGTTGAAACTAAATGCAAAGGAAAATTTTTATGGAATTTGGTTGGCTAAGGGGGCAACGCACTCTATAAGGGTAGATAGTGCATTGCAGAGCACCCCTGAAAGGGAGAAAGTGCTTTGCAGAGCACTGTACTCTGACCAACAGTGTGTTGGGCACAACTAAGTTTGGAAAAAAAGAAGCTTAAACACACTTCTAAGGCAAAATTTTCATTAAAATGACCGATAAGATGAAGTAAAGTCTACTAGTGATGGTAAAAAGAGACAGAAAAACTAGAGATTCTAGGTTCGTTCTCCAGTGGAGTCGCCAATTTTTTATAAGGAATTTTAATCTAAAGATAAACTATATTCCCTGAGTGTGGTTTTCCTTCACTCAGAACAATAGAATAAATACAACTATTGTTTTCTCTAAGACAAATAGATAGATAGAAAGGAAAGAAACCTACTTGTGATCCTTTCGCTCTCTTTCTCCTTCTTTCGTTGTTGTCATCACTCTCAATCCAACTAAAGCCGCTAGATCTATACCTGCAATCAAAGACAGTGAATAGAAAACAACATACAAATATACAAGTATTTACTTATCTTAACCAAATTTAACTGATTAGATTTGAGAATACATACACATGAGAATACAATTCACAAGATATAAGAATATATATGAGAAAATGAACATATATCTTTATTAAGAAAGTAGGAGGAGAATATTACAACCAATATATCGATTCATCATCAACCTGCTCCAACTTCATTCCGTCCTCATCACACCAAGAATCATCTCAACAGCATAACAGTACTCCATCTCTCATCAATTGAGAATCCAACAGTATAACACTACACAAAATTTCTCCCTGCCTAACACTTGGAGGAATTCTCAATTTATAGGGAAATTGGAGGTATTTTCTCAATAAATGGAACTGAATGGATTTCTAATAATAGGTGAGACATGTTTCCAAATTCAGTGGTGATGGATGAACACTTGTATTCGAAGTACAACACCTATGAGCTCTTCTAGAAGGCACTGGACATGTGGAGAATCCTGGAACAATGATGATTTCGCTCCCAGGAGACCAACGCACCCTTAAGTGTCGGGAAGTCCTTTGCAGAGCACCCTTTCATGGAGATAAGTGCTTTGCAACGCACTTAGGCCCATTAAAATGAGCATTGATGAGTCAATGGGTCATATAATATACACTTCAAACATTAGAAATCTCACAAATAAAGCCATCAATGGAATGAAATCTCTTAGGGCATATAGAAACTGAATTAGGGGATGATAGACCCTGTTAGTATAGAATTAGGGAATGATAGATCTTTTTCATATTGGTCTTGGGGGATGATGCCCAAATTTACCTATAACGGTTCCCCATAGGTGTAGCCCCATGTGGTCCCCATATTGTTATATAGTGGCCCCTTAGACTATTATATATAGGAGGTAGGTTTTGTCATTTGTATTATCCATGAATTGGTAATTTATGTAATTTAAAGGAGTTTTCCCCCTCAAAGAGGCTGATTTATAAGTCGTTGATCTATCTTTTCTTCTATTTGTGAGTTGGTTTCATAACAGGCTAAGAGTCCTAAATTATTGGGAAGAGATGGAGTTGATGACTAGAAATCTAATCTGTTGAAGGAATCTGAAGAGAATGAACTGAAGACGTTGAAAAGGCCCCAACAACCACTTCTCCCCCATGCCTAAGGTTTTGCATGTCCTCATGCAAACAAGGTGATGTACTTAAAAAGTGAGGAGGGTTGCTAAGATTGCTCTAATACAAAGGAACCTTAAAAACAAAACAATGAAACTAATGAGATGAATACTGAACAAAAATAAGTCATCTTGGATCTATTAAAATTATGTAAAACTAACACAAGCATAAAATAAATTCCAAATCACTCATTACATATGATTTTATCAATCCTTAACAGTTTTCTGCTCAAGAAAATAAACCTTTTATAAATTTAAGGGGCTCTCCTTTGTAAAAATAAAAGTAGAAGGATTTTTATGATCACAAAAAATGATGAACCAATGAAAAATTAGTTATTACTAGCCAAATCCCAAAGTCTTATAGTTATCCATGTATTACAAATAGGCTTTGAATTTGATCTTTATTAATTCTTTGTGATCATAGGTCCCACTTCTAAGGTAATTAAATCTCAGATATAGTATGAAAAAACAATGATAGAGGTCTCAAGGTTACCTTAAGGCCATTCTGTAGTAGCAAATTTATGGATTTTTATTTTCCCTTGACTTCATCCACACATGCTTACTTTTGATTTTAACACTATAGAGTAACCATCATACATGTAGACAAAAAGCCTTGGTTTGGTTGACACTTCTTTAGACAGAATGCCCCATTACCCGCAAGTATCCAAAGCTCTGATGGGTTTTCCTAGTGGTATCATAGGTCAGTACCCACTACCAGCATGCTTCCATAGCCTTAACGGGTTAACCTTTTAAACCTATTGTACACTAAAGGCTCTAATCCCATGTTTCCTACCATTTTAGTTTTATATTATGGATATTTCTTGTGCAATTGGTACATGGGGGAGTGACTTCAAAAAGCCCCATAAAGGAATAGGATGGCATCTTTCAAAGTGAATTTGATTACCTTCATAATGTATTGGATGCATAAGGTACTTATAGGTACTCAAAGGACATAGCATGAATGAGCCATTTTTAATTTGAGATGGATGAGCCTAACCAAAGAATAACCAAAAGACACCTAAATACCGACCAATCATAGTTTTCATGTATGCTTTCGCTTTTTAAAGTAGTGTTCCACTATGAAAAAAGACTTCATCAACTATTCTGCAAGTCTTAATAACCATTCTTGGACATCATGCTTTGGTGTTTTAGTTATGGTATTCAAGTTTATTTTCAAATTGGTATCATTGTATGGAATTCTTAATTTTGTTTTAATCCCCTTAATATGTTTTGGTAACTATATTTTGAGCAACTATTTTGTATTGATAATCAAAAATCTATATGAATAAAAAAAATGAAATTCCAAAACAGAAAAGGTATATCAACTAGAAATAGTTTGGAATTATCATTTAATTTAAATTTTATGAAAAATATTGCTTATTCAATAATATTTTTGAAATAATTGTCTTAATGATAAAGCATGAATGCATAATTTTTAACAACTTAAGGAAAAAGGAAATACTTCATCAAATACTCCCCTAAGTGTTCCATTTTGTTGACGAAGATGCATTTTCTACCTTTTGAGTACTAGTATTCTTCCAGTATTTAAGCATCCTAAATGAACAAGATCTTTGAATCCGGATTTGTCTTGAAAAATAGCACATTGGTACCAAAATTTTGGGTAATGGTACCGAAATGAGTACCAAAATTATGGAAAATGAAATTATGAGTGCGCGTATCAAATTACGTAATGAAATTCTGGAAACTGAAATTTTCAGTGCTAGTACCGAATTAAGTTCCAAAATTCTGGAAACTGAAATTTTGGGTATTGGTTCGCTGAAATATGGTAGCATACAATTGGTATGTAGTACTAGATGATGTTGCAACGCAATCATTTCCAAATTCACATAAGATTCCAAACATAATGGTCATAGCTTACTTTATTGAAAAGAAAAACTAGAAACGAATCTAACTATCATAAAGAAATAATAAGTAGGAAAGAAAAGTCATAGTTGAACCATTTTGTTGTTGGAAATAAGATTTATTGGCAATATTCATTAAATTAATATGCAGTTGAAAGAGACCTCAACAAAATTATGCAATAGCAACATAGAACTCCCATTTTCAACTAGTTGTATTTTTTTTAGAATTATTAACATTCCCATTTATACAAAACAAATGAGAAAAACGTTTCCCTATATTTTATTACTAAACTAACTATTATATGTAGCAATTCTTTATTTATTTACTATCCTACTCTACTTGTGAAAAAGAAATTCCTCTCCTCAAGTATATGAGTATTTCCAATGTAACCATGTGCCTAACAAGCATAAAAATGTGTTCATACTCAACTTTAGAATATAGTCTTCCATGCATACCTGAGTATGACGAACCAGTTGTTTTAATGGTGATGTCAATAAGTAACGAATAATGAATGAGAAGTATGGTCGTACAATTTATTGAAACCAAATTTCAATAAAATGAAAATTCTCTTGGTTTACCTCGTTATTTGGCTCACTTAGCATATCCTCATTTACCATGCCATGCAGATATTATAGCATTAGATTATTATCCTCTTGTGTGCTTAGAGGATCCACAGATAGGTATGTCAAAAATTATTCAATCTCAGGTTCTAATGGTTTCTCTCCATCAGAAGCAGACCATAATCCTCCAGTTTCCTCAACAAGTTTGCAAGGGTGAAGATATTCTTATGGATGTGGTTTATGGGGTTTTTTTCCTTCTATCTCTTCTAGGAAGGAATCTAAGTTCTTGACTGATGTCAAGATTTGTTCTTCCTAGGAAGCAGAAATCCCAGCTACTACTAGGATTTGACAGAGTTCTTCCAAAAACTTGATCATCCTTGAACATTATTTTTTTGGTTTCTAATCCATGTTTCACACATGGATTAGCGTATGGAGTTCTTATTAAAAATCATAAAAAAAGATAAGAAGGAAACACACTTAAAATAAATGTAATCAAACCAATCATGTACCTGAAGCACCATTGTGCTACTAAGACCTTGTTGTCACCAAGTTATCTTTTCACAAAAGCTAGGCTTATTTTATTTTCATGAATCAATCTAAATGAAAACACACTTGCAAGGAAAAATAAGGAAACAATGAGGCTTTGGAGCCTACCTTTAATTCTACACATATTAAAAAAGAAACTAGAAAAACAAGTAGAGACAACTAGATTTTGGAGAAACCCTGCCATAGTGGATGTATGGTTCTTCACTCACGTCTTACTGTACTTTCTCTTCCTTCTAGTTTTCCTGCAAAAATTAATCTACTAAAACTCAAACTACCAAAGCAAAATGTTACATGGACCATTTGCAACTCTCCAACAACGACAAAAAAAATGTTAGGGATTTTATATGTTTGATTAATTACCCTTCATTGAAGTATCAACCAGGGATCGTAAACTTTGAGTTACAACACAATATTCATCTAAGCATACTCTGGTTTGTGCTACAATACTCTATTTTTGCAAGATATTGTGACTTTTAATATTATGTTAAGCTACATAATTATGAATTGTAGTTGATATTTTTTTCAATACTGTGATTCGGTATTATTCCTGGTACATAACC
This sequence comes from Pinus albicaulis, assembly GCA_034641835.2. Classification (NCBI taxonomy): domain Eukaryota; kingdom Viridiplantae; phylum Streptophyta; class Pinopsida; order Pinales; family Pinaceae; genus Pinus; species Pinus albicaulis. The sequence goes on along the minus strand of CM076575.1, from coordinate 775,106,915 downwards.
TAAGCACTGAAACCTATCAAGGAATCGAAATCTGAAATTGCCTAAACTGATCACACAATACCTAAAATAAATATCTAAAATTTGAAGATAGGGGAAATGATTTTAATGCAATATTGTGTAAAGTTGAGATTAGAAAATCATTGAATTTGAATTCTAAGCAAGTTCAAGAAACTGATGTGGCCACATGGAAGAAAATTGTGGAATAAAATTGAATATATTTTTAAGCCTTGAAAGAAATATAACTCAAACCAAACTTCCATAAAGAATTTTTACAAACCATATACATTTTCTTAACCTCAATGTACTTATCTAGTCAACCATTTGATTCAATATTGTTACCAAAACTACTCTGGAATTTGTTATGAAACCAGCTCACAAAATAGAATAAAAGAGAGATCAATGACTTAAAAATTTAGCCTCTTCGAGGGGGAAACCTCCTTTACATTACATAAATGAACAATTTTTGGATGATACAAATGACAAAACCTCCTTTCTATATATAGGAGTCCATGGTGTCACAATATAATCCTAGCCGGCCTAACAATAATAATGTAAGGGCACTACAATAACAATAGTGGTTTTTATGGGGCACAATAATAACAATATGGGGGCTACAAGGATACAACAATAACAATAAGGGGGCTACACTAACAACAATAAGGGACTACACTAGTAATATAGGGACCTAGCATGCCCCTCTCCTTAAAAAAAGTGTTGTCCTCAACGCTTGTGTAGCTTTGGATGCTTCTGTACAAAATTCTCATCCTCCCATGTGGAATCTTCAGTGGGTAAGTTCTTCCACTTGATGAGATACTCTAAAATTGATTGATTTCATTGTTGTCGAGTTCTTGTTTCCGTGACTGCTTCAAGTTCCAATATGATTTTTCCTTCCTCGTCAAGTTCTTGAAATATTCTTTGAACTGGAATTTTGTCACCTATAACCTTCTTTAACCATGAAACATGGAAAACTAGGTACACTCGAGAAGAAGCAGGAAGCTCCAATTTGTATGCCATAGTACCAATATTTTGCAACACCTTTTAAGGACCATAGTACTTTGGCGATAATTTATTATCCTTCTTAACTTGCTTGAGGGACATTTGTTTGTATGGTTTTAGCCGTAAAAATACCCAGTCTCCTACATCTAAAATTCTCTTGCTGTGATGTTGATCTGCCTATTGTTTCATTCGATTTTGTGCCAAATTTAGGTTATCCTTTAAGAGTTGGAGAACTTATTGTTGATCCTCGATGTGATATTCCACTTCTTGGACCATAGAATTTTCTCTTAAAGATGATGTGATGGACGATGGATTATATCCATAAAGTGCCATAAATGGGGTCATTTTTTTTGTGGTATGGAAGGAAGTGTTATACCACCATTCAGCCAGAGGTAACCACTTGACCCATTATGTTTGTTTTTTCAGATACAAAACAACGAAGCTATCCTTCCAAACATTTTTTCACTATCTCAATTTTCACATCTGATTGAGGACGATAAGATGAGCTATGAGCTAGTTGAGTATCCAAACAAGAAAATAATTCCGTCCAAAAATTTCCAGTAAAAATGGGATCTCTGTTGCTTACAGTAATATTTGGGTTTCCATGTAGCTTTTGAATTGTTTCCATAAATGCAGTAGCAATTGTACTTGCTTTAAATGGATGAGATAATGCACAAAATTTTGCATACTTGGTAAGTCCATCAACTACAACCATGATGACACTCTTTCCTTCGGACTTAGGTAAACCTATGATAAAATCCATTGAAACCTCCTCCCAATGTTCATTTGGAATGGATAAAGGATGTAGAAGACTCAGGGTCTTAACTAACTCAACTTCATTTTGCTCGCAAACCAAACATTCTGCCACAAAATTTTGAATATCAAATTTAAGGCCATCCCAAAAAAATTATTTCTTCACCCTGTGGTATGTTTTTAAAAATATTGAGTGCCCTCATAAGGGAGAGGTGTGCAATTGCAAAAGAATCTTTTGTTTTAGTTAGGAATTATTACAAATATATAAGTGATATTTGTACCATAACGAATCATTTTTCCAACTAAATGTATCATATGTACTAGGATCTTGCTGCAAATTTTGAATGAGTGTCCATACTTCTTCGGCATTCTTCCATTCATCCCTTGCTTCGGTGATCCAATCTAGTTGGATAATAGAAATGGCACAAAGCAATATTTCCACCTCTTCATCCCTTCTTGAGAGTGAATATGCAACAATATTTAGCTTCCCTCTTTTGTAGATGATTTCAAAGTCATAACCCAACATCTGTGTGACCCATTTTTGTTGTTCTTCTGAAGATATTCTTTGTTCCAACAAGTATTTAAGATTATCATGATTATTTTTTACCTTGAAGTGTCTTCCCATTAGGTAAGGTTTCCATTTCTTTAGTGCATGTAGTATTGCAATCATTTCCTTCTCATAAATAGCTTTCTGTAAATACTTTCCTTTAATTGGATGACTTTCAAAGAAAACGGCTCTTCCTTCTTGAATTAAAACAATACCAATTCCATTTCCAGAGGCACCACATTCCACAATAAAGGTTTTTTTGAAGTCTATCATAGCTAAGACCGGAGCTAGTCACATTTCCTCTTTAAGATGTTCTAAGGCCTCAGTTTCTTCAGGAGCCCATGAAAATGCATCTTTCTTCAATAATTTGGTTAGAGGTGTTGCTATTCTCCCATAATTCTTAAGAAACTTGTGATAATAAATCCTCGCAACTGCTTTATGGTTGTGGGGACTTTCCATACCTTGATGGCTTTAATTTTTTTAGGGTCTACTTTAACACACTCTTGAGATACAATATGACCCAGATATTCCACCTCTTGTACTCCAAAGAAACATTTGGAGGTTTTTTCATATAATTGTTTCTCCTCCAACAGTTTGAGCACCTTGTCAACATGTTGAACATGATCCTTCCAAGACCTTTTGTATATTATTATGTCATCAAAAAATATTAACACAAATTTTCTAAGCATTTGAAAATGGAATTCATAAACCCTTGAAATATAGAAGGTGCATTGGTAAGGCCAAAAGGCATGACCAAAAATTCATAATGACCCTCATGAGTTTGAAATGTTGTTTTTGGAATATCTTCAGTATTATGATTATAATTTGATGATGTCCTGAATAAAGATCCAACTTGGTAAAATAAATTGCTCCATGTAATTCATCCAATAATTCATCAATCACAGGAATGGGAAATTTATCTTTAATAGTGAGCTTATTTAGCTCCCTATAATCCAGACACATGCGCCATGATCCAACCTTCTTCTGCACCAATACTATTGGAGCAGAGAAATAAATTTGACTAGGTTGAATTATACCAACCTCTAACATTTCTGCAATCATACGATCAATTTCACTCTTTTGGACATAAGGATATATGTAAGGCCTGATGTTTGGAGGATCACTTCTTGGATTCAAATGAATATCATGATCATTATCATGAATAGGTGAGAGTCCTTTAGGAGTTTCAAACACCTTGGAATGATTGTCCAAGACTTTTTGGAGATCAGGAGAAATAGATGATTTTGATGTTGGAACTTCTATTGAGCATAATTGTGAAATTACGCCTCGTTATTTCTTCAAAAGATTTGTCATTAAATTAGAACTTATTATCTTTCCCAGCTTCCCTGCAATGCCCCTTAATTCAACTTCCTTTCCTTTCGAAAAATAAAAATAAAAATAAATAAAAATAAAAAAATCAAGAAAATTTCATGAAAATTAAAAGCTATTGTCCCCAAAGATTGTAACCATTGTACTCTTAGTAAAACATCAGAACCTCCCATTGGAATGGAAAGCATCAGATTATTCAATACATATTCCCCCATGGTTAGCTTGATATTATGGAATTTTCCAGAGCAATTTATAGTTCCTCCATTTTCAACCATCACTTGACACTCTGGTGTTAGGTATAGGAAGCAATTCAATTCCTTGGCTACCTTACAATGAATAAAATTATGGGTACTACTAGAATCAATCAATGCTATTACATTTTTCTTCTTGATATGTCCTTCTTTATTGAGAGTTTGAGGACTGGTAATTCTTGTTAATGCATTATAGGATATGGTAGGACTCATTTCTTCTTTCTCTAGGGTTGGTTCTGGGTGTATATCCTCTTCTTTTGAAGTTTTTTGTTCATTTTCTTCCTCCTCTTCACAATCTATGTAAAATCATTTATTCTCAACACACTTATGAACTTTAGTTTATTTTCTATCACAATTGTAGCAAAGACCATTTGCTCTTTTTTCTTCCAATTATTGTGGTGTCAACCTTGTAGGTTGTGGAAGTCTAGGAGTAGCAACAGTTCCATCTTTATATATGTGAGTGGTAGGCTTCCTTGTCGCCATAATTTTACATTAAATTTTTATTTCCAACCTGAATGCCTTCTCCAATTGATCTAAAATTGATTGTTAGTTTTTTATAGGGCTCAGTATTTAGCTCAAAATTGAAAGTGCTCAAAAATGCTTCAAACATGAACGCTTGGATAGAGCTTGTCTCCATGATTCCAACGCAACTCATTTCATCAAATTCCAAGTTCGTATGAGGGAATTATGGCATGTTGTTCATTTTCCCAAATAGGTAAAAAATGAGCAGAACAGGTACATAGATGATGTGGCAAGTCCAGTCAGCTTCACAGGGAATATTCTCCACTTTTAGCCAGTAACACTATGACAAGTTTCATTTTCAGATTCGCCAAGGTTGCTATGTGAAGTTTGAATTTAGCCTCCATTTCCTAAGGTTGTAAATTTCCAAATTATGGCTTATTACTATGGTGCAATTTTGAGCCAATGGGGAAAGGCCACATGGCATGCCACGTATACCCCCCCCATGGCAAGGTGGCACGTTGGCACTATGTTCGAATTGCATATATATATAATCCAAAGTTGAACCTATACGATGGTGGGAATTATGTATTGCAACACATATTTTTAAACCTATGGTTTAAACCTTACAATTCATCGAAGTCATCTAAATTTGGAGAAGGCTTTATATACATTTGGCAGGAGGTTACTTTAGTGGCAGAACCGATTAAATATTTCAATATGTGGCGGGGTCGAGGTCGAACCCACGACCTCACCCACACCACCATAACACCTTACCACCTCTCCTATACCATGGGTCTTAACCCATAGGTTTGTCGCCACAATATAACGTTTGCACACGCCATGAATGGGGTTCCGGAGGGGACCAGCCCCCTCCCATGTGATCGCGCACCAGAAACTGACGACCAGCACCACAAAACCGGTGGAATTTATGTCATAATTAATCCATGTTTATTATGATAATCTCTGGTTAAGCCACGTTAAAAAAATTTAGCGCTAAACGTGCTTTACCAATAAAGTGTTCTTGTCTTAACAATTAAGTGTGCTTATCTTAAATTAAACGCAGATTAAAACGGCGATGGAATTAGCGAAGGTTCCTTTTTAGGCGAGTTTGCCAAATTTAGCCATGTTAACTGGTGAAACTCCATATTTGGTGGAGAAATACTAGGAAAACTTGTTTCTACCATAACTCAGGCAATTTTAGACCAAAATGAGTAGAAAGAGTCATTTATGGTAGATTTTGCTGCTTTGGATCCATTGGAGCATGTTGCAGAGGCAACATGAGACTATAAACAAGCATTTTTCACATTTGAAGCTAATAAAAAGGCCCACACTATGAATTTGGACCAAGGAGATGTAGCCCAAGAGGGGTGAACTCCTTCATCAAAAACTTGTGTATTGAGCACTGTTATTTTTTCTTGCTATGTACTTATTTTTTTTTGTTCAGCTATTATTTTTTATACTTTTGACTTCATGAAAAACACTAAATTTCACCAAGTTTAATGATTAGACAATCACATGCTCATGGATAAACTCTCAATGGATAAGAAAACCAAAGCAAAGTTTATTTAAATCTGAAACTGATATTAGCACAACAAAAACTAACAATTGTTTTCAGATCATGTTGGTATCAGAGCATAAGGTTGCTTTCTTGTTTTTCTTGAAGGGTTTTAATAGTTGCAATTTTTGTGATGCTTACAAGGTTGATATTGCAAAGAGGAGAAGGGAAGCTATTGGTAGCTAGTCCTGAGATTAGGACAGGAAGAAAGAAGGATGAGAAAGAATCATCCTCACCCAAAGTACCACTCAAAGCAACACCTGAAGCACCCCAAATTCCATCTCCATTAGTTGATATTGAAGAGGTACAAATTGCATAAGAGGTTGAAGTGATTGAAGAGGTACAAGCTGCAGAGGTTGAGCTTGAATCCAAAACCAAAATGTCAGGCTATGAAGAGACTCATGAACATTCTAAAGAAGAGGATTTTAAGAGAGACTTCAAAGAGATGCAAAAAATGGTTAAAGTCATGTATGAAGCATTCATTGCAGAAAAAGCTAGAGAAGGTTCAAAGACTCCATATGATGAAGGATCTTCAAACAATAAGAAGGGTGAAGAGAAGAGCTTAAAAGTTAGTGGAGGGAAGCCACCTCCATGTCCACCATCCTCATCTTCCTCATCCTCATCAACATCTTCATCTTCCACATCCACCACAAAAACTCATACCCACACTCATTCCAAGATCCCAAAAGGAAATACTCCATTACTCAAGTTGGACATCAAGTTTGAACTTCCCATATACAGTGGAGAGGTTAATGCAGAGAAGTTCAACAATTGGATTCGTCAATTGGAAGTATACTGCAGAATTCAGAATTTAGAAGAAGACGACATAAAGATCCAGTTGGCTTCATTAAGGCTAGAAGGAGCAACACTAGTTTGGTGGGAGGCAAAGACACGAGGAAATGCGAATCCATGGTAAGATTTCCATTTCTTGGGTTGAATTCATTTCTTCCATTAAAAGATAATTTTATCCATTAGCCTATATGCAAAAAGCAATTATGATTTGGCAAAACTTTAGGTAGCTCAAAGGCCAAACTGTTCAAGAGTACACTCAGGAGTTTAGAAAGAGGGCTTTGTTGCTAGGAGTAAACTTGAATTCACAAGATACACTCTTGAAATATATCGGAGGTTTACATTCCTACTTGAAACATACTATTCTTATGTTTAAACCAATTAACTTAGATGAAGTATGCGTGCAAGCCACGCATCTTGAAGCAAGGGGAAAAAACATTCGTGAAGAGGGTAGTAAGAAGAAGCCATTCAAGGGTAAGGGAAAAGAGAAGGGAGGAAAATGGAAGGGAAAGAAGAATGCAAGTATAAAGAAAGAAGGGGAGAAATCTACATGCAAACGTTGTTCCAAAGAGGGGCATGATGAAGCCCATTGTTGGAAACTACATCCCGAATTAAGGCCAAAGAAACCAAATAACAAAGGGAAACAAAAGACGACTGCCACTACACAACAAGATCTTGAATCTGATTAAGGAGATGAGACCAAAATAATCGCCATGGTTAACAAAGGAAAGGAAGCCATAGCAAGTTCTAGTTCCTCAAACAGTCACAACAACACTCCAAATGAAGACACAAGGATAGAATTGTTCCATGTTAGAGTGATTTCTAATCATACAAAGATTGAGCAGTCACAAGAAAACTTGATTTCAGAAGACTTAGTCAAAAAGCTTAACCTTGAAACTGTACCACATCATAAACCATACCCTTTGGGTTGGATAGTTAAGAATGCCAATTTACAGGTTACAAGGAAATGCATATTTAGATTTGCTATTACTGCAAACTTTGTTGATGAAGTCGAGTTAGATGTGGTTCCACTTGACATTTCCAGGATTATCTTGGGAAGTCCATATTTGTATGACAGGAAACCGGTGTTTTATCACCATGAGAACAAATATCATCTGTTCAAGGATGGGGTGGAGTATATTGTGAGAGCTCATCGCAAGAAACTGGACATTTCTTTAGTTAATGCAGGGCAAATGAAGAGGCTAGTAAATGCAAGTAAAAATTTTGTGCTTCTCATGATCAAGAAAAAGGATGATGTTGAATATGAATCTTTGGATGGACGTGATGACAAATTGAAATCTGATTTGTTTGATGTGGTAAGTCAGCATGGCGAAATGTTTCAAGAACCAAAGGGGTTACCACCCAAGAGGGGAATTCAACATGAGATTCCACTGCAATAGGATGTTCCATTTCGAAACATTGGTATGCATTGCATGTCAATTATGGAGAGTTTGGAAATCAAGAAGCAAATCCAAGAATTGCTGAATAAAGTTATCATATGCCCATTTACTTCGCCATGTGGTGCACCAATAGTTTTGGTTCCAAAGAAGGACAAGACTTGGCGCATGTGTATCGATTTCCGTGCACTGAATAAAATCATGGTAAAGAATTGCTACCCACTCCCACGCATTGATGATTTGCTTGATCAGTTAAAGCATGCAAAATATTTCACTAAGTTAGAATTATGAAGTGGTTATCGTCAAGTTAGAATAGATGAAGAGGACATTTGTAAAACTGCTTTCAAAACTAGACAAGGATTGTATGAGTGGTTAGTTATGCCATTTGGCTTAAAAAATGCACCAGCTACTTTCATGAGAATCATGAATGATGTACTTAAACCATTTCTAGATGACTTTGTCATTGTTTACTTAGATGACATACTCATATTCAGCATGTCAAGAGAAGAACATGTCATGCATGTGAACAAGGTACTTGATGTCTTGTAAAAAGAGCAATTATTTTTAAAGATGTCAAAGTGCGAATTTGGTAAGACTTCATTGGTGTATTTGGGACACATTGTTGGAGTAGGTGAGTTGAAGATCGATCCTTCCAAAGTAGAGGTCATTCTGAATTGGCCCAAGCCCAATACAGTTACAGAGGTAAGAAGTTTTTTTAGGGGCAGCACAGTATTGGAGGAAATTTATTGCTAATTTTTCTTCCATTTCCGCTCCATTACATGCATTGACAAGTGTGAAGAAAGTCTTCCATTGGAGAGATGTACAACAAAGAGCATTTGATGCATTGAAGCAAAAGATAAGTTCAACACTGGTTTTAACACTTCCACATCTTAGACAGTCATTTGAGATCCAAACAGATGCAAGTGATTATGCTATGGGAGCAGTGCTCATGCAACATGGTAAGCCTATCTCATTTCATTTTGAAATTTTTAATGGAGTTGTGACTAAATATCCCACTTGTGATAAAGAGTTATATGCATTGGTACAAAGTGTAAAGAAATGGAAGCATTACTTGATGGGGAAAGAGACTAGTATCCATACCGACCATCAACCATTGTAGTACTTACAATCATAGTCAAAGTTGCAGCAATCAAGACATTTCAGATGGATGGGTTTTCTACAACAAATTCATTTGGTTATCAGGTACAAAAAGGGAATCTACAATAAGGTAGCTGATATGCTCTCTAGGCCTATTGTAAATTCAGCTATTATACGCAAACACAATTCCATTATGCATGAAAGTTACATTGAACAATATGCAAATGATAGTGATTTTCAAGATGTGTATGAGAGTTTGAGTCAAGGAAACCAAAATGAAGAGTTAGATTATCATGTTCATAACATTTTGTTGTATCACTTGGGCAAGTTATGTATTCCACAGGGAGAAAGAAACAATATCATAAGGGAGGCGCACACATCATTGATTGCAGGACATTTCGGTGTAGGGAAGACAGTAGTGAATCTCCAAAGGTATTGTTATTGGCCACGCATGATTGATAGTGTATCTCGTTTTATTAGAGGATGTTCTTTATGTTTGAAAAGTAAGCTCAAACTTCCTATTTCTAGGCTTACCTCGTTGCACATAAATAACATCCTCTAATAAACCTAAGTACCATACAAATATTCATGACCTTTCCTTGACATAGGAAGACCACCTACAAAATCCATTGATATACTCTCCCAAGGATGTGAAGTAATTGTAGTGGAGTGTACAATCCAAACTTCTTTCGTTGGATCAGACACTCCACAATCTAAGATTCATGTCTTTCATGTTGTCTTTCATTTTTTCTTCCTTGTAATCCATCTAAGCTTCCATGACATTATTCAAACCATCCATATTAGCTTCCATTCTTTTCTTCAAACCATCCATCTTAGCTTCCACGCCTTTCTTCAAAACTTCCATTTCATTTTTTATTGCTCTTTGTGAGAGCGAAAGTCGTTGCACTTGCTCTTGTAATTTTGATATATCATGTTGCACTTATTCCTCTTCATGAGTCATAGTAGAGACTTCTGAGGGATTAATGGGTGTTGAATTCTTTTTAGGGGGAATTTTAGAACCCAATACTTATATCTATGCTTCAATATTCCCTTGGAATCACTTCAAACTAATTTTTCAAACAAGACTTATGCACTTTGAAAAAAACACACCTTTTTCTTGCTTTTGAGGAGATCAATACTGAAATTGATGTATCTCTGTAATTTTGAATCCCCGATATTTTATCTTTGGTCCTTCAGTAGCCCTCGGAATCTTCTTTCCAATGCCACAAGTCTGACATGATTTGGATTCTTCAAGGCAAAGTTATGCCCAATCTCCCATAATGGCCTAATTATTGACTGGTTCAGTAGAGCGAACTTGTATGGCATGCCACATGTCACTGTTTCCTCCTTCGGATCTGAAATTGATACACCAGAAACTAAATTCCATGTACTTTCAGCCACATTTTACATAATTCCAATTTGATGCTTAGAGAGAGAGTTCTGACGATTTTCCCAAGGTGACCTCTTTGAGATGAAATTCGGGAGCCTGAAAAAACCCTAACTTCCACAGATCATATCTCCGAAAATATTGTGAACCAAGATTTGAAATTGTTACAAAAATTTCCTCAGGATTTCTTTGCAAATGGGTTTTTTTTAAGCTTCTAAACCTTCATAGAAAAAAATTTATAGCGAAAATTCCACGATAACCTGTTTGAAGCAATGAAACCCTAGAATCCAAAGCTATGATACCAAATGTTATGAAACCAGCTCACAAAATAGAATAAAACAGAGATCAACGACTTACAAATCAGCCTCTTCGAGGGGGCAACCTCCTTTACATTACATAAATGAACACTTCTTGGAAGATACAAATGACAAAACCTCCTTTCTATATATAGGAGTCTAAGGTGTCATAATATAATCCCAGCTGACCTAAAAATAATAATGTAAGGGCACAATAATAACATAGTGGCTTTTATGGGGCACAATAATAACAATATGGGGGCTACAGGGTTACAACAATAACAATAAGGGGGCTACACTAACAACAATAAGGGACTACAGTGGTAATATAGGGACCTAGCAAAATTTTAATCTATTACTAAAATATCTAAATCACACACAACTAAATTTGCTTCATCAATCCATTCATGTGCAGATAAATTAACAAGAAAAAGAATTTTTAATCTATAAATACTAACAGGAAAAGAGTATAACATTTTTATGATAAATGAAAACTAACTATGCATACAAAAATTGAAACCAGTTCACAATGGATTGACTGAGATCATTGGTGGGCCCTTGCCAGTGATCTTAGGAAAGAGAGACTACTACAAAAAACTCAGCTAATTTTAAATAAATTAATAATCTGAAACCAGCATATCAAGATATTATATTAAAAATTCTTCAAAAAAGTATATACATCGTAGTTTAGCTATCCAAATTTTTGGCAAAGTTCAGAAATGCTTTAACATTAATTGTGTTGCTCTATTCCTCATCCCTCATTTCTCTATGTCATTTGAGACCTTATATATACATAAAATTCATTGATGAAGGATAATATCCAATTCCCTAAACTCAAAAAAAAAAAACAACAACAACAACAACTTTAGAGGAAAGTCTCATAAATCTGATTTTTTTAATTTTATATAAATTGGTGTTAAAGAACCATCTATTCTATATAAGGATGTAGTTTGGAGAGTTGTTTATAGAGAGCCTAATTTGTCATATTATCAAGAAAAACCTATCATGGAATTTCTTGATTCAATTCCATGGCCTTGGAAATCATGCTTGAAGTTGGTTGTTTAGATACTTTTTCCAATCTGGGTTTTTCATAAATTTTGTGCAATTGTGCTTCTAAGAACCAGCTGTAAATTTTAAACCATATTGAATTTTGGGAAACGGCTTGATAAAAAAATAAATTTCTATGTTTTGTAAAAACACATTTTCCATATTATTTATATTCGCCACCATATGCATGGAAACCAAGGTGGAACATGGCAGTTTCAAAATTTTTACATATTTTTTGTTATAGCTTAAATCATGTGCTAGGATCCCACACATGTGAGCTGGGTATATTCCAAGGATTGTACTAGATTATTAGGCCTATGTAGCACCTAATTTACCATGCTAGATAAAATAAAAACATATTTTATATTTTTGACTTTATTTTATTCATGCAAGTGCAGAATTAAGTACCAAACTGTTGAACTGGTACCGAACTGCCAAATTGTTACTTAGCTCGTAGAGAAATATAAATTTTCATATTCAAACATGTTTCTTGGACATATAACCATATTATTAAACCATCATTTATAAAACCATATTAAAGACACATTTGATCATTAAAAAAAAAAAAATCCATCATAATTAACCCCAGGGTAGAAGAGGTTCATTTAGCGGAAGAAGATGGTATAATGGTTACGAAAATTATCATAAATGCAGGAATATGGCTCATGAATAGAGACTTTATATATTGAATTATATGACATATTTAGGGCCCAACATCTCCTCCATGCCTAATACTTTGCATGCCTTCATGCAAAGAAAATCCTCGCCTATGACATTGTTTCTTAGTGTTGGCTATTAAAGGTGAATTTTCATATCATCATAGACTTGATATATTTCACAACAAGCTAGTACAAATTGAGGACAAAAAAAATATGGACTACTAAGGGATGGTGGATGATATAAGGTAAGGATGAGGATAAGGGTTGGAAACTTTGTAAGACCATTATTTACTTTGTGGTTATTTTCTTAGATAAATAACAATGACTCCATCCTCTTATTGAGAGCATTCAGATGATGATTTTTCAAATGCTTTATGATGTACAAGGAGAAGACACTATATTTGTATCTTTATTATTGTACCACGATACTTTTCTTTTCATTCTTATGGTCCTACGAGAATATGCATGGATTAATTTGGAAATGGGGGGTTTAATGGTGGTTCAAGAAAATTAGAGATTTATGGAATAGGAAGTGGTTAATCATCAAGTTTCCATAAATTTTAATGAGTTAAAGAGACTTTAAACATTTTTTACCTCAAGTATACCTTTTGAATTTTTATTTGTACCATAGGTTACAATGGAAGTTTTATGAATCTTAAGATGAGGCAGAGTAAGGCTAAGAGTCTGTAATTATTGGGAAGAGTTGGATTTGATGAGTGCCAATATGAACTGTTTAAGGAAGTTGAAGAGAATGAACTGAATATATTGAAAAGGTCCCAACAACCACTTCTCCCCCATGCCTGAGGTTTTGCATATCCTCATGCAAACAAGGTGATGTACTTAAGAAGTGAGGAGAGTTATTGAGATGTCTCTACTACAAAGGTACCTGAAAAACAACAATGAAACTAATGAGATGAATACTGAAAAAAAATAAGTCATCTCATATTTATTAAAATGATGTAAAAATAACACAATTATAAAATAAATTCCAAATCACTCATTACATATGATTTCATCAATCCGTAACCATTTTATGCTCAAGAAAAGAAACATTTTATAAATTTAAGGGGCTCTCCTTCTTTGTAAAAATAAAAGTAGGAGTATATTTATGATCATAACAAATTATGAACCAATGAAAAATTGGTTATTGCTAACCAAATCCTATATTCTTATAGTTATCCAAGTATTACAAATAAGATTTACATTTGAGCTTTATTAATTCTTTGTGATCGTGGGTCCCACTTCTAAGGTTAATAAATCTTATATATAGTATGAAAACAATGATAGAGGTCTCAAGGTTATTTTCCCTTGACTTCATCCACACATAATTCCTTTTTATAGTAACACTATAGAGTAACCATCATACATGTAGACAAAAATCCTTGGTTTGGTGGACACTTCTTTACGCAGAATTCCCCATCGCCTGCCAGCCTCTATATCCCCGTTGAGTTTTCCTAGTGGTATCATCGGTCAGTACCCACTGCTAGCAGGAATCCATAGCCTCAACGAGTTAAACTCTTTAACCTATTTTACACTAAAGGCTCTAGTCCCATGTTTCCTACCATTTTATTTTTATAATATGGATATTGATTTTGCAATTGGTAGATGGGGGAGCGGATTTAGAAAGTCCCTTAACGGCATAGGATGACACCTTTCAGAGTGACTTTGATTACTTTCATAATGTCTTGGATGCATAAGGTTCTTATAGGTACTCAAAGGACATAGCATGAATATGCCATTTTTATTGTGAGATGGATGAGGCTAACCAAAGAATAACCAAAAGACACATAATGTCCTACCAATCATAGTTTCATGTATGCTTTCGTTTTTTATAGTGTTCCACTATGAACAAAGACTTCATCAACTCTTCTGAAAGTCTTAATAAATATTCTTAGACATCATGCTTTGGTGTTTTAGTTATAGTATTCAATTTTATTTTTTCATTGGTATCATTGTATGACCTTTTAACTTTTCTTTAATCCCATTAATATGTTTTGGTAACTATATTTTGAGCAATTTTTTTGTATTGATAATCATATATCTCTATGAATAAGAAAAATGAAATTCCAAAATAGAAAAGGTATACCATCTATGAATATTTTGGAATTATCATTCAATTCAACTTCTATGAAAAAGATTGTTTATTCAATCATATTTGCAATATAGCGGTCTTAATGATAAAGCATGAATGCATCATTTTTTGCAACTTAAGGTAAAAGGTAAGATGTTATAAAATACTCCCCTAAGTGTTCCATTTCGTTGACGAAGACGCTTTTTCTACTTTTTGAGTACTAGTATTCTTCCAATATTTAAGCATCCCAAACGAACAAGATCCTTGCATCCGAATTTGTCTTACAAAATAGCACATTGGTACCAAAAATTTTGGGTAATGGTACCGAATAGAGTACCAAAATTCTAGAAACTGAAATTCTTAGTGGTGGCACCGAATTGCGTATCGAAATTATGGAAACTGAAATTTTGAGTGTTAAAACTGAATTGAGTATCAAAATTCTAGAAACTGAAATTTTGGGTACTAGTTAGCTTAAATATGGTACCAGAAAGTCGCTATGTCGTATTGGACGATGTTGCAATGCAATCATTTCAAACTTCGCATAAGATTCCAAACATAATGGTCAGAGCTTACTTTATTGAAAAGAAAAACAAGAAACAAATCTAATTATCATAAAGAAATTAATAAGTGGGAAAGAAAAGTAATATTTGAACCATGTTGTTGTTGGAAATAGGACTGAATGGGAATCTTCATTAAAACAATATGCAGCTGAAAGAGACCTCAACAAAATTATGCAATAGAAACATAGATCTCCCATTTCAACTAGTTGTCTTTTTTTTATAATTGTTAACATTCCCACTTACACAAAGAAAATGAGAAAAATGTTGCACTATATTTTATAACTAAACTAACTATTATATGCATAAATTATTTATTTATTATTTATTATCTTACTCTACTTGTAAAAAAGAAATTCCTCTCCTCAAGTATATGAGTATTTCCAATGTAACCATGTGTGTAACAGGTATAAAAATGCATTCATACTCAAGTTTAGAATACAATATTCAATGCATACCTGAGTATGAAGAACCAATTGTTTTAATGATTATGTCAAGAAGTAAGGAAGAATGAATGAGAAGTATGGTCTTACAATTTATTGAAACCAACTTTCAATAAAATGAAAATACTCTTGGTTTACCTCGTTATTTGGATCACTTAGCATATCCTCCTTTACTTTTCCATGCAGATCTTATAACATTAGATGATTATCCTCTTATGTGCTTAGAGGATCAACGGATAGGTATATCAAAAATTCTTCAATCTCGGGTTCTAATGGTTTCTCTTCATCGGAAGTAGTCCCTAATCCTCTGGTTTCCTCAACAAGTTTGCAAGGGTGGAGATCTTCTTGTAGATGTGGTTCATGGAGTTGTTGTCCTTCTATCGCTTCAGGGGAGGCAGATAAGTTCTTGAATACTATCAAGATTTATTCTTCATGAGAAGAAAAAATCCCAGCTACTACTAGGATTTGAGAGAGTTCTTCCAAACTCTTGATCATCCTTTAACATTGTTTTGGTGGGTTTTAATCCTTGTTTCGGGCGTGGATTAATGTATGGAGCTCTTGTTAAAAATCTTGAAACAGGATATGAAGGAAACACACTTAAAACAAATGTAAGCAAGCCAATCATGTATTAAAAGCACCACCATGCTACTAACACCCTACTATCACCAAGTTATCTTTTCACACAAGTTAGGATTCTTTTATTTTAATAAATCAATCTAAAGGAAAAAACACTTGAAAAGAAAAATAAGGAAACAATGAGCCTTTGGAGCCTACCTTTAATTCTACACATATGAAAAAGAAACTAAAAAAACAATTAGAGACAACTAGAATTTAGAGCAACCCCACCATAGTGCATGCATGGCTCTTCACTCATGTCTTAATATACTTTCTCCTCCCTCTATTTTTCCTGCCACATTTAATCTACTAAAACTCAAACTACCAAAGAAAAATGTTATATGGACCATTTACAACTCCCCGACAACGGCACCAAAAACGTTAGGGGTTTTATATGTTTTATTAATTATCCTTCATTGAATTATCAACCAGGTATTGTAAAATTTGAGTTACAACACAATGCAGGTCTAGGCATGCTCTAGTTTGTGCTACAAAACTTTGTTTTTGTAAGATATTGTGACTTTCAAGATTATGTTAAGCTCCATCATTTTGAATTATAACCAATAGGTTTTTCAGTACTGTGATTCGGTACTATTCCTGGTATAGAACCTAAGTATTGAAACCTATCAAAGAAATGAAATCTTAAATAGACTAAACTGATCACACAATACCTAAAATGAATATCCAAAATATGAAGACAGGGGAAATGATTTTAGTGCAGTACTCTATAACGTAGAGATTAGAAAATCACTTAATTTGAATTCTAAGCAAGTTCAAGAAACTAATGTGGCCACATGGAAGAAAATTGAAAATATTTTAAGTCTTGAAAGAAATACGACTCAAACCAAACTTCCATAAAGAAATTTTACAAAATAGAGGCATTTTCTTAACCTTGATCTACTTCTCTAGTCAACCATTTGATTCAATCTCATTAACAAAACTACTGAGAAATTTTAATCTATTACTGGAATATCTTAATCACACACAACTAAATTTGCTTCATCAATCCATTCATGTGCAGATAAATTTACAAGAAAAATAATTGTTAGTATACAAATAATGACAAAAAAATATTATAACAATTCTATGATAAATGACAACTAACTATGCATACAAAAATTGAAACTAGTTCGCAATGGCTTGACTAAAATCATTGGTGGGCCCTTGCCAGCGATCTTAGGAAAGCAAGACTACTGTAAAAAACTTGTCTAATTTTCATTAATTTAATAATCAGAAACCATCATATCAATACATTACATTAAAATTCTTCAAGAAAGTATATACATCATAGTTCAATTATCCAAATTTGTGGCAAAGTTCAGAAATTATTTGACAATAATCTTGTTTCTCTATTCCTCCTCGCTAATTTTTCTCTATCATTTGAGACCTTATTTATACATAAAATTCATTGAGAAAGGATAAGATCCAATCCCCTAAACTCAGAAGAAGAAAAAAATAATAATAATAATTTACAACTTTAGAGTAAAATCTCATAAATCTGTATTTTTTAATTTTATACAAATTAGTGTTAAAGAACCAACCATATCTTCTATAAAATGAAGTATTTTGGAGAGTTGTTTATACAGAGCATAATTTTCCATACTACAACAAAATTTTACTTCGAAATTGTTGATTCAACTCCATGTCCTCAGAATTCGTGCTTGAAGTTGGTTGTTTAGATACTTTTGCCAACCTGGGTTTTTTAGAAATTTTGTACATTTCTCCTTCTAAGAACCGGCTACAATTTTTTAACCGCATTAAATTTTTGGAAACGATTTGACATCCAAGAAAATTTCTATGTTTTTCAAAAATCCATTTTCGAGATTCTTGACATTCGTCACCATATGCACAAAAACCAAGGAAGAACATGGCAGTTCCAATATTGTTACCCTATTTTTGTTGTAGCTTAAATCATGTGCTAGGATCTCGCGCGTGTGAAATGGGTATATTCCAAGGCTTGTACCAAATTATTAGGCCCATGTGGCACCTAATTTACCATGCTATAGAAAAGAAAAACATATTTTATAATTTTGACTTGTTTCCATTCGTGAAGGTGAAAAATTAAGTACCGAGCTATTGAATTGGTACCAAAATGCAAAATTATTACTGTGTTGGTAGAGAAATATAAATTTTCATATTCGAACATGCTTCTTGGCCACATAATCACACTAGTAAACTTTTATTGATAAAACCATATTAAAGAGACATTTACTCATTAGAAAGATAAGAAATCCCTCATAATTAACCACAGGGTAGAAGAGGTTTGATGGGCCTCTAAATTAGACATAAATTAAGGCCCATATAACCTTTCATAGGCACATAAAAGATATATTAAATCTCTCCTTCTACACTTAATAATGTTTTTTATGATTTAATATGTTCTTAGGAAGGTTTAAAGATAATTGCATATTTGTGCCTAATTAGTTTATTTATGTAGAATATTGGGCATATTATGAAGATTTGGAGACGGAGATAATTTAGGGACTTGCTCCCTACTACTAGAGGATCAAGATTGGAAAATAAATTAACAAAATATCATGAAATAATTGAGAGATTATGGAGATATTTTGGAACTTCGATGATTGAGAAAATCTAGGAATGTGTTCCTTGTCATTTGCTACAAACTCCTAGCGTTGGGAACCAAATCAACTATTTGAGAGATTTTGGAGGGGAAAGCTTCCTCCTTTCAAGGAGAATGCTTCCTCATCATTTTTTGTAAGTACCAATTCGAATTGGCCTCTGGGGGCATGTATTGTTTAGTCTTATTGTGGAGAAAACTTGTTTTCTGGCAGCTCCACTTTCTTTTCTTGCAGGGATGTACTTGGACTCATTTAATAATGAATATTGGCGCCATTTTTAGCTTCTAAGGATTGGTTTATTCCATATGGCTCTGAGCCTCCTTGGTATTTTCCATCCCAGGAGCCTGAGAGCCCTCTTGCACAATTTCTTTATGTTCTTTTCACTTCTTATTCCCATGCATCTCTTATTTTTGTTTTGCATATTTCTATATTTAGTATTATTTCTTTTCTTGATGTAGGATTGGCTTAAAATATTGAAGTGAGTTATTTTTTAGGTTCTTTACAGTTTCAAAATAATTATTCATCCTTGGAATAACTTTGGAAGGTCATCTCAATCATTAATCTACTTGGATTTGGTTACTAGTTCACGAATATAAGATTTCTGGAAATGCCTTGTAGCGAAATAGTAGTAAATTCCTGCTATTTTTTAGAACGGGTTGATGAGATCCATTTGACTTGAATCCACTTGTATTATTTCATAATAATGTTAAATTTACCCCATTTAATTTTCACTTGATTAGGTTAGGCATTTTATATATTAACTAGCTCACTAGTTCTTGAATTTTCAGATTTTAGAGTAGTAATTTTCTGTTATTTTTTAACACGTGGGAACAAGGGTATTTTGGAGTGATTTCACTTGGAATGGAGACCTAATACATCTTAATTACTAAAAAAAAAATTCCCATACCATTTTCATTTGATTTACTTGGTAATTCGGTGATTTATTTCCAAAATAAACTTTCCTGTAGCAAAAACAGAGTTTCATATAGCACTCTTGTAGCATGTGTAAACTTAACCAGATTTGCTCCCAAAGGTTGGTTTTTGTCTCTTAGGCTTGAATCATGACCCCTAGGATATAAATACATGATCGAGGAAGAATAAAAACCACTTATTACATTCATTTTCGCAAATTATATTAGGTATTTTTATTTGAATTCACGCTCTTAGGATTTCAATTACAAATTGTTGTTCTTTTCTAGGATTAATTTATTTTCAAAGCAACACTTCCATTTATGCAATTAGTTTAGGATTTGATTTCATGGAATTCACTCCATTATATCAGTTCAGAAAAATAAGGACACATTGTATGTTGCACATATAGTTTTGATACCTCTTAAGTTTGTACGAACCTCGGGTTGATATTTAAAGTTGGTAGCCTTAGGAGTTGCAACATTCTTGTTGCAATACTCATGCGCATCACTTTTTGGTGTCATTTTCAGGGAGGTGTGAAAGTATTCATTGTTTTATTCCCTATTTTATTCATTTATTTTCTTTCTGCAAAAACAAAAAAATTGCATTAGGCATATTTCATTTCAGAAACAGAAAATTGCATTACTTTAGCATTCTTATTGGAAAAAGAAAAAAAAAATCTTCTTCAACGCCATCCCCCCGCCATTTGATCACGTGGTGCAGTAAGAACCACATCACCATCCACTTTTGCAGGTAGAAGAAGAATGTATCGAAGAAAAGGTAGAAGAAATGGATCGAGATGATGACAATGAAGAAGATCTTCTTGGATTTCACATTCAAGATATTGATTTCAGTGTGCATATGAAGAATATCTCTCCATATTTCCCTCCCAAATTCCATGGTATGAGGTCAGAGGATCTGGAAAAATATCCTTTGAATTTTAAATACTTTGTATATCTTATGGCTACTTATCACACACTTAAAATTGAGATTGTTTCCTGCAACATTGAAGGATAGAGCTCTTAAATGGTTCATGATTTTAGGTACTAATTCAATAAGATCATGGAATGTGTGCAAAAGGTATTTCTAGAAAAATATAAATATCGTGATCTTAAATAAGAATTTTTTAGAATGAACCAAGAAGAAGATGAGAGCCTTGAGGATTTAATAGACAAGTTCATGTATAATGTTAAGAGGGAAAAATTACATCATTTAGGATTTGACACACTAAAAACCCTCTTACTTAGAAAAATTAGGGATGAGTGGATTGATCTCCTTGACCTCATGAGTAGATGAGATGTATACCAATTATCATTTGAAGAAATTTGTGAAACATGCAAGAGCATGTCAAGAGGAAGGGCAAGAGTAAGTAAATAAGCATTAACATTGGTAAGTCAAGATGAACTTAGAAATTTGCTTGATAACTTTAAAACAGAAATTCTTAGCAATCTAAGTGAACAAGAAGATGTTAAGAATGCAAAATGAGAAAAAATAAGATGCTTATATTTTTTTTATCCATGCAGAATCATATGCTACTAAATATTTTCCATCATTACCAAGGTTTAAGTAAGTTTACCAAGAAGACAATGGAGCAAGTCAATCACCACAGAAGCTATGTTATGTAGATCCAAGAAGACCATGGCAGCCTAGTCAACTTGATATGATGCAAGAACCTACTTCACAATTTCAAGCATATTCACATCCATCTCAAAATAATTGGAACACACTCCCTCCTTGGCAACCTTGGCCATCTCAACGACAAAACCAATCTTGGAAACAAGGTTGGCAAGAACATTATGGGAAAAATCCACAATATCCTCAATATTTTCCTCAATATCCTCCATACCTAACTCCATGTTATCCCTACCATCCACCTCCACCACAACCACAGCCTCAACCACATCCATCTCATAGATCCACTCCCACTTAACTACCTATACCACCATTTCCAAACCCACACAATGAAGTATCTTAGCCCACTTACAATGTTGAGGTACAATACTACCAAACATATCCTCTTGATCTAAATGGTATTCATCTTAGTTCAATAAATCTATTGAAAAAAAAAAGAGATTTTCTTGATGTCATTGAAGGACAACATCTAGAAGAAGAAGATTCAAGTGAGGAGATCAAAGAATCAAGGGTTGCACTTGATGAAGAGAAGACATCAGAATAATATATTGAGAAATTTCCCTCGATTTTACCATTAGATCCTCCATGTGTTCAAGAGAAAAATCAGAGAAAAAAAAAAAAAAGAGGAATTCCAAGATGATCCAAATCATCAAGTGGACCAGGGGTATCACAACCACATTGAAATATGGTTCCAGACAGCCATTAAGTTACAGCAACACACTCTTCTTCAACATTACTTGTTATCATCTCAATCAAAGAAGTTGGTATCTCATATTCAAGTACATGTCAAATCATGTATTTCAAGAGTACACATTATTTTATCTATCATATTGATGTGCACATGGCTCCCTTGGAAGTATTCCTATACTTGAAAGAGGTTTCGTTTTTTCAAGTAGAGTAGGATAGAAAAAACTAAAAAATGGGAAAAGAGAAAAAATGGAAAAAGAATAAAATATTAGGTGATAAACCTCTTTTGAGGCACCTGAGATTGACTAACTGATTGAAAACCTCCATGAGGCAGTTAATGAATTGAAAAAAAAAAGATAAAATAAGAGAAAAAAGATCCTAGGTTAAAACCTCCTTTGAGGCACCTAGGCAGACCTACTAGTTGAAAACTTCACTGAGGTAGCTAATAGGACTAAAGAAAAAAGGAAAAAAGTGAAAAAAGGAAAGGAAAAAATGTATTTTCTCCATGTATCTCTCTCTAATGAATGCAGGTGCTCTCCAACCTTTGCAAGCATCAAAAAAAACAAGTTGGCACAAAAAGAAAAAATTGGTCAAAACCCTAGTCAAAGGAAGTCAAACTTGGACTTCCTCCTCCTTTTCTCGTATGCTCCAAAAGGACCAAGGTCATTCCAATCCATCACCCTCATCCATTTCCAACATCCAACCATTATTTCCAAGCTTTTTGCATTCATTTTCCTCGTTGTCCTAAAATGTTATAGGAAACCATGTTTTTGCTACAAGAAACTCCTAGTTTTTAGCAGAAAATTATTTTATTATATATCAAAAAGCGTGCATCCATTTTCTTAAATTTTTCATGGGTAGATGCATATAGATGATGGTAACATGCTCAAGCAATTTTAGCACATTCAGGTGCACAGTTTGTGATAAATCAACCTCCATCACCTACAGCCATTTTTTATTTTTCTCGCGATTCGTGCATCTAATGGCCAAGATTTTTTTTGGGAGGTGCATAAGGATGATATTAATATGCTCAAAAAAAATAAAGTTAATCCAATCTATTTTTTGAGAGATATCGCTAAAACAATTCTACTACAAGGGGTTGTCTTGAATTGCTACAGGAAACTCTGTAACTGCTCAAGGAAATTACAACAAGCTACTTGCAGGTGGATCGAGGACAAAAAAACAATCACAAAGGGTATTTATGTGTAAAAAATAAATTAGGAGAGTCTTCCCGTCATTTCCCACCACCTTCTCATCACTCCTCCATCTCAAGCACAATGATTTTTCACTCAAACCCTACACTTTGTCACATCTGTAACAAAAAAAAAATTCTGAAAAAACACAAATTTCATTCACATCATTCTTCCAAGATCACACTACTCCTTCTTAGCCTTACCACACTCTCCCTCATCACCCCATACATATTTGAATTCAAACAGATAAAAAGAAGGCCTTTTACAAGAAGGAAACATGTTCCTCTAGCATACCTGCGTAATCACGAGAAAGCATTATAAGTGGTTTTATCAATCATCCAAGAAGACATGAAAAATTGTGAGGTCAATGTTAAGAGACTATGGCACTCCAAGGAGGAATTTCACCACAGAAACCTAGACATCAAAGAGGCGCCTACAAACATACAACAAAGGTATCAGTAAAGCATGCAAACATCAAGTCAATCATCAACTTCAACACTCACATCATGAGCATCTTAGCAGCAACATTTAATTCGGGGATATGAAGCAGCAGCCAAAACAACAAAAGAAACCCTAGAAGACCTCCAGATTAAATTTTATCAATAATAGGACCTCCAGGAGATTATCAAATGTAGCTTCAGTGTCAGCTTCGGAACCACCAAAGGCAGCTTCAACGGTCATATCAACAGCCTTAATATCACCTGAAAAAACACATCAAGGGTAAGGCTCAGGTATGAAATCATCTAAACCTTTCTTCAAATCTATTCTAGCTTAAGGAAACATTAAAAGTGTGAGAAGGAAAGTTTTTTTATAGCCAAAATCAGTAGTAGAGCAGCCTTGGCCTCATCTAGCAATCAGCTTAACTTTTCCAACAACACACACACACATGTGGGAGAGGAACAAGAGAAAAGTAAAGAGGACTTGAGAAAGTGGGTAGTAAGCAGTTATTTGTGATGGAAGACAAGAAGTGCCAAGGGGTAACTGAGGGCAAAGTCAGTTAACAGAAAAAGAACTCTGAGTTTATTTCAAATGCAAAGAAAAAAATTGAAAAAAAAAAAAAAATATATATATATATATATATATATATATAAGGTGGACCCACCACCTCTTGGCATGTGAAATAGAGCTGCTACATACGAAATAGGGCTGCTATAGGCACAAAATTTGCTACAGGAAGTTGCTACAGGAAAGACAAATTTGCTACAGAAAATTAACTAGGATAAATTTTGTTGATGAAAGGTAGTTTTCCTCCTCTCTTCTCTCTCTCCTCTATTTACACAGTCCATGGACAACTCCAGCATGCACCCATTCACTCATTTCACCTTTAAAGTAGGCAAAAAACTCAATTTTAATCTTGACTGTAATTGCTGATGAAAGTCCTAGTAGCCTACAAGGTGGATTCTATAACATTACAGAAACCCCCGTAATTGCTACAGGAAACTTATTTACAAGGAAAGTGGCTCTCTCAAATGTTTCTAAACTTCAAAAAAGAGCATGATAATTTATTTTTTGCCTATACCCACCACTCCTAACCCTCACTTCACTCCATGCACAAGGATTCACTCCCTAAACCATATGTTGTGCCACTAGCAGCTAGATCACCTATACCTTGGCATGGGACATCCCTCCTTACCTCTCCATTACTCCAATCATTCCATCACTCCATACCTAACCTCCATAAACCATTTCCCTTCATCTCTAAGCAATCTTGAGTCCCAAGAAGCAAAGAGAAAATTGTTATACGAAGTTGAAAAGTTTCCTGTAGCAATTTTGTATATGGCATAGCAAGGTAAAAATATGAGGATAAATTGATGAATATGGCTTCAAATGACCACCAGCAGACTCGAGGAGGATGAACACACCAGAAAAGGCACCTGAGGACCTCCATGCAGCACTTGCAAGAATAAATACAAATAGAAGAGTAGCGAGAATATCAACAGGAGGAGTAACACATGGACCAATAAACAGCGAATGAAATAGGCCATCATACATGAAGAACCACAAGGAAAGGAGGAGGAATAGGTTGCTCAAAGGATGGGCATCTAAATTAGACATAAATTAAGGCCCATATAACCTTTATTAGGCACATAAAATATATATAAATCTCTCCTTATACACTTAATAATGTTTTTTTTATGCTTTAATATGTTCTTAGGAAGGTTTAAAGATAATTGCATATTTGTGCCTAATAATATTTATTTATGTAGAATATTGTGAGAATATTGGGAAGATTATGAAGATTTGGAGAAGGAGATAATTTAGGGACTTTCTCCCTACTACTAGAGGATCAAGATTGGAAAATAAATTATCAAAATATCATGAAATCATTCAAAAATTATGGAGAG
Source organism: Pinus albicaulis (assembly GCA_034641835.2). Classification (NCBI taxonomy): domain Eukaryota; kingdom Viridiplantae; phylum Streptophyta; class Pinopsida; order Pinales; family Pinaceae; genus Pinus; species Pinus albicaulis. The sequence continues at coordinate 775,081,318 of CM076575.1, read as the reverse complement.
ATTATGGAACTCCGATGATTAAGAAAATCTAGGAATGTGTTCCCTGTCATTTACTGCAAACTCCTAGTGTTGGAAACCAAATCCACTATTTGAGGGATTTGGAGGGGAAAGCTTCCTCCTTTCAAGGAGAATTCTTCCTCATAATTTTTTATAAGTACCATTTCGAATTGGCCTCTAGGGGCACGTATTGTTTAGTATTATTGTGGAGAAAACTTTTTTCTTGGCAGCTCCACTTTCTTTTCTTCCAGGGTTATACTTGGACTGATTCAATAATGAATATTGTTGCCATTTTTAGCTTCTAAGGCTTGGTTTCTTCCATAATACTTTGAGCCTCCTTGGTCTTAGCCATCCCACGATCCTCAGAGCCCTCTTGCACAATTTCTTTATGTTATTTTCACTTCTTATTCATGTGCATCTCTTATATATGTTTTGCATATTTCTATATTTAGTATTGTTTATTTTCTTTTTGTAGGATTGAGATAAAATATTGGAGTGAGTTATTTTTCATGTTTTTTATAAGTTCAAAAGCATTATTCATCCTTGGAATAACTTTGGAAGGTCATTTTAATCATTAAGCTACTTGGATTTGGTTACTAGTTCACAAATATAAGATTTCTGGAAATGCCTTGTAGCGAAATAATAGTAAATTTCTGATATTTTTTAGAATAGGTTAATGAGATCCATTTGACTTGATTCCACTTCTATTAGGTCATAATAATGTTAAATTTACCCCATTGTATTTGTACTTTATTAGGTTAGGCATTTGATAGATTAACTAGCTCACTAGTTCTTGAATTTCCAGATTTTAGAGTAATAATTTTCTGTTATTTTTAGCACGTGTGAACAGGGGTATTTTGGAGTGATTTCACTTGGAATGGAGACCTAAGACATCCTACTTACTAAAAAAAATTCCCATACCATTTTCATTTGATTTACTTGATCATTCGATGAGTTATTTCCAAAACAGAGTTTCCTGTAGCAAAAATAGAGTTTCCTGTAGCACTCATGTAGCATGTGTAAAATCGACCAGATTTTCTCCCAAAGGTTGGTTTTTTTCTCTTAGGCTTGAACCATGACCCCTAGGATCTAAATACATGATCAAGGAAGAATAAACACCACTTAGGACATTCATTTTCTCAAATTAGATTAGGTATTTTTATTTGAATTCATGCTCTTAGGATTTCAGTTACAAATTGTTGTTATTTCCTAAGATTAATTTATTTTCAAAGAAAAACTTCCATTTTTGCAATTAGTTTAGGATTTGAGTTCATGACATTCACTCCATTACATCATATCAACAAAATAAGGACACATTGTATGCTGCACATATAGTGTCGATACCTCTTAATTTTGTATGAACCCTGGGTTGATATTTAAAGTTGGTAGCCTTGGGAGTTAAGATTGGGATTGAGGAAAAATTCATTATATAGTGACGGAAATATTTAAGTACAATTTTGTGGTCATCATCATAATTTTTACAAGAACAGGGACTTGAAAAATTAAGAAAGTTGAAAGTTGGCATAATGAAATCATATTTGCATAATTATTCCTTGAAAATAAGACTATGTTTATAGATAAAAAAAGATAAATTGACTACCCAAGCATTATGTAAAAGAGGACCTAGAACATTAAAAGTATTTCCCATTCACCAAGGAGAAAAAAATCGTAAAGACCTACATGTGTTGAATCAAACATGAAAATCAGCTAATAACAATAGTTGTGACTGAGATAACAGTGACCGTGGCTTTGGTAACAACAACCATGACTTATTTATTAACGGTTGTGATAGAGGTAACAACAACTATAATTGAAGAAACAATATTTGTGACCTAGGAAACAACAGTTGTAACTAAGGGAACAACAATTGTGACTTAGAAAACAATAGTTGTGATTGAGGGAACAACTGTGAGTTAGGAAATAGTAGTTGTGATTGAGGGAACAACAACTTTGAGTCAGGAAACAACAGTTGTGACTTAGGGAACAACAACCGTGAGTCAGGAAATGATAGTTGTGACTGAGGGAACTACAACTGTGAGTTAGGAAACAACAACCGTGACTGAGGAAACAACAATTGTGATTCAAGAAATAAATGTTGTGACTGAGGGAACAACAATTGTGAGTCAGGAAACAATAGTTTTGATTGAGGGGACAACAACTGTGAATTAGGAAACAAGGGTTGTGAATTAGGAAACATCAACTTTAATTAAGGTAGCAACAATTATGATTAGAGATTTATTTATCCAATAGTAACATTATTACATGTTAAAACCTCGAAACTAACTATACCATTTTAAGTTTGTAGACATGAAGTATTAAGTATGACTGTGGCAATCCTTCCCAAAAACTAACTCAATGGGCGATCCTAGCAAGGTGACATGAAGAAGGATTAGTCATTCAATAGTCATAGTCACTTTACAAAATAATGATGAATTAAGAGTGAATCATTCCTAACAAGACTTACCATAATATTTTTTGATATGAGATCCGAGACAACCATATACTTGATAAGACTGGGGAATAAAAGGATAGATGTGGAGCACTAGCATGAAACTTAAGAACTTCCTTATTTTATTTTGATGAAGGAACAAAATTTGTGACTTTGAAGTAAACAACACCTGAAACATAAAAACATAAGAGAAATCAGAAAAGAAACAACACTTTATTGAAAAACAATAAATAATTAAATAACTTAAGTTACAACAATTGTGATTTTGGTTGCAGCAATGTTGTTTCCTAAGGGAACATCAGTTTGTTTCCATGAACAATAACCTGTCAATGGTGAATGAATGGGAAAAAAATGATCTTTTGGAAAAAAAAAATTGGCGGCAATGACTTGGATCTTCAAATGGAAACCAATTCTCCATTTCTCCTATTACAAATCCATCAAGTAATTAAAAAGTCTTCATGTTGTTTTCTTTGTGTTAGTAGGCAATAATGGGAACAATTTTGCAACAATTTCTTATTATCCAAATTTTTTTAGATCATGGCACCTAGAAAGGCTCAACATCATATGATATTAATTTTTTTAATAGATGCTTGGATGAAGTTTCCTTATTTCATTAGCATTGCCTTCAAGAATCACTCGTTCATAAATTGACCTTATTTATTCTCTTGGGAGCTGTGAAAAATAAGCATCTACCTGCAATAAAACATGGCATCATGGAATAAGAGACGTGTACTGGCTCTCTTAATAGAAGAAATATGAAAAAAAATAACAAGTAGGTACTATGTAAAGCAAATCCATAGAAATATAAACAAAGAAAAATTTATTTGTCACCTGTGGGAGAGCATTGGTTGATCATACTAACCAGCCATGTTTTAATCATAACTCCTTTCTTTTTCGTCTAATTTGAGTGATTACAAATCCAAATGAAAGCTAATTTAAAGATTTATAACGAATAGAAACATGTTTTAAAAATTCCATGATATTATATATCAAATTTACTATAATAACCTGCATATCGGAGTCATTTTGAATTTCCAAACTTAGACCAAGGGTTGATATTTTAAGCATGACATTTTCGCTTGATGATGGATTGAACTTATTAAAATTGGAGATTAATGTATATTAATTTATATGTCTCTAATAGAAACATATTTTGAATACAAGAAGAATTGATCATGAGTCAAATGTGATAATAAAAAAATAAAAAATAAAAATTAAGAGTGTTGATTTACGATAGACATTTAGTATTTTGGTCATAGCTTTCTCATATGTTATCAAAATAGAGTTATTAAAATTTATTTTTGAACCATATTCACATGGAAATAAACCATAGAAATAGGTTTTCAAAATCTAGTCATTTAGGCTCCAAAAATGGTTGTCCCAACTTTGTTCCTGAGCTGCCTACTAAACACAACTTTTTCATTTCAAATCCAAATTGAGTGATTCAAATTGGGATAGAAAGTAGACATGAAGGAATACTTAAGATAGAAACATGTTTTAAAAATATTCCCATTTTTTCCCTCAAAACACAACTGTCCTGATTGTGTTTTTAGTAGTTTTCTCAAACCCACATCCCATAAAATATGATAAACAAGCAACTTTTTCCAAATTGGTGATCAAAATGGATATGATTATTTGTAAAAAAAATATTTTCAATATAATACATCTATATAGATAAATAAATTCGGAGATTTATCACTGATGTTAATTTTCACAGTGTGTTGCAACAAAAACAACTATTTTACATATAAATAAATTTATTTATTTATCTCCTTATTTATTCTATTTTCTACACTAACCTACTTTACTTTGAAAAATAAAATATTCTTACATATAAGAGTACTTCCAATGGAGCCATTTTTGAAATAATACCTCAAGTCTATGCATGCCCAAATTTTTAACATGCATGTTAATAAATACTAGGGTATTGGAGACCAACTTCCCTTGAAAAGATAGTGTCGAAAATTGCCGAAATATGAAGTGATGCTGTGAAAAAATGGAGTGAAACCAATCTTCAATACAGCCTTTACTTTCTTGATTTCCCACAGTTTTCATATCGTGAATTTCTTGAGTTTCTAATGTCTTATTGATCTCATCTTCTTGTTGATATTGACTAGACGAAACCCCATTGTCTTCCATGACTTCTACAATTTTAGGATTTAAAACCTTCCCAAACCTAATATAAGTTTCCAATCGTAGCGTAGGTAAAATATAATGGGTGGGAAGGGTGGCTAAATTTTGTAGTTAATCATTGTAAGCATGATGTACTATTTTATTATTGTGAGGGTGTGGAATCAGTTGAACAGGAAATTGTGTAGGGCATGGAGTATTTTGATGATGTGGTTGATTGGGTTGTATGGCTGATCTTGATAGACAAGCAAGATGTTGTTGAAAATATAGTAAAAAATATGGATGATGTGTTTGTGCTACAAGATGAGTGAGAGTAGTCATGTAATCATAAGATGAGCCATGCCAAGACTGTGGACAAGATTTATGGGGGTTATATTGAGATTGGTATGCCTTCCCTAACACAAGAGTATTCCATAATGGATTATGCAAATAATAAAATGGAGAGGAAGTGTTTTTAACCATACATGTAGGCCATTGTTTCCATGGTTGTGAGCCTGCTGCAACTTCTTGAATTCTTTAATATGTTGTTTTCATCACACGTAAGAAAGAGCAACTATCCATGGGATGCTCCTTTCGGCAATGAGAGAAAAACTCTTCTTGTGAATTCAAAACATCCAATTTTGAATTTAGAGAGCTAATAAAATCAATTTTAAAATGTTCAAATAAATCATTGATTTCAGCTCCTATATCTCTTGTTCTTGTAGAAGATTTGGAAAATAAAGAAGAAAGTTCTCTATAATTCTTACTAGCCTTGTAGATTCCTCATGAATACCTTATGCATAATTCACAAACAACATCATATGATAGCTGAAAAACATCACGTTTTCCCATAATTTTCAAGAGTTCTAAAAATTCATCTTTGATTCCTTTAAGAATGAGTGTTTTAAATATCTCTTTTTCCAAATGTTTATGTTTATGCTTTGATTCTTGAAGATTGTATTGAAATCGTTCCACATAGTCCTCCAATATTTCACCTTCCCCTTGTGTAATTCTAAAAATATCTTCATTGGCCTTGCAATAATCTTGATACTTTTTCAATAATACATTCATGTCCTCCCATGTTTGAATATAGTTCCCACCAAGGCTCATAAACCATCGGAGAGCTGCTCCTTTTAGAGTAAGAGGAAACACTTTCAACCTTTAAGAATTAGTAAAATAATCATATCCTTTATAAAATACTTCTAACTCGAACAAGAATGTATCTGGATCATCATTTTCCAAACCATGAAAATTTGGGAAAACAGATGGGGGAATTATATGCATTTGTGTCACTCCTCCTAGATCTCTAATGGGGAATTCAAAAGTAGCAATGTTTGTCATTTCATTCCAAAATAGAAGATTTTCTTCATGTGCTACTTTGAGGCTCCTCCTTCAAATGTTCTTTTTAATTAGTTAGTGGAATAGGCGGTGCTTACATCACCACTTGAGTAAAATCATACGATTTTTTCTTTTTCAAAATTCTACCTCTAAAATTCCTACTTTTATCAGTGCAATCTATATGACCCAAGCCTGACTGTTGAGCGTAGATCCATCACTGGTTTCCCAGGATGTGTGCGTAGGTTCTTACCTTCCGTATTCAATATCCAACCCTCACGAAATCCAGTATGCATATACAACCACTCATTAGTATGGTAGCACTCTTTTGACAACCTCCTTGACAACAGCGCCAAAATGTTGGGCAAATTAATTTCTTAATAAAAAAATAAATAATCACCTGAAAATTAATTATCAACCCAAGGAACAAATTTTTGTTTCAAGGAAGTCTACAAAATATATGCAAACAACTACCAACAACTAACACTAGTTCTACATGAATGTATTCTACATTATCAAGCTCATTCAATAAGAAATAAAATGTAAGACTTAAATAACAGTACTAAATTTAAAAAGAAGAAAGTAAATGACAGGAAAAATAATTATGGTAATCACACGACTTGAATCAATACTAAATTAAACCACAACTTGTTGAATTGGAAATTTAACCTATTGCACCCAACATAATTCAAATACTAATCTAGAGCAGTAAATTAAATGAAATCTAGAAATTGCAGGAAACAAAAAATCTGGAAAATGTAGTAGCCAACAAATTACTTGAAAAAAATGAAATTTACTTTAAGGAAGGACAATTGGAATTCAAAGAAAAAACACACAACTAAACTACTTATATGTTCAATGCATCACCTTGTCCAAGGTAGTGGGACAAACTGCCTGAGAGTCAGTTATGCCTTGAAAAATAATTCAGATCATATTACAAGTAGATAATTATGAAATTCCATTGATAATTATTTTCATTAAAAATTATAAATAGATACAATACAACTCTGAGCTCTACCTCTAATTCAATAATTGTCTATCCCCCTCTCTGATTTCTACCTTAATTTAAATATACAGAGAGAAAATGGATAATTACAACTAAACTGAACAAAATGATTTTCCATTACAATTTTGGATTGATTACAATGAGTTAATGAGTAAGATAAAATCTAGAATATATTTCCATCATGATTTAGCTGGAACAAGTCGAATCTTATATTGCAATTGAAAGAATTTAGAAAATGGCCACAACAACAAATCGAAGAAAATTGCCTTCAAAGAACACTGTTTTTCTCTCAATCAAGAGCGAATTTTAGAAATTATTTGACAAAAACTAATATGGTCTATCTTGCACAAAAATTGTGTCTCAGATTTTCAAGATATCTTCATTTTCCTGAAACGCCCAAAGCAAAACTGTCATATTTTGTCCCATCGAATTTCTAAGTTGGAATATTTGATTATGAGCTGAAGATCAAATTTGCAATCTGGAGGAGATATTGAAGGATAAAATCATGAGTGATGTTATAACAAACCCTTTAGTAAATCATCATTGGAAAAATAATTCATAATAATCATCAATTTATTAAAAATAAAGGAGAGCAAGTATTATTTGTCCACAAGAGCATAAATAATTATGACATGGAATTATATGATAAATAATTTGATAAAAGAACGGTGGAAATGGATGAAATAAATGTCAAGAAGTGATAATAATAATGACAATTTAGTGGCCCAACATCGACCCCGAAGCCTCCCTAGGGAGACCCCCCGAGTTTGTGTAAACCAATGCTACCAAGAACAAGTGAGGTGAGATAGATCACTCTGCTTGCCCCAATGTGACCTCGTGATTGACCCTAGTGTTAGAAGGGATTCCTAGGCAACGTACAACTGAAAATGGATTTTCCCTCCCTAGCTCAAGATTCTGTGTTTTATTTTTGTGGTTTTGGAGAGTTTACCTCACCAACCTATTCCAAGGCTCTAACCTAATATAGTGTGGGTTTTCTACCAAAGAAAAGAAAAATATTGAATTAATTTTATTATGCATTGATTATAAGGGTTGTTTATTGAGTCGAAGGTGTATGGCATGAAACATGTATGGCATTTGTAACTTGTCTTCAATGAAAAATAATGCATAAAATTCTTGTGCAAGTTCTTCTTTTTTATGAAGCCAAAATAAAGAAAGGTAGGATCTTTTTAAATTCATAGATGAATACAATCCTTACACCCCCTCTTTAATCACTCAAACATACAATGCAAATCAGAATCACAACTGCATACAAAAAACAAAAGAAACCAAATAACACACACAAAAAACCTACTCAAGACTAAAACCCTAACAGCAAGCAAGCATTCACTAATAGGAAAAATCCAATTATAAAAAAGTTATTGATTAAACAAGAACTATTACATCAAAGCAAGAACTCTAACCAAAAAAACATGAAAAAACTGTCTGAAAACAAAAAGTGTTGATGCTGGAATAATGGCTTTTTTTTTGGGTAAATTTTCAACCTTTTTTTTTAAATGGAAGTAAAAGTATTTTTTTTTTAGCAAAAAACACCATCAAAACTAAAAATGTTGATGCTAGAATAAAGTCTTTTTTTCGGGATAAATTGTCAACATATTTTAATAATGACGTTAAAGATAAAATATCATGACTTTGAAAAATCTTAAAATTCCAATGATAGGCATGATATTAAAGATAAAATATCACGTCTCTGAAAAGTATTAAAATTCCAACGATTTTTAGGCAAAGATAAAATATCATGTCTCTCAAAAGTCTTAAAATTCCAAGGATGACATTAAAGATAAAATATCACTTCTATGAAAAGCCTTAAAATTCCAACAATTTCAAGCCATGGTGTTAATATTGTTTTAAAAAGTTATTACCATTTAATTTATATTAATTTATTTTTATTTTAGGTTTATCATATTAATAACAAATTATTAAATATATTGTCTTTTGTATATAATGTATTTAAGTCACTCAATAGACTTTATTATTTGTGATGTGATTTCTCGGAAGATTTTTATTTATAAAGGAAACACTTTAGTTATAATGAATGAACAACTTTACAAAACAAATGAATTTATATGCGATTTTGAAATTTTTGATACTCTTTGCATTAAACATTATTTTTTTTTTAATTTGTGTAAATATTTTATTTTTAAATCGTGTAAATATATATATAAATATTAAAAAACAAAAACAAAAACAAAAACAAAACAAATTCAAAATTATTAAAAATATATATATTAAAAAAAGAAATTGAAATAGGTGGGGAGCTAAAAACGATATATTAGTTAAAAGAATTTTCTTAAAAAATTGAAAAAATAACAAATTTTATGAAATTTTATTCAAAGATGATGACATTTTAAGTTTTGTTTCCCAAAAAAAAAATTGATTTATATAAGATTAAATGTAAAATTAACCAAAAATAAATATTAAAAAAATAGAACATACAATTTAAAAAAATAAAACCTTAAAAATAAAAATTAGAAACATTAAAAATTAAAAAAAATTAAAAATACAATTAAATTTAAATTTATATATATATATATATATATATATAGAAACACTTGAAACAATTTATTTAGTTTTAAATTTAAATAATAAAAATAAAAATAAATAAAAAAATAAAAACATTGAAAAAAAATTGAAAAAAAAAAACTAAAACCTATTAAAAATAATAATAATAATAACTTAAAAAAAACATAAAACATAAATAAAAATAATAATTAAAAAACTAAACATTTGAAAAATAAAAAAATAAAAACAATTATATATATATATATATATATATATATATATATATATATATATATATATATATATATATATATATATATATATATATATATATATATATCGCCACGAGGGGTGGTCATGGGCCCTGGGCGGGAGAGGAGATCTGGGAATTGACTTCCCTGCCCACGTGGCCACGAGGCCCAGTTTCAAAAAAAAAATTAAATGTTTTTTTTAATGTTTTATTCTTTATTACTTTTTTAATTTTTTTAATTATTATTTTTATTTTTTATGTTTTTTTACTATTATTTTTATTTTTTTAATGTTTTTTTAATAGTCTTTATTTTTTAATATGTTTTTTTTCTCTTTAATTTTTTTTTTTTTTTCAATTATTATTTCTATTATTTTTAATGTTTTTTATTTCTTTAATTATTATTATTATTATTTTTAATAGTATTTAATATATATTTTTTTTACCTTTTTCAATTTATTTATTTTTAGTGGTTTTTGAGTGTTTTTTTTTAATTGTTTTAGTGTTTTTTTTCCTTTAGTTTTTGTTTTTGTTTTTTTTTCATTTTTTTTAACTTAATTGTTTTTCTTTTTATTTTTTTTTGTTTCTAATTTATTTATTTTTTAATTTATTGTTTATTTTAAATTGTATGTTCTAGTTATTTTAACATTTTTTTATTCTTATTGTACCTGCCGCTGTAGGTCACTATGCATCAAGTTTTTCCTGATTGTGACATTAATTCACCTTGATTAGACATATGTTTTGGATTTTTGTATAATTTGACTATAGTTAAATTTTAATAATCTATTTATTTATTTTTTTAAATTTTTTTCCTTGCATCTGGTTGGTGGATAATTTGAACATGTTGTTGCAAATGTGTACGGCGAAGGTGTAATATTTTTTACTTTGAATCTTATTTGAATCATTTTTTGGAAAAAAATACTTAAAATGCCATCAACTTTAAATATAAAATTCATAAAAAATTGTTATTTTTTGAATTTTTTATTCAATTTTTTCATTTTAAAAATAAAATTAAAAAAAAAATATATATATATATATATATATATATATATATATATGTCATTTTTTTAGCGAAAATATCCTAAAATACATATTTTCTAATTATATTTATATGCAAAATGCGTATTTTTTATCGAGTGTTTAAAATTGTCATTTTTTAGTGACAATTATTTTATGTGTATTCCCTAAATTAATTAACAATATATAAATATATAAAAAAATCATAACCTCAAAATAGTAATGTTATTAATTTTTTCAAACTTTGCAAAACAAATTAAAATTTTCATTAGAAAAAACATTGCAAAGAAAAACAAAAAACACATATTTGGAAAACCCTTAAAAAATAATCTTAGGACGAAAAATAAGAAGATGAATCAGACAAAAAATGGTAAAATAATCAACATTTAAAAAAAAAAATATTCACACTCAATACATTAGAAAATTTAAAGTGTTAAAAGTGAGACCTCTAAAATAAGGGGGTTGATGTTGCATCAACACTTTTCAAAATCAACATGAAAATCACTAACATTTAAAAAAAATGTTCGTACTAATACATAAGAAAATTTAAAGTGCCAAAAATATGATCCAAAAAATAAAAGTTGTGTTCTCAATAATCACTTTTAAAAATCGGGTGATTTTTTTGCTACCTTAAAAAAACGGGTAATTAGTAATTTTCTCGTTTGATCGGTAACTATGCTTTATTCAGACACACTCACAAGCAAGCAGAAAATAAAAGGGCGGGCAGAAAATGATGACAGAGAGGAATCTATCCACTAATGTCTCTATTGGGAATCAAGCCAAGATGATTTAAAACCATAGAAAGGGAAAACAGGTCCAATTATTCGAAGTGGATCTAAGTGTTTTACACAAAAAAAAAGACACAATAAAATGAATCTGAAGAAAAGCACAAACTGGGCAAAAATATGTGCAAGAAAATTAAAGAATTTGTAGGATAAATTTTTCCAAAACCCCTAGTTGGAGGTTTCAATGCTCTGTTATGGAGTAAATTAAGCAACAAAGGCTAGCAATGCCCTAATGTAGAGTAAAATGAGCAGCAGAAAGGCCTAACAACACTCTGGTCTGAATTGCAGAGGGGAGTTGGTACAGTAAAACATAGATATTGAGTTTTCTAGTATTGGGGCTTCAGATCCAAACTTATCCTATGAATCTTATACATTGTATAATGTTGAGGAAATTAAATAAATGTTGTTACAAACTAAGACAAAGACTACATAAAAACATCCACTAGGATTTCCCTACTTGAGTCATGATCTCAAATTGATTGTTAGTTAACATTTTGCTAATATCAGTTTCAGATTTAATATGAAAGTTCTTTGGTTTGCTTCTTGTACAAGGGTTTATACATGTGCTTATGATTGATAAATCAACATACTTGATGATGTTAAGTGTATTTCATGAACATAAAAGCATGGAAACTAAATGATGAACAACAGCATATAAACACATAGCAAACATAGACAACTGAGTCAAATACACATGGTTTTGATGAAGGAGTTCACCCCTCCTGGGCTACATCTCCTTGTTCCAGCTTCCATGGCATGGGCCTTTGTATTAGCTTCAATTGTGCAAAAGTGTTGTTTACAGTCTCCTGTTGCCTCTGCAACATGCTCCAAAACATCAAAATCTACCAAGAATGACTCTTCCTGAGCCAAAATTGGTCGCAAATTGCCTCAGTTATGGCAAAACCAATTTTTCTTATAATTTCTCCACTAAATATGGAATTTAGCCAAACAGCTCCACTAAATCTGGAGCTCTGTTGCATTTTGCGGGCTCCGCCAAGTCCGCCGCTAAGTTAACTCGTCATTAAAATTAATATAACTTAAGATAAGTGCGGATTTAAGTGTGATTAATGGAGGGTTAGGCGCAAATCAAATTTAAGAAGTAACCGCGGATTATAGAGCTTAATCGCGTATTAGTGGCGCATTAAACAAGGTTTAACGGATTTAAAACTCCACCAGTGAACAGTGATAAGCCCACGGTCTTCGCTCTTGAACATATGGGATGGGTTTGGCCCCCTCCAGACCCCCAAACATGGCACGTATTAACTTCAAATACAAGCAAGTAACTTATGGGTTAAGACCCATGGTGTAGAGTAGACGGTAGAGCTATGGAGTTGTATGCGAGTGGTCGTGGGTACAACCCCGACCCCCACAAAAAATTTTGTTGCGCATTACATTGACCCATAACCAATGTCTAAAATTTGGGCTATAAAATATATACGCCTCCACTATATTAAGAACTTTGCCACGCTAATTGTCCATTCTGCCAAAGTTAACGTTGCACATTAACTTACTCATACGAACTTGAATTTTGATGAAAAGAGTTGTGTTGGAATCCTGGTGACAAGATATATCTGGTCACTCTAGTTTGGAGCATTTTTGAGCTAAACACTGATCCTATGATCATTCCTCCCCACTAGAAGCCTTTTGGACCCAAAAAGATACTATCAATTGTTCATCAAGTGAGGGTACAACTCCCTCACCCTTTCACTCTCCATCCATCTGGCCTTGGAAGGATTTTGTCCCTTGTGTCCCACTCTAAGGTATTCGACATTCCCTCTCCTTGAAGTTTTGATTCTTTTGTCAAGTATGAGATCTTGTTGAAGTTCATCAAGATATTCTGGCGAGAAATCATCTATTGATGGTAGTTGAACATGCTCTCCTTGATCATCAATCAAGGGAGGCTCAAACAATCTCAAATTCTCAACATTAACAACATAATATATTTGCATATAAGGAGGAAAATCTAGCTTAAATGCATTAGTACCAATATTTTCCAGAATTTTAAATGGACCATAATGGATTGGCTTGATATTTTTACCTTCCCCTCGCAATATTTCTTTGCTGATATATAACCAAACTTCATATCCAACCTGGAATTTGTGATCAACACGGTGTTTATCATGCCTTGCCTTGTAGCTAGTTTGACTCTTTTCAAGTTGTTCTTGCACTGTGTGATCTACCAACTAAATTTTCTCAATGAGCTTCCTTGCCTTATCTATGTCACTATGACCATCTATAGCGACATATTTCTCAAAGATGAAGTTCAAAGGCGATCTTGGAAAGTACCCAAGACATGCCTCAAATGGTGATGTGTTTGTGGAAGAATGCGTTGCCCTGTTGTATGCATGTTGAATGTAATGCAACTGTTCATCCCACAACGTGGGATTTTTTCTGCAATAGCCTCTAAGAAGATGAATGATTGTCCTGTTTACTACCTGTGTCTAACCATCTGTTTGCAGATGAAATGTTATACTCTTCTTCAACTTTGTGTCCATCATGTCCCATAATTTTGACCAAAAATTCCCAACAAACTGGGAATCTCGATCACTTACAATAGAAGTAGGAAGACCAAAATGAACCCATACATTTTGAAAGAAAATATGAGTTATTTGTTCATCTGTAGTTTTTTCGTACATGGCATCAAAAGACACATTTTGTTGAACCTATCTACAACAACATACAAGTAATCATGACCTTTCCTTAACATTGGAAGACCACCTACAAAATCCATTGAGATACTCTCCCAAGGATGTGAAGGAACCGGAAGTGGAGTGTACAATCTAAGTTTCCTATTACTAGGCTTACTTATTGCACATAAATAACATCCTCTAATAAAATGAGATACACTATCAATCATGTGTGGCCAATAAAAATACCTTTGGAGATTCACTACCGTATTGCCTACACTGAAATGTCCAGCAATCAATGAAGTGTGTGCCTCCCTTATGATATTGTTTCTTTCTCCCTGTGGTATACATAAGTTGCCCAAGTGATACAACAAATTGTTATGCACATGATAATCTAACTCTTCTTTTTGGTTTCCTTGACTCAAGTTTTCATATACATCTTGAAAATCATTATCATATGCATATTGTTCAATATAACTTTAATGCATAACTGAATGGTGCTTGAGTATAATAAATGAATTTACAATAGGCCTAGAGAGCATATCGGCTCCCTTATTGTAGATTCCATTTTTATACCTGATAACCAAATGAAATTTTTTTATAAATCCCATCCATTTGAAATGTCTTGATTACTGCAACTTTGATTGTGATTATAAGTACTACAATGGCTTATGGTCGGTATGGATAATGGTCTCTTTCCCCATCAAATAGTGCTTCCATTTCTTTAAACTTTGTACCAATGAATATAACTCTTTGTCATAGGTGGGATACTCAGTCACAGCTCCATTAAAAAATTTAGAATGAAACGAAATAGGCTTACCATGCTGCATGAGAACTGCTCCCATGGTGTTATCACTTGCATATGTTTGGATCTCAAATGGTTGTCTAAGATCTAGAAGAGCCAATACCGGTGTTGAACTTATATTTTTATTTAAAGCATCAAATTATTTTTGTTTCATATCTCCCCAATGGAATACTTTCTTGACACTTGTCAATGCATGTAAAGGAGTCGCAATGGAAACAAAATTAGCAATGAATTTCCTCCAATATTGTGTTTCCCCAAGAAAGCTTCTTACCTCTGTAACTATATTTGGCTTGGGCCAATTCAGAATGACCTCTACTTTGGAAGGGTTTATCTTAAACTAACCTCCTCCAACGATGTGTCCCAAATACACTAAATAAGTCTTGCCAAACTCACACTTTGACATCTTTAAAAATAATTGCTCTTTTTTCAAGACATCAAGTACCTTGTTCACATGCATGACATGTTCATCTCTTGATTTGTTGAATATCAAAATATCCTCTAAGTGAACAATGAATAAGTCATCTTAAAATGGTCTTAGTACATCATTCATGACTCTCCTGAAAGTAGTTGGAGCATTTGTTAGAATGAATGGCATAACTAGCCACTCAAACAATCCTTATCTAGTTTTAAATGTAGTTTTCCAAATGTCCTCCTCGGCTATTCTAACTTTATGATAACCACTTTGTAAGTCTAGCTTAGTGAAATATTTTTCATAATTTAATTGATCAAGAAAATCATTAATGTGTGGGAGTGGGTAGCGATTCTTTACCGTGATTTTATTCAGTGCACAGAAATCTATGCACATGCGCCAAGTCCCGTCCTTCTTTGGTACCAAAAAAATTGGTGAACCACATGGCGAAGTAGATGGGCGTATGATACCGTTGTTTAGAAATTCTTGGATTTTCTTCTTGATTTCCAAACTCTCCATAATTTACATGCGATACATACCAATGTTTGGAAGCGGAACATCCTGTTGTAGTTGAATCTCATGTTGAATTCCCCTCTTGGGAGGTAACCCACTTGGTTCTTGAAACATCTCACCATGCTGACTTACCACATCAAACAAATCAGATTTTAATTTTTCATTACATCCTTCAAAAGATTCATAGTCAACAACGTCCTTTTTCTTGATCATGAGAAGCACAAAAATTTTACTTGCATTAACTAGCCTCTTCATTTTCCCTGCATTAAGTAAAGAAATATCCAATTTTTTGCGATGAGCTCTCATAATATACTCCACCCCATCCTTAAGAAATTGATATTTGTTCTCATGGAAATAAAACACTGCTTTCCTATCATACAAATATGGAATTCCCAAGATAATCCCAGAAATGTCAAGTGGTACCACATCTAACTCGACTTCATCAACAAATTTTGCAGTAATAGCACATCGAAATATGCATTTCCTTGTAACCTGTAAATTGGCATTCCTAACTATCCAACCCAAAGGGTATGGTTTATGATGTGGTACAGTTTCAAGGTTAAGATTTTTGACTAAGTCTTCTTAAATCAAGTTTTCTTGTGACCCACTATCAAACAATGCATCAATCTTTGTGTGATTTTAAATCACTCTAACATGGAACAATTCTATCCTTGTGTCTTCATTTGGAGTGTTGTTGTGACTATTTGAGGAACTAGTACTTGATATGGCTTCCTTTCCTTTGTTAGCCATGGCTACGATCTTGGTCTCATCTCCAGAATCGGATCCAAGATCTTGTTGTGTGGTGGCAATCATCTTTTGTTTCCCCTTGTTATTTGGTTTCTTAGGCCTTAGTTCGGGATGTAGTTTCCAATAGTGGCTTTCATCATGCCCCTATTTGGAACAATGTTTGCATGAAGTTTTCTCCCCTTCTTTCTTGATGCTTTCATTCTTATTTCCATTCCATTTTCCTCCCTTCCCTTTTCCCTTACCCTTGAATGGCTTCTTCTTACTACACTCTTCCTGAATTTTCTTTCCCCTTGCTTCAAGATGTTTGGCTTGCACACATACTTCATCTAAGATGTTTGGGTTAAACATAAGGATATCATGTTTCAAATAGGAATGTAAACCCCCAATGTATTTCAAGAGTGTGTCTTGGGAATTCAAGTTTACTCCTAACATCAAAGCCCTCTTTCTAAACTCATGGGTGTACTCTTGAACTGTTTGGCCCTTGAGTTGCCTAAATTTTTTCCAACTCATAATTTATTTTTGCATATATGCTAATGGATAAAACTATATTTTAATGGAAGAAATGAATTCAACCCAAGAAATGGATATCTTACCATGGATTCGCATTTCTTATTGAGTCTTTGGCTCCCACCAAAATAGTGTTGCTCCTTCTAGCCTTAGTGAATTGTCTAACTTCTCTGCATTTACCTCACCATTGTACATGGGAATTTCAAATTTGATGTCCAACTTGAGTAATGGAGTTTTTCCTTTTGGGGTTTTTGAATGAGTGTGGGTGGTTTTTGTGGTAGAAGTGGAAGATGAAGATCCTGATGAAGATGATGAGGATGAGGATGGTGGATATGGAGGTGGCTTTCCTCCACTATCTTTCTAACTCTTCTCTTCATCCTTCTTGTCATCCGAAGTTCCTTCTCCATGTGGAGGCTTAGAACCTTCTCCTGATCTTTCTACAGTGAATGCATCAAACATGATTTTAACCATTCTCTGAATGTCCTTGAAGTCTCTCTTGACATCTTCTTCTTCTAAATTTCCTTGAGTCTCTCCAACACCTGACATAATGGCTAAGGATTCAAGCTCAACTTCTGATGCTTGTACCCTTTCAATCACCTCAGCTTCTTGTGCAATTTGTACCTCTTCAATCTCAACTTCTAGAGATAGAACTTGAGGTGCTTCAAGTGCATCTTTGAGTGGATATTTAGGTGAAGATGATGCTTTCTCATCTCTCTTTATTCTTTTCCTAATCTTAGTACTAAAAATCAATAGCTTCCCTTCTCCTCTCGTTAAGTCCCCATATTAATAGTGTAGCCCCTCATTATGTTAGTGTAGCCCCCCTTATCATATTATCGTACACCCGTAACCCCTTATACGGTTATTATTGTGCCCTTAAGCATTATTATTGTTAGGTTTGCTAGATTATATTGTGCCCCCAATTAGATTATATTGTGACCCCATGGGACTCCCATATATAGAAGGAGGTTTTATTCATTTGTATCCAAGAATTTACCATTTATGTAATGTGACTGAGGTTAAGTGCTTATTTTTAAGGCGTTCATATCTCTTTTCTCTTTTTTGGAGCCGGCTACACAACATTTGGTTCGAGGCTTGGGATTCTAGGTTTCTGCTGCTCCAACAAAGTCATCGTGGCATTTTCGCTATAAATTTTTTTCTGCTTTCTAGTTTCGGTTGAAATTTTTAGGTGCTATCAAAATCCCGAGGAAGCTTGTCTAAAAATTTCAGAGCTTGGTTCACAATATTTTCGGAGATATGATCTGTGGAAGTTAGGTCTTTTTTTCAGGCTCCTAAACAGGTCATCGTGGCATTGGCGCTATAAAAAAATTTATGCGAAGGTTCAGAATCTGAAATTCATATGGTACGAAGCTGAAATCCTGAGGAAAGTCTTCAAAAAATTTAAGAGCTTGGTTCGCAATATTTTTGGAGATATGATCTGTGGAAGGTAGTGCTTTTTCAGGCTCCTGAATTGCATCTCAAAGAGGTGATCGTGGGAAAAGTTCAATAACTCTCTCTCTTGGCATCGGATTGGAGTGCCGTAAAAAGTGGTCACAAGTACACAGACTTTAGTTTCTTGGCTATCAATTTCAGAGACAAAGGAAGAAACAGTGACACGTGGCAAGTCGTACAAGTTCACTCTACTGAACCAGTCCAGAATTAGGTCATTGTGGGAGATTGGACACAAATGTGTCTTGGAGAATCCAAATCAGGTCAGACCTGTGGCATTCAAAAGAGAATTCAGAGGGCTACTTCAGTGCTGAATTTCAGATATTGAAAATCTGAAATAACAAAGATAATACAATTTCAATATCGAGCTCCTCAAAAGCAAGAAAAAGGTGTGTTTTGTTTTCCGAATTGCATAAGTCTTGTTTGAAGAATCAATTTGAATTGATTCCAAGGGCATATTGAGCATATATTTCAGTATTGGGTTCTGAAATTCCTCCTAAAAATAATTCCATACCCATTAATCCCTCAAAAATATATACTATGACGCATGAAGAGGAAGAGTTGCAGTATGAGATATCAAAATTACGGTACCAAGTGCAACAAGTTTCGATCTTACGAAGAGCAATTGAAGATGAAATAGATGGTTTAAAATCAGAAATGGAGGCTAAGTTGTATGGTTTGAAGAATCAAATAATAGCAAAAATGGATGATAAATTAGTGGAAGATCACATCAAGCATCAACAACAAGTTCTCCAACTCTCAAAGGATAACCCAACTTTGGAGCAGAATCTAATGAAACAATCGGAAGATCAACATGACATCGAAAGAAGTTATGAAGCAGTCATAGAAACAAGAAGTCAACAAGTACGATCAATTTTAGAGTATCTCAGCAAGTGGAAGAACTTTCCTGTAGAAGATTTCACATGGGAAGATGAGAATTTTATACATAAGCATCAAGAAATAATCAAGCGTTGAGGACAACACTTGTTTGAAGGAGAGGGGCATGTTAAGTCCCTATATTAATAGTGTAGCCCCTTATTATGTTAGTGTAGCCCCCCTTATTGTTATTATTGTACCCCTGTAACCCCCATATTGTTAATATTGTGCCCTTACATTATTATTGTTAGGTCGGCTAGGATTACATTGTGGCCCCACTAGGATTATATTGTGGCCCCATGGACTCCTATATATAGAAGGAGGTTTTATTCATTTGTATCATCCAAGAATTTTTCATTTATGTAATGTATTTGAGGTTCCCCCCTCGAAGTGGCTTATTTCTAAGGCGTTCATATTCTTAAAACTCATTTTTGAGCCGAAGTTACACAACATCTCCTCTCTGCAACTTCAACCTTGTAAGCATCACAAAATTGCAACTATTAAAACCCTTCTTTCACAATCTCAAGAAAAGAAAGAAAATAACCTTTGCTCTTATACCAAATTGATCTGAAATTGATTTTTAGTTAATGATGTGCTAATATTAGTTTCATATTTAATATGAAAGTGCTTTGGTTTGCTTCTTGTACAAGGGTTAATACATGTGCTTATGATTGATAAATCAACAAACTTGATGAGATTAAGTGTATTCATGAACATAAAAGCAAGGAAACTAAATGTTGAATAGCAGCATATAAACACACAGACAACTGAGTCAAATACACATGGTTTTGATGAAGGAGTTCAATCCTCCTGGGCTACATCTCCTTGGTCCAGCTTCCATGGCATGGGCCTTTGTATTAGCTTCAATTATGAAAAAGTGTTGTTTACACTCTCTTGTCGACTATGCAACCTGCTCCAATGGCTCCAAAACATCAAAATCTACGAAGAAAGACTCTTCCCGAGCCAAAATTGGTCGAAAGTTACCTCAGTTATGGAAAAACTAATTTTTCCTACAATTTCTCCACTAAATATGGAAGTTAGCCAGATAGCTCCACTAAAACTGGAGCTCTGCCGCATTTAGCGGGCTCTGCCAAGTCCATCGCTAATTTAACTCATCATTAAACTTAATATAAGAGCGGATTTAAGTGTGATTAATGGAGGGTTAGGCGCAAAGCATGTTTAAGCACTAAATTATAGTGCTTAATCCCAGATTAGTGGCGCATTAAACAAGGTTTAACGGATTTAAAACTCTGCTGGTAAACAGTGATAAGCCCATGGTCTTCACACTTGAACATATGGGAGGGGGCTGGCCCCCTCCAAACCCCCAAACATGGCGCGTATTAACTTCAAATACAAGTGGGCGCCTTATGAGTTAAGACCCACGGTGTAGAGTGGATGGTAGAGCTATGGAGTTGTACACGGGTGGTCATGGGTTCGACCCCGATCCCCGCACAAAAATTTTCTGCGCATTACATTGACCCATAACCAAATTCTAAGATTTGGGTTATAAAATATATACACCTCCGCTATGTTAAGAACTTTACCACGCTAATTGTCCATTCTGCCAAAGTTAACGATGCGCATTAACTTACTCATACAAACTCGGATTTTGATGAAACGAGTTGTGTTGGAATCCTGGTGACGAGCTCTATCCGGTCACTCTAGTTTGGAGCATTTCTGTGCACTTTCATTTTTGAGCTAAATACTGAGCCTTTGATCAAGTAACTAATTTTTTTAAGGTGAAATTTCACTTATAGTGGTAATCTACTTTAACCTAGCAAGTCTGTCCAAGACTTGCCCAGACAGGAAGAGTTGCAGTCAAGGTGCTAATCAATCCAGTCCCAAAACATGCATGCATATATAAAAATAACAGAGAGGGTGAAGGAAACATACCTTCTATTGAGCGAATTTCGGTTGTTGGTGCAACCAGGTTGGGGAATCACTTGAGATATTTGCTTCATCCTCACTCCTATAATGAATACCTGCACATAAGAAGAAATTTACCAAATTCTATGTCCTATAAAAATTTATTGGCATTAATGCATATTCATAATCAACATATTAGCATAAGGCCAACACAACATAATGAAATAATGGGGGAAAAGAATGTGATGTTTATATTATACCAAAGCCAATGTGTTGCATCATCATGCTCTCTACAATCTCTGCCTATGGTCCTCCCCTCACCAAGAACTCACTATTCACTTAGACAATGATGATGGCTTATCACAAGGAAGCCTTTGGATTTTCATTTCGACAAAACTTTGCCATATGATATTTTTCCTCTTCCCTTTTTGATTTATGGAGACCTTTATTTTATAGATATCTCTGGGAAGTTATGACATTGAATCTAGACATCATTTTAACCATGCCTGGTCCTTTGATCCTTATCCTCTTAGAGTGATAAAATTTGACCTAGTTTAAGCTTATCTATGCAAGCACTCACTCTAATGCTCCATCACAGTGTAATTGGTGCATTGTTAGCTCTTTGTTGCTTGTTTCTAGACTACACGGAGCATTGTTGGCCCTAGTGGTGCTCGACTATAAAGGCACGAGAGTGTTGAAGGAACCAGTTATGCGTTTTTAGAGCTTTCCACAAACCAATTTCCACATCTATTCTTTCAAGATGTTGTTCCCTTATTGTAGACCCAAGGGGGTGATTTTTTTAGCTATAAAACAAAAAAATAGTGGAGGATAATGTAAAGCCTCTATCTATAAATGGTCTTAAGTGTGCTACCTAGGCGGGTATGGAGGGTTTCCATAGAAGGTTACAAGTCAAATGTTGCTCACTCGATCAATCAACGGAGTGGTGAACCATTCCATGTTGCCCTTATACAAGTTGGGATGCCTTTAATGAATAAATTAAATGTGTATATTAGAGGGGTTGAGTATCACTTAGTCATTTGAGTTACATTTAGATGCATTTGGGTGCAATGGGATGTACTTGGGTGCAATCAAATGCACTTGGGAGCGCCCCAAATGTAAAAACTAAGTTGAGTTAGATGGAAAAAGTGGCCCTAGGTGTAACAAACTCTGGTCAAATTTCCATGTAATAAAGGAAAAATAAGACCAAGGTCATGGGATACGTATTCCAAGTTGAATGTTGGGAAAACACTATAGTGGGCATCACTTTTGGTTTATTTATGGTTATGGAAATTGGCAAAGGCAAAGAGACAATAATTGACTTTTATTTATAAAAATAAAGGAAAATGGGAGAAAATGGAAGTTGAGAGACACAAATTTTCATGCTAAGGAAATTAGAAGGAAACTAAAGGAAAATGAAGAAAAATGAAACATCAATGATAAAAACGCATCAAAGAAACAATTCATAGTTTTTTGGCTTAGCTTTTTGTTAGTTTTTTCTTGGATCAATTGAGAAAAAGAGAGGGATAGGGATCCAAGATGAGAAATAAAGCAATCAAAGGAAAAAAAAACAAGGAAAGCACAAGAAAAGCAAGGAGAAGGTTGGATCAACGACTTCAACAAGAATATTGTGTTGGTAACATGTTGCATGTGTGATTTCCTAGTTGAGGTGTGAATGCATGGTACATGCATTTGTTTATTTGGTTCATTTTTTTCATTTCCATGGGTTTTTCTTAGTTTGACAATGGTTTCAACCTTGCCTTGTCATTTCCTAAATAGCCATGGTGTGATGGGATTCATTTCTTGGCTGAGATTTCGATTGTCATAAGGTTTTGGAACTGGGTGAGGTGGTTTTAGGAAAATTCCAAAGGGTTAGGGGTGGAGATGGTTTCCTCCAGGAAGCCCTCGATAGGTGGGTAGAGACGGGAAAATTCCTCAAGGTATGGTGAAGATATTCTGAGGCATCCAAGCTTGATTTGGTTTTATGATCTCAGGACCAGTTTAGGTGATATCACAGTAGTTTGAGGGTGGAGTTGGTTTAACTTTTGGACTCCCTTGGTTGTTTATGTCTTGGTTTATCCCATGAGATCACACATTCGTGCTTAGAATATGGCATGAGGGTGATTAGCTGAAAGAAATATTTGGTTCAGCCCAATTTATGGTCTGGTGGTACTTGGAAGTCCCTGACTTGGTTAGCTTGTCCATATGTTAACAAGAGTTATTTTCCTATTGTAATCTATGAGCACTTTTACTAGTTATTATGCGGATTCTATTGTCGTTTTTTCATTATTGATATTCTGGTTATAAGCATGGTTCTACGATGTGATTTGGTTATGGCTCGTGTTCATGATTTGATAAGTGTTTGAATATTTAATGAATGCATGGGCTAACAAGTGTGGTTGCAGCTAGCTTGAGAGGGCATTATACATTCTTAGTGATTTTCAGATGAAGTTTAGAGATTTATGATCATATATGCATTCAAGACTTGTAACATAAATGTTTACCATATGTTTGATTAAATTTTTATCATGTTCTACGTTGTCTAGGTCAAATTCCTACTTCAAGTTTAAAGGTATAGCATTTTCATCATGTAAAATGTGATTTTGGAAAGTTACAGGAAGTTTTGGGCATTGATCTGGAGGCTACCCAGGAAAAGTAGCTCAGATCTCAGAACCACTCGCACAAAACACAAGAAATTATGTCATAACCGCATGGGAGCGGGCCTATGTGTGCGGTTGGAGACCTATAACTACACTCTTGCGTTGTTTTGCATGCAGTTGGGGTGTTAGGTCAATGAAAAATGGGTCCAACTCAGGGATTGACCACTTAGGGTGGTTTGCACCCTTCTAAGTGATATGTGGTCTTTGAGGGGTGTTAGTAAAGTTGTCAGTTTGTCATCCCCACTTCCATAATTGGATCTTGGAGGTCAATTCATGTCATAGTAGCACTTTGTTTCACATTTAACCGAAGGGATTCTAAAAGAGGGTAAGCGTGGGGATGGGTGGTTATAGGTTAGTATCGGAGCTTCCAAGTTAAAACACTTGGACTGGGTGGGCGGGATGTTATTGTTATGCATGCATTGTAGTGGCTATGGTTGTCATGTATATAGTTGGTGTTACAGTTTGTGGCATCGTGCATCATGATTTAGATGATGTCGATAGTTTAATATGTCAGTGTCATGATCTGTATATACATGTATATCGTACTAATTTGGATTGATTTGTGTTGACGAGATAACCTCCCTTAAACTTCACTAAGGTATGAATTTTATTGTGAGCTTATATTTGGTTTATCTAACATGGTATGTTTGCAGGAGATAGAGGATCAAAGATGACGAGCAAAATGGTGGATTACAATTCACATGATTCTCCTTATAGATCAGTTGAGAAATAAGGATAAGAGTACTCTCCTGACATAACATATACACTAAGAAGTCTAAAGGAAGAAATCAAAAATTGCAAGGTAGATAATGAGAGGATAATTGAGTCATGGGAAAGCCTTTCCAGGGCTCATGAAAAGCAAGTCGAGGTCAATGTGGTCATCCCTCATAGTTTATCAGATTTTCAGAGGCAGGGACAGCCAAGGAAATGAGGAAAGGACTAATGGGGAATATGGTAGTAGGTATTGATTAGATCATAGGTTGGACAGGGATGACACAATCAAAGGTGGCAGATGGATGGATACACCTAACAAAAGAGGTAGTGGTTACATGTTCTATTCTAGTTCTAGTTTATATAGACATCATGGCCATGATCGTTATCATCCTTACAAGAAGAGTGAGAGGGGTTACTCAGATGAGTTTAAGAAATTCAAGCCTCCTACATTTTATGGATCGTTGAAGAAACTAGAAGATACAGAATGCATTGTCGTTATCATCCTTACAAGAGGAGTGAGAGGGGGTCCTTAGATGAGTTCAAGAAATCCAATCCTCCTACATTCGATGGAAAGCTAAAGAAACTATAAGATACCGAAGTCATCATCGCTATCATCCTTAGAGGAGGAATGAGAGGGGGTACTTTGCAGATGAGTTCAAGAAATCCAAGCCTCCTACATTCGATGGAGAGCTGAAGAAAATGGAAGATGCAAAAGCATGGTTGCTTGGGATGAATAAGTTCCTCAAGTTGCATGATTATACAAAGAATATGAAAGCTAGGATAACTATTTTCAGTCTTAAGGGAAAGGCAGATATTTGGTGGTAAGATGTGAACCATGTCAAAGGCATCAAGATAGAGGAGTTGATTTGGCATGAGTTTAATAGACTCTATAGAAAGAATTACTTGTCTAAGAGATATTATGATGGAAAGGATAAGGAGTTTTATGTGTTGAAGATGGAGACGATGACAGATGAAGAGTACACAACCAATTTTTGGGAGTCGTTTTGGTATATTCCATATCTTAAGGATGATAAGAGTAAGGTTCAAAGGTTCATCAGTGGACTACCATTAACATTCAAGGATCGGATTTAGTATGATGAGGCTCGTTCATTGGAGGAATTCAATGGGAAGTTGAAGCACTATTGAGAGGAGTTGAAGCACAATATTGAGCCTAAGAGTCATTAGAAAGGTAATGAAAATAAAAAAGGAAAATGGCCTTCGAAGTGGGAAAGACCTCAAGATGAAGGTGAGAAAGAAAAGGTGGTTCCTTACAAGAATTTTAATGCAGGTGAGAAGGGACATGGACTTCAACCTAGAGAGAAACATAATAAAGGTAGTGGCAGGGAACCGATGTAGTATTGGATTTGTGGAAAATATTGTTCATTGTACCAAGGTGGCAAACCTTAGATCTATAGTGCTCAAGCATAACAGAAATTTGGGGATGTTCATCATAACATTCCTTGGATTTATGTATCATTTGATAATAAGTAGGTGAATCATCAGGCATCTATTATTGAGATTGAAGGTAAGCTTTTTGATTGAGTTTTTTCCATTTTGATTGATCCTAGATCTAATTATAGTTATGTTAATCTTGACCTGGTGGATAAGTGTGGCTTGAGTAAATAAATGCATGCAGAGTCTTCATTGGTACAGTTGGCTATAAAGACAAATAAAAGAGTTCATCATTAGGTGAGAGCTTAAGCATTTGATTTTAATGGTATTCCTACATCAGCACATCTAAATGTGCTTCCATTTAGTTCATACAACATGCTTTTGGGCATGGATTGGTTGTACCTTCATGGGACTAAGGTAGATTGTTACGAGAAGCCTATTGAGTGCCTGGATGATGATGGAGAGAATATAATCTTGCAAAGAAATGAGAAGCCTACATCAGTGAGAGTGGTTACATCCATGCAAGCTAAGTGCATTTGCACGAATGGATGTGTATTATTTACAGTGCATGTTTCCAATGACAAAGGGAAGAATGTTGAGGATGCTAAAATCTTGAAGAGATATCTTGTTTTTCCTACATAGATTTCGGATTTACTGCCTCATAGGGAAGTAGATTTCTCTATTGAGTTGGTAATAGGAGAAAAACCAACATCAAAGGCTCCTTACAGGATGAACAATCCAGAGTTGGTAGAACTGAAGTTGTAGCTCAAGGAAATTCTTGATAAGGGATACATTAGGCCAAGTGTATCACCTTTGGTTGCAGTAGTGTTGTTTATGAAGAAGAACAATGGTACTCTCAAATTTTGCATTGATTATAGGTAGTTGAACAAGGTGATGATCAAGAATAGGTACCCATTGTCGAGAATTGATGACTTGTTTGATCAGTTGAAGGGAGCAACAATGTTTTCAAATATTAACTTGAGATCAGGATATCATCAGGTGCGCATCAAAGAAGAAGTTATCTACAAGACTGCATTTCGTACCAAGTATGGGCATTATGAGTTTGTGGTGGTTCATTTTGGTCTTACTAATGCTCCAACCACTTTTATGTGCTTGATGAACAATGTGTTGTTTCCCTATCTAGACAAGTTTGTAATAGTATTCATTGATGATATATTGATATATGTAAGAATGAGGAAGAGCATGCAGAGCACCTAGAAACAATGATGTGATTATTGAGAGATCGTCATTTGTATTCCAAGCTCAGCAAGTGCAGTTTCTTTCAGATTGAATTTCATTACTTGGGACATGTTGTTTCCAAGGAAGGTTTAGCAGTGGACCTGAAAATGATTAGAGATATCATGGAGTGGCCGACTCCTATGAATGTAGATGATGTCATATCATTCATGGGACTAGCAGGTTAATACAGGAGGTTCATCATGAAATTCTCACGGATTACCTATCTTATTACATCAATGTAGAGGAAAGGAAAGAATTTTGAATGGACAGAGGAGTGTGCAGCTAGTTTTGAGCAGTTGAATCATTTGCTTACAAATGCTCCAATATTAAAGATTGCAGATCCTGACAAAGAGTTAGTGGTATGTAAAAATTCTTGCAAGAGAGGACTTGGTGGATTCTTGGTGAAAGAAGGATGGGTGGCATGCTATGAGTCAAGGAATTTGAACGAGCACAAGCAGAACTATGTGACTCATGATCTCGAGTTGGCAGCTATCATTCATGCATTGAAGATGTGGGGACAGTATCTCCTTGGAAGGAGTTTTTTTATGATGAGTGATCATAATGGGATGAGGTATTTTTTTGAACAACTTAATCTGAATGATAGGAAAGCTAGATGGTTGGCTACTCTCAGTGAGTTTGACTTCGATATCAGGTACATCAAGGCAAGGAGAATCAGGTTGCAGATGCTCTCAGCAGAAGAGTGTAGGTGAATCATACTATAGCAATGAGTTCTTATGGGACAGACTTGCAGGAGCAGATCTTGCAGGCAAGGAAGCATGATGATGGGTACCAATAGTTGAAGCACAAGTTATAACAGTAGGGTAAAGGTGATAGGGATTAGGAGTATCATATCATAGCAAATGGTTTGGTCAGATTCAAGAACAATATTTATGTGCCAGATGACAGTGAGCTCAAGAATCTTACCTTGAGGGAGTTTCATTTTAAACCATATTCAGGTCACTCGGGATATCATAAGACATTGGAAACAATTAAGAAATTATATCATTGGTAAAACCTAAAGAAAGAGGTGGCTAAGTTTGTTTCTAGATGTTTGGACTGTTAGAAGGTGAAATATTAGCGTAAGCATCCAACTAGTTTACTACAATCGATTATGATTCCAGAGTGGAAATGGGAGGTCATTTCCATGGACTTCATTATAGGTTTGTCGAGGAAAAGCAAACAACATGATTCCATCATGGTTGCAGTTAATAGGTTGATTAAGGCAGCTCATTTCATTACAGTCAAGTCTATGAATTCAACTAGCAAGGTAGCTCATATCTTTGTTAGGGACATAGTGATATTGCATGGTGTTCCCAAGAAGAACATATCATACAGAGATGCCAAGTTCACTTCTAGGTTTTGAAATGAGTTGTTTGCAGGTTTGGGGACAAAGTTAGCTTTCAGTACATCTTATCATCTACAAATAGATGGATAGATAGAGAGGGTCAACTTGATTCTTGAGGACATGTTGAGGATGTATGTTATGCATCAACAGAGGAAGTGGAAAGAGTATCTTCCACTAGTATAGTTTGCATATAATAATGGGTATCAAGATTCCTTGAGGATGAGTCCAATTGAGGCTCTTTACGGTCAGAGTTGTAATACTCATGTCAACTAGATTGATCTGGTGAATAGGGTATTGATTAGATTGGATATGCTTGCATAAATGGAATAGGAAATACAAGTTATTAAGAGGAATTTGAAGGCAACACAGGACAAAAGAAAGAGTTATGTATATTATCATAGGGCATTCAAAGAGTTTCAATTTAGGGAGCATGTGTACTTGCACATTAAGCACAAGAGGAGCTCCTTGGGGATTGGATCATGTGCCAAGTTGGCACCTCAGTATTGTGGGCCTTTGAAAATCCTTGAGAGGATTGGAATAGTGGCCTACAAACTTGCATTGCCTCCAACAATGAAATTACATGATGTTTTCCATGTTTCATTGCTTAAGAGATATGTGTAGGATGTTGATCATGTGATTGATTGGTTTGTATCGTAGGTGGAACTAGAATAATAATTCTAGCCATAACCACAATTCATATTGCAGCGGAAACAACTCATGCTCTAGAATCGAGCAATAGAGATAGTTAAAGTGCAGTGGAAGCACTCTGGGCCTGATGAAGCTACATGGGAGACGGTTGATCAGATGTGGGCTTTATATCCTTCATTATTTTTTGGTTCAAGAAAATGAGTTTTTGGAATATGTTTATATGCATATGGTTTTAAGTACCGCAATGAGTTGTGTTATAAAGCTCCAATAAGCAGTATGTTTTTTTTGTTTTCAACGGGATGTCATTGTAAATACTGTATCGAGCTATGTTATAAATATCCATAGGCAGTATTTTTTTTTAGCAATTTTTTTATCATATATGTCATAGAACACCGAGGACAGTGTTCCCCTAAGGGGGAAGGATTTGTAACAACCCCAGGTTAAAGTTTCATGTAATAAATAATAATAAAGGCAAAATAAGACTGGTCATGGGACACATATTTCAAGTTTAATTTTGGGCAAACACCATAGTGGGCATCACTTTTGATTTATTTATGGCTATGTAAATTGGAAAAGGCATTGAAAAAGGAAAAGAGACAACAATTTACATGTATTTATGAAAATAAAGGAAAATAGGAGAAAAGGAAGGTGAATAGACACATATTTTCATGCTAAGGAAATTAGAGGAAAAATGAAGAAAAATGAGACATCAAAGATAAAAAGGCATTAGAGAAACAGTTCACATTTTTTTGGCTTATCTTTTTGTCAGTTTTTTCTTGGGTCAATTGAGAAAGAGAGGGAGAGCTCCAAGAGGAGAAAGAAAGCAAGCAGAGGAAAAACAAGCAAGGAAAGCACGGGAAAAGCAAGGAGAAGGTTGGATCAATGAATTCAGCAGGAATATTTTGTAGGTAACAGGTTGCATGCATGATTTCCTAGCTGAGGTGTGAATGCATGGTACATGAATTTGTTTATTTGTTTCATTTTTTTCCATTGGCAAGAGTCTTGCCTAGTTTTACAATGGTTCCAGCCCTTCCTTTCCATTTACTAGATAGCCATGGTGTGATGGGATTCATTTATTGGTTGAGCTTTGGATTGTCGGAAGGTTTTGGAATTGGTGAGGTGGTCTCAGGAAAATTCCAAAGGGTTGGGGGTGGAGATGGTTTTCTTTGGAAAACCCTCGACAGGTGAGTGGAGACAGGAAAACTCCTCAAGGTATGGTGGAGACATTCAGAGGCATCCAATCTTGGTTTGGTTTTTTGATATTGGGATCGGATTAGGTGATATCACAATAGTTTGAGGGTGGAGGTGGTTTAACCTTTGGATTCCCTTGGTTGTTTATGTCTTGGTTTATCCCATGAGATCCCAAATTCATGCTTGGAATATGGCATGGGGGTGATTGGATGAAATAAAGATTTGTTCAACCTAATCTACAGTTGGGTGGTACATGGAAGTCCCTCACTTGGTTAGCTATTGCATAAGTTAACAAGATCTATTTTCCTATTGTAATCTATGAATACTTGTACTTTTTATTATGTGGATTCTATAGTTGTTTTTTCATGGTTATTATTCTAGTTATATGTTGGTTATAAGCATGGTTCTATGATGTGCTCTAACTAGGGCTCTTGTCCATGATTTGATAAGTATTTGAATGGTTTATGAATGCACGGGCTAACAAGTGTGTTTGCAACTAACTTAATGATCTAGGTAGATATTAGAGTCAACCTACCTATTCCACCTGGAGCTAAAGTAGTTTCATTAGTTTCCTTACTTATGGCACAATTTACTATTTTTAGTATTTTTTCAGGTCCTGAACTTCCGGAGTTGTTTTGACCCCCTAAAGAACGTTTTTATGAGGTCCACAACTAGCCCATAGCCATAGGCAAGGGCCTACCACAGATCTTGTAGTAGTTGGATATACCTTTCTAACGAGGTATCTTACATGTCAAACGAAGATCATATGACCAAGTTACAACCCCAGGAAGTTGGTTGCCTAACTAACCCCAACGGAGCCCACAAACTCTTAGGCGATCCATCTCCTAAGGTTAGGGTTTTGGTTGTCTAGGTTTTCCCTTTGTTGTTTAATAATGAAAATGCCCTTGAGCCTCATTATAACATAGTTTGGAGGCATGTAGTTTCCACATCTCTTCTCAGAGATAAGATACCATCACCAAAGCTAGTTTATGTCCATTATGTATGTAAGCATCTTTCAATTCTTTGATATTAATGAAATGAAGATTTATTTCTGCTATATCTTTGTGCTTATGTTTATATCTGTATTTTGTAACATTACTGGATAAGTCCGGATCAGTTTTATCAGAGCGGTCTGCTCTTTCTCTATTTTTCTATGCATGTCCCCAATAAGGTCAGGGTATAAGGAGTTAGGGCTTGAACTGGTTGAAACTTTGCAAGACCGACCTCACTGACCTCGACGAACTCCCATGGCAGAAGAAAGAAAGATGAGGTAGCAGGAGATCCTTTTATAATACTGCTTGAAGATGCCCTCAAGTGACAAAGGAATGTGATGATGGAAAAATTTTCCCAGATCCTTCGGCGGATACCCACATGCGACACATCTTCATCTAGTAGCCACCCTGGAATGGCCACTCCCTTTAAGGTACAAGTAAAATTTTACATTCCCATATTTGAAGTCTAGATAGATGCAATTATCATAGATAAATGGGTAAATTTGTTGGAAAGATATTTTTCAGTTCATGATTTTTCCAATAGGGAGAATATTAATTTTTCACTCCTCAAAGCCACCCCCACATCAAGGACTAGTGGGAAACCTATTGTGAGCAGAAGGAAGATAGGGAGCCCTCGCTATTTTTAGTTTCCCCACTTGGAATTCTTTCTGATATTCCATCAAGGAACAGTCTTACCCTGCCGGGAGCTATGAATATAAGTACATACAGTGGACTACGTTGTGATAACTAAGGGATCAAGATGTGCGTGAGTTTATGAATCTTTTCCATACCCTGTGAACAAAGTTGGGTATCAAAAATTCTGAGAAACATCTTGTTCTCAAGTACCATGGTTGTTTGCACAAATGCACTAAGGAGGAAATGGAGTTCCTGTACATATCCTCACTTGGTGCAACATACTGACACACTGCCAAGGTTGAGCAGAAATTCAAGCAGAAGGAGCGAAAATTTGGATCTGTGAACCCAAAGTAAGGCAAAGGTGCCCCCAAGCCACAAAGCAAAGGGAAGAGCCAGGCTGCGACCCCCTAGGAAAACTCCTCGAAGTTACAATCCAATAATAATGGGAAGGCAAAGAAGGACACCAATAAGCGGTGCGATTTCCATAAAACTCCCACTCACAACACAAACGAATGTCGTGCAAAGTAGGCGATGGTGGCTAAGCTAAAATAATTAAATACATATGCATGCTTTGATTTTGAACCAGAACCCAACAATGGAAAACATATCATTGATGCAGAACCCATTGTGACATTAGCCACCACCAAGCTCTTAAAGGCGGAACCCAAGGATCCAGAGGAGGGGGAGCACCTCTTCCACTCACAAATGTGGGTAAATAGTTCGTTGATGTAGTTCACCATTGATAGTGGGAGCCAAAAGAACTTAATCTCAATCAAGGATGTTAAGATATTAAAGTTACAAGCAACGCCACACCCATAACCATATACCATCGATTGGCTCCACTAAGGGCAAGATATATGTGTCAACAAACAATGTTGTCTACCTTATAACATCAAGCCCTTTGCAGATGAGATATTGTGTGATGTTTCCCCTCTGGAAAACTGTGATGTTTTATTAGGTTAGCCATACCTATGGAAACGTTATGTTGTATATGAATCTAGACCTTGTTTTCTTGTTATTACTTTGGGTCATAAATTGTAGAGGATACCAAAGATAGCAGCACCTATCGTCTTTTCTTTGATCCCTGCTAAAAAATGCAGTAAGATCATTTCCAAGGCTGGGAAATTTATATTCCTTATGATTCACCCTCAATGTAAGAGGAATATTGTGGCCACATCCACAACCTCCAAACAGGGCTCCTTTTCACGGAAATAGTAGATGGACAAGGTCGTGGAAGAGTACAAGGACATCTTCACCTCACCCACATGGATACCCCTACACTATCAGGTCAAACAATCCATCGATCTGACCTCGGGCACGCTGCTACTCAATTGACTAATCTAACGACACTTTGTTATGGAGAACAATGAAATCAAGAGGTAGATTCAGGATTTGTTGAAGAAAGGGCACATAAGGCCAAGTTCCTCACCCTCTGGGAGCCCGATCATGTAGGTACAGAAGAATGACAGAACCTAGAGGTGTTGTATTAATTATCGAGAATTGAATAGGATCATTGTCTGGAATAGGTATCCAATCCCACAAATTGATGACCTTTTGGACCAGCTCAAGGGGGCCAAATATTCAGCAAGATTGACTTGAAGTTTGGTTATCACCGGGTACCAATTGAACCCTTTGATGTGTGGAAGACTGCCTTCAAACCCAAGGAGGTCCTTTTCGAATGATCAGTCATGCTTTTTGAGTTGACAAACACCCCCGCAGCCTTCATGAGGCTAATGAATGACATATTTCGAACCTTCACCAACTCATTTGTGGTAGTTTATTTGGACGACATCCTGATCTTCAGCCAGAGTTGGGAAGAACACCTACACCATATTCGACAAGTCCTCCAAACCCTCTGATAACACAAATTGTGTGTCAATTTGGAGAAATGCACTTTTGGTATGACCTAGGTTCAATATTTGGGGTACATCATTGATGAACGGTGTGTACATGTGGACCTAACCAAGATACAATTTATTCGGGATTGGCCAGCCCCAACCACTCTAACAAAGCTCCACAACTTTCTGGGTTTTATCAATTTCTATCACATGTTCATGTTGGTATTCTCTCATATCACTTCGCCTTTGGGTCAAGTCACCAAGGGCAGAGCAAAAGCAAGGTTCTTTTGGTCCAAATCCCAACATAAGGCATTTTTCGAGTTGAAGCATCGCCTCTGCTCTGCACTAGTGCTCACATTACCAGACCTAAAACCATCATTTGAAATTGAGATAGATGCCTCTGATTATGCTATTGGTGTAGTTCTTACTAAGCAGGGGCATCCGACGACATATCACAGTGAGACACTTTCAGATACAGTCCAAAAGTATCCCACATGTGACAAAGAGGTGTATTCCATTATGTAGGTTTGTCGATAATGGAAGCTGTTAGCACTCCGCCAGATTCCCAAGGCTAAGGAAGGAATCCCAATAGAGGTAACCACAGACCAACTTTTGGCTTGGTAGCTATCCCTACCAAGTCAGAGAAGGCTCTCTCCACAAGGTCATAGCCAAAAGGGCTAGAGGAATTAGGGTTTTTAGGCTAGATATAAGTGCAGGGGATGTTTTGATTTGATTTGGGTTGGGTTTCACTGGATGAAGATATTAGGTCAAGGGAGCTAGGTCAAGGCAAATGAGATAGGGTTGCAGAGATTCAATGGGGCAAGATAGGCATAAGGATTACCACTTTAAAGATGATTTTGATGATATGGCTTTAATACTAATGATGAGCTAGGAAGAGCATCGGAGATGTATTCTTCCTAAACAGAGGAAAATGGACAAATTATGATCACTTTCCCAAAACAGAGCATGAGCAAGCATGTGTTATGCCTATAAACTTGAAAGAGATCATACAATAGATATGTAATGAACATGAATAAAACACATTCTAACATATGAAACTGAAGAAAAAAATATGATAAACATCATACCACATGTATCCCAAAAAATAGCCGCAACTCTTCTTTATTAACTATCCAAAACTGAATACAATAGTTCCTTGATCAACAACCTAACATCCAAACTTATTCCAACCCTTGCTAAGAAAGAAGAAAGGGACCAAATAAGCATCAAAACCACATTCTCATCCTCAGGGGTCGAATCCATGAGGTGAGGAAGAGATCCACAAAATACTGAACTTAAAGCTGAAGTGTAGGATGGTCCAAGTGACTCATTCCTAATTACACTCAAACTGATTCACTTTGACTCAATAATAACTTTAACCCAATGAATATACCCCTAGGTAACTAATCCAAAGAATTATTACATTTACCATCATTAATTACATAGTTAGAAACATGTTTTTATGAAGAAAAGTCAAAATTTGAGAGAAATTTCAAAAATAACAGCAAAATGGTCATTTGCGCCCTCAACTGTGCTTTTGCGCCCTAGTAGTGTCATTTGCGCCCTCCATGTTCAGGGCCACTTTTGGCTGACCTATAGGTGTCAAAATCAGGCCCACAATGGCCTATTAGAAATCCCTTCTAGTCCTCTTTTTGAATATGCCTCCAGTTTTGAAAATGAAGGTCATTTTCCCCCTCAAAATGTCATTCTCCCAAGAATGGTATTTGTGCAACGCCTAGGTCAAAATAGGGGCAGAAAGGTCATTTTTATGTGGTTTTTTTCACCTTTTCACCTATCAAAACTGCAAACCAAGGATGGAAACATGGTTTTTTGGAATTCTTATGTCTTTAGGAATCCAATGGTAGCTTTCTCTCCCTCAAAAAGTGCCCAAATGACCAAATTTCTGCTAAATGCTTGTTACAAAAAACTCAGAAAATTCCAGATTTTGCAAAAGAGTTCTAAAATGCCTCAAAATTTGTAGAATAGCTGATGATGATGTGTCTATTCTTGAAGGGAAGCCTCAACAAGAACGTCCAATTTCTTCTTCTCTTCCATGGTCAAATCATCAATTTTTGCATTGGCTCTTTTGAGCTTGGCCATTGCAATTTTTTTCCTTTAGGGCATGGTGTTTGACTTTCCTCCTCAATAGGTAATTGTATTTGTTAGCTTTTTCTAGAAGCTTCTCCAAGTGTTGATTGGCTCTATCAATCCATGCCTCCCTGTTTTCACTAATCACTATAGCAAGCTGCTCATTTAGGGTTAGTTGATCAGCACGCTCAACTTCCCTTTGTCTTTCTAGAGCTAGAGATCTTTTTAGCCCTCTAGTTCTAGGTCTTTGTCTTGGTACTTGTTCCCCTTCATCATCAAGCAAGCCATAATTTTCAAGTGTTTCATTTAGCATGGCTTTGGCCTTTTCTGCCTCCATCTGAGTAGTGACATACTTAACTTTGTCAATGACATGTTTAGTCTTCAATTGCTCATTCTCCTACTCAAGGAAGTTTATGACATATCTTGCCCTATCAAGATTATTTTGGAGCTCCTTAATCATAAAATCCTTTCCTTTGATGGTTGCATTAGTTATTTTGTCATTTTCATCCTCATCTAGGTCAACAAGTTGAAATGCTTGTTATGTTTCATGAAGATACTCCTCATCATGACTGACTGCCTCAATTAATTTTTCTTTGCCTTTGTCCTCCTTCTTTGTTGTAAAATAATGCATGGCCCCTTCCACTATGTGTGGAGAAAATACATGTTTGTGGCCTCTCTGGTAGGTTTTTGGAAATGGCTCAACCTCAACCATACTAACCCACTTAGGCTCAATGTCCTCAATCCTGCTAGGTGACCCAATGTCATAATGAGATGGAGATGAAGGAGGTGAAGGGGACTAATCTAAGGATGATGAATGGGTTATGGGCTGATATGGAGGGATGGAAGTGGATGGCTGGGATGATGAAGGGACATTTTGTGCATGCTGAGTGGATGGGCTCATTTAAACTATCATTGGATATGAAGGTACTCCATGCAATGTTTAGTTGACTAAGATGGTGTAAGACTATGATTTTATGAGGGAATGATGGAATAACCTTTTCATTTGTTGTTCATACTCCTTTTTCTAGGAAATGTAATCCATCTTCTCTATGCTCCGGAAAATTTAGTAGGGTGTATTAAGCATCCTCACCCTAGTGAAATACATTAAGTGTCGGATGTGATAGGAATAAAGCCTTGAAAATATACCTTCACATGAAAATTATTTCATGATTATCTTCATCATTGGTGCATATATGTCCAGGAGGCAAGAAAAAGGAAATAACCTCTGTGTCTGATTTTGGTGTCTTGGTTTTAAGAAGAAATCAAAGTCTTGTTTCTTCAAATTACCTTTCTTGAACCACTTCTCCCCAAAATTTGGGATCCCTGTACCAGCTAAAATAATAGCAGTTGATATAGTAAAAGTGACTCCAGCTAAAGTAACTTAAACACATTTCTAGGGCTTGCTAGTCATTTGCGCCATCTGTCAAGCATTTTCACCCTCACCAGAGTGTTTGCACCCTCAACAGAACATTTGCACCCTTAACTGAACATTTTCCCCCTCAACTGAACATTTGCGCCCTCAACTAAGCATTTTCCCCCTCAACTAAACATTTGTGCCCTCGACTAAACATTTGCACCCTTGACTGAACATTTGCACCCTGCCTTCAACGTTTGCACCCTCTGCTCAGTTTTTCTTAGCAATTTCGCCCAGAAACTCGAAATTTTGATATTTTTGAGTGCTTTCTTGGTGTTTGAAGGAGTCAAACAAATTTGAATTGATGTCAATGAGTCATAAATAGCTAAGTGAATTTTAATTTAAATTAGAAAACCCACTTTTCTAATGTCTCATTTCACTTTTTGAAAATATTTGTTGATTACCCTTTTCCTTTGTTTTTTTCTTCTTTGTAGGATGATGTTGCTGGAGTTTGGCACTTTTCATTTGATTTTTCTTCTCCTCAGTTTGGCATGTGAATTTTTGAGTCGGCAGCTTGAGACAGAACTTATTACATATTATGAGCATAAAATTACATTAAAAATAAAAATAAATTACATCTATGTTTTGAATAAAATTACATCTTGGTATGAAAATCATACTCTAAAACCAAAATTACAACTTTAAAAATGATATTTACATCCTGATAAATCCTCTGCAGATGATTAAGTTTTATTTGATTCACTCTCACACCTTTTTTTACCTTATTGATATGAAATGTTGTGTTATGGACCTTGAAAAATAAAACCTAGTTTGACGTAATGGGACCTTGGATGACTTGACTCCATGGTTGACTTTGACTGACATAATTTCATAATGAAATGGGCTTTTAAGATTGTTTTATGCTCAGCAAGACATGAAGGTGGGTCAGAAAATGGTGAAATTTTGAGGGAGAGTGAGGTTTTATTACTAGGTTTACCATCAGTGAATCATTTTTTTGCATGTCCTAATGGAATGATAAAAAAATTCTGAGTGGGACCCCTAAAATGAATATGAAAGAGTGATTTTGATCACTGATGGAAGAATGAAAATTCTAACACTAACATCAGCCTTATTGGGTATGGCAGCTCCTTGGAGGTGTCAAGAACACCGTAGACCAAGTGCCTAACCATTGGGCCAATACTGTAAAAAAACTTCAAACTGAAATGCATGACTAAATACTGACAACTCAATGACACAAAATGACTTTGAAACTGAATGAAATTGAATCGAACAATGACTCAAAACTTAACTTAATTTTCTGAACAATTAACTTGAAAATGGTAGAAACTCAATGAAGCTCCATGGCCTTCACTTCGGGCTCCGAACTCCAGTGCTTTTCCATGACTTCATGCTTTCAGGAATATCAAACTGATATATACAATGAGGATGAAAAAATGTTTATAATTTCAAATAAAAAAAGATAGTGCTTCAGGATTTTACCATTAACTGGCCCTCCTAAGCAATTTTTCCCATCCATTTCTTCCAAGAGATATGCATTTTGTCCACGAGAATTTGCAATATTAAAAGGTCCTTTCCATAAATTATCGAACTTCTCGTGCTTACCCTTGTCTTCATTCCTAGCATCCCAACAGAGTACTACATCGCTGATCTTGAAATCATCTTGCTTGGTTTTTCTGTCATAGATTTGTTTGATCTTATAATGGAGTTTGGAAGTGTTCTGAAACACTTATTATCTTGTTTTCTGCAGGTGAATCATTTGGCTTATCTGGCACTGTATGTCATTTTCTTCACTTCCCGCTTCTTGTAAAAGTTTCATGACTAGGACAGCCAATAAAGATGGGAAAACCGTGTCCACACTGTAAACTACCTAAAATGGAGACATGCCAATGGATTTCTTGCTGCTTACCCGATCTGCCCACAATGCATTAATTATCTTCTTGTTCCAATTCTTCTTATTTGCCTCCAACATCTTTTTTATTATGTTGATCAAAGACTTATTGGAGGACTCTGCTAATCCATTTCCCTATGGATAATATGTTGTTGAATGACCCAACTTAATGTTATACCTGTCACATGATTTTGTCATCTTCTTTGATTTGAAAGTTGCGGCATTATCCGTGATGATCTTTCTAGAACAACCAAACCAGGACACGATGTTATTTTCTAAAAACTGAATTATAACCGAGTCTATAGATTGCTTGTTTGGGATCGCTTCGATCCACTTTGTGAAGTAGTTTGTGGCGGTAAGTATCCATCTGTGTTGAGCGGATGAGGGTGGATGTAACTCACCAATAAAATATAAACCCCACTGCTAGAAAGTAGCTTCAACTGAAATGGGTTGTAATGGTAAAGGAAGAAGCTTACGTTTACCTTGGAAAAGTTGACATTCATGGCAGCTCATGACCATCTTATAAAAATCTGCAAACAATGTTGGCCAATAGTAACTCGCTCTCAGTACTTTATTGGTCGTGGTATTCTAGTATAAGTGACCTCCACAATCTCCTTGGTGGAAATACTTCATCACTTCTTTGGACTCATCTTCAACCAAGAAATTGAGCAACAGACCTCCAAGATCCTTCCAGTAGAGTGCATTGTCTAGTATGCAATATTTTGAAGCCTTTAGTTTCAAGGATCTGCTCTTACTCTTTGACATGTCCAAAGGAGGATTCAAATGTTGTAAAACATAAATGATATCAGCATATCATGGAGATGATGAAAATAGATCTAATACCTGAATAAGACTTACACCTTCTTCCTCATCAGACAGTGCTGATATGAGATTGATGTCAAGTGCGTGTAGATTCGAATCAGCCATGAGCTTGGCTAAGCCTTGCCCTTTGATCAGTTTGGTCGGCTTAATCTCAAGTTCATACTCTAAGAGCATTGTTATCCATCTACCTCTCCTTCCTTCTGGATCTGTTTGCATGAGTACTTCTTTAATAGTTGTGTTTGGAACATATGCCAAAATATGTGAGTGCAGAATATAAACACGGAAGTCCTTGAGTGCTTTAACCAAAGCCAAGGCATGTTTCTGGATTATGTTGTATCAAAGGTCTGTATCCCTTATTGTGCAATTGAAGAATGTTATTACCAGCTCTGTCCCATATTTTTTCTACATTAGTACCACTACCAAATTATGCTCAAAAGCAAAAAAAAATATAATGAAATCTAGAGAATAATCGGGACTTGTCAAAACTGGAGCAGTGGTCAAATCAAATTTCACTGAGTTGAATGACTTGTGAGAATTTTCAGGCCATTTTACATCATTCTCCTTCTTCAACATGTTAGTTAACTCTCTAAGATTCTCTGCTAAGTTGGGAATGAACCTACGTAGGAAATTCATCCTACCATTGAATGCTTGGACTTCCTTCTTGTTACGAGGGAAATCAATTTTTTATATCGCTTAAACTCTAAAAGGATCTATCTGGATCTCATATTTTGAGATGATGTGACCCAAAAACTTTCCTTCTTCCATAGAAGATAGGCACTTCTTTGGGTTAAGAGATATCCCAAATTTTCTACATCACTAGAACACAACTCTTAAATGGTGTAAATGCTCATCATATGAATTTGAATAAACAATCAAATCATCTAAATAAACAACAAGGAAGACATCTTTCTCGTTACCGAATGTTATGTCCATGGCATGCTGGAAAGTGGCCTCGACATTCTTCAAACCAAATGACATCTTAGCATATTTAAAGGTACCCCATGGTCTAGTGAACGTTGTCTTATCATGATCATCTTCTTTCACAAGTATCTGATTGTACCCTAAGTAACCATCCAGCAATGACATCTTGCTGGTTCCTACAACTCGTTGAAGTATGTGGTCCATTTTGGGCAGCGGGTAATTATCTTTCAGTGACACTTTGTTTAGATATCTGAAATTTATACATAGTCGGATTTCACCGGTCTTTTTCCGCATTGGAACCAAATTGGAGATCTAATCAGAAAATATGACCGGAACAATAATACATGCTTTATAGAGCTTATTTACTTCCTTCTCAATGGATGGCAATAACTTTGGGTTTATCCTCCTGAGCTTTTGCCTAAAAGGATTTTGATCTGGCTTTATCGGGATGGTGTGTTGAATGATATCTTTATCATACACATTTAGATCTGAGTAATCCCAAGAAAAACACATCAGAAAACTCAGTAAACAAACCAACATATCTAGTCTTTACCTCAGGAGACAAAGACTTTGAAATATTGATGAAATTTGGTTGATCCGTTGTTCCAATATTAACATCTTCTATGCCTTTTTCTGTGGGAACCAAATTAGGTTTTCTTGCCACGTCATCTTGATCAAATAATTCTTCCAAAGGTATAAGACCTTTTGAATATTCTTATCCTTCAGCTAAAGTATGTCAATTTGATCTACCTCGATGACTTGGTCATCCTTGTCGTACACTTCGTCCATATAACAGTTCTCAAACTCACCTTCACTTTGAAGGAAATTGTTCACCTGCCTATCGTCCCAGAATACTTGCCAAAATTTCAAGCTGTTAGGAATGGCGGGCCTATGCTTTATATGAATCTCAAATTTTTTATTTGAAAACATTGTAGATCTGAAATTACTTGCAGCAATGGCTAATGAATCAGCGATCAAATTTTTCAACCTTGGCACAACTTTAAGTGTATATTAACATTCTCAAAATGTCAAGTGATGCATTCCTATATTGCCTCATCCTTGGGTGATTACCTTGATACTCACCTTTGATTTGTTTGATTACCAGCTCTGAATCACCGTAGACTACAATTCTTCTAGCTCCCAATTTTTTCAAATTTTTCATACCAGTAATGAGTGCCTCATATACGGCCTCATTGTTCGTACAATCGAATGCTAATTTGTAGGAACACAATCTAACATTATTTGGGACTTTTTTTTTCTATTGAAATGGGCTATGGATCCATAAACGAAATTTCGGCCCCATCTTTGCCAATGGAACCATCAAATTCCATGCTCCAAAGACCATATTCTTCCTCAAGGTGCTGAAACTCTTGACTCTGATTTGACACAATTTTCTGATCTGATTCTTTATGTTGTTCTGAACTTTCATCTGCCTTCTCTGATGGTTGTTTGGATATAGTAGGCAGATCCTCTTTCTATTTTTCTAACACTATTCTAATGCAATATGAAATTTTAGGAACATCCTCTATTTCTACTAATTGACAATCTACATCATTTAATCCAAAATCGTTGTACAAAATGAAGGATTCTAAGTCTGAATGTACAACATTTATAGGATGATTATTAGGCCTTTCCTTGTTTGTGATCATGCATTTCATTTTAGTCTCAGGGTATAGTTTTCTCATTTGATCGAAGATAGGAATTGTTGCAGAGGAAAAGTCCAACTGCAGTGTACCTCTCAATTTAGCCCCCCGAGATCTTGATAATGGCATGTCAAAACGTGGTGGAATGTCAGCAACTACCACGTCCATTAGGACATTTTTGGTCAGGATCTGCTCTAGGGAGACTACTAGATCTTTGATTAGACCCAAACAATAAACACGACCATAATCGAAAGAATATAAATCATGATATGGGCGCATTATGTCAAGGCCAAGCTTCTCCATGATGGATTTGGGCATGAGGTTGTGGGAGGCCCCCAAGTCTAACATAGTGTTACGAAGGATGAATTGGTGGACTTTGAGACTCAAATAAAATGGTGGGACCTCACTATATTTACACTGACCATCGATTGCGGGACCAAATATTAACTCGATTTGATCATCCTCTATATTAACCATGTTGGATAAAGGGTCATATTTCAAGTTTTTGACTACATGGGATTTATATTTATTAACTTTGACCAATTCAATAAGAGGAATAGACACCTTTAACTTTGAAATTTCTGACTCTAAATTGAAATGTATAGTTATGTCTACCTCTTTTATGACAATATCCCTTTTCTCAAGATGATCTCTCGGTGCAACTTCTTTCCTCTGAATATCTCTTTCTTTGACAGGTTCACTTGTAGAAGGTTGATTTCTTTTGTTATTATTTGGAGCTGCAATCTCTTTACCCTTATTTTTATTGGCTTGAGAAGCTTTATTCTGTGGTACTTCTTTATGCTGAACTATCTTCTTCAGAGGTGGATTGATTCGAACATCACGGCCCCTCAAGGAGTACTGCCTTTGCTGGGAACTCAATGCATTCAGGTATCCTCTCTGATAATCATCATATTCTACTTCTAACTCATGATCATTTTCCAATATGAAGTCTTTATCACTAGGTAAGCTTCTTTTTTCCACATATTCTTCATCTTCAGTTAGAAAGATGGGCTTACCATCAGCTGTAAAAATAAGGTTCTCCTCCACTATTGCTTCTTCCTCTTCATCACTCTGAGCATAGTTATATTGTAGCAGTGTCTGAATCTACTGTTGTTGCTATGTTTTGGGAGCTCTTTTCTCTCCTTGCTTTATCTAAGGCTTGAGTTAGTCCTAGTATATTTTATTCGAGAAGACAGATCTGTTATGAGGCACTGCAATTACGAAATCAAACTTATGAAACTCGATCCTATCATCCAAAGGACCAGTTTTCGATAAATATTTTTCGTACAACCGGGGAAAAATTGTCTTTTCATTCCCCGGAAATGGTGCCAGAATGTTAGCACTCCACCAGATTCCCAAGGCTGAGGAAGGAATCCCAACAGATGTAACCACAGACCAAACTTTTGGCTTGGTAGCTAGCCCTGCCAAGTCAGAGAGGGCTCTCTCCACAAGGTCAAAGCCAAGAGGGTTGGAGGAATTAGGGTTTTTAGGCTAGATATAAGTGCAAGAGTTGTTTTGATTTGATTTTGGTTGGGTTTCACTCGATGAAGATATTAGGTCAAGGGAGCTAGGTCAAGGCAAATGAGATAGGGTTGTAGAGATTCAATGGGGCAAGGTAGGCATAAGGCTTACAACTTTAAAGATTATTTTTATGAGATGGTTTTAAGACTGATGAGGAGCTAGGGAGAGCATGGGAGATGTATTCTTAATAAACAGAGAAAAATGGACAAACTATGATCACTTTCCCAAAACAGAGCATGAGCAAGCATGTGTTCTTCCTATCAACTTGAAAGAGATCATACAATAGAGATGTAATGAACATGAATACAACACATTCTAAAATATGAAACTGAAGAAAAAACAATCATAAACATCATACCACATGTATCCCAAAAAATAGTTGCAACTCTTCTTTATTAACTGGCCAAAACTAAGTACAATAGTTTCTTTATCAACAAGATAACATCCAAAATGATTCCAACCCTTGCTAAGAATGAAGAAAGGGACTAAATAGACAAAAAAAC
Source organism: Pinus albicaulis (assembly GCA_034641835.2). NCBI lineage: Eukaryota > Viridiplantae > Streptophyta > Pinopsida > Pinales > Pinaceae > Pinus > Pinus albicaulis. The sequence goes on along the minus strand of CM076575.1, from coordinate 775,036,644 downwards.
TAGTTTCACTCATCCTCAGAGGTAGAATCCATGAGGTGAGGAAGAGATCCACAAAATACTGAACTGAAATTTGAAGTGTAGGATGGTTCAAGTGACTCATTCCTAATTACACTAAAACTGATTCACTTTGACACAATGATAACTTTAACCCAATGAATCTACCCCTAGGTAACTAATCCCAAGAATTATTACATTTACCATCATTAATTTCATAGATAGAAACATGTTTTTTCTGAAGAAAAGTCAAAATTTGAGAGAAATTCCAAAAACATCAACAAAATGGTCATTTGCGCCCTCAAGTGTGCATTTGCACCCTGGTAGTGTCATTTATGCCCTCCATGTTCTTGGCCACTTTTACCTGACATACAAGTGTCCAAATCAGGCCCAAGATGGCTTGTTGGAAATCCCTTCCAGTCCTCTTTCTGAATATGCCTCCAATTTTGAAAATGAAGGTCATTTGCCCCCTCAGAAAGTCATTCTCCCAAGACTAATATCTGCACAGCGCCTAGGTCAATACAGGGGTAGAAAGGTCATTTTTAGGTGTTTTTTTTTACCTTTTCACCTATCAAAATTGCAAAAAAAGGCTGGAAACATGGTTTTCTAGAATGCTTATGTCTTTAGGAATCCAATGGTAGCTTTATATCCCTCAAAAAGTGCCCCAATAATTTGTGTAGCGCTTAGGGTGTTGCGAAAATGACCAAATTTCTGCTAAATGCTTGTTACAAAAAACTCAGAAAATTCCATATTTTGAAAAAAAGTTCCAAAATGCCTCAAAATTTGTAGAATATATGATGATGATTTGTCTAAGCTTAGAGGGAAGCCTCAACAAGAATGTCAAATTTCTTCTTCTCTTCCATGGTCAAATCATCAATTTTTGCAATGCCTCTTTTGAGCTCGGCCATTGCAATTTTTTCCTTTAGGGCATGGTGTTTGACTTTCCTCCTCAATAGTTCATTGTCTTTGTTAGATTTTGCTAGAATCTTATCCAAGTGATGATTGACTCTGTTAGTCATCAATAATTTTTGCTATCAGTAGATGACTAAATACTTGTCCTAGATTTCTAAAAACAAGATTCATGAATATTGTGAGTTTTAGAAATCTCACTTCCTTCATTATCCTTAAAACAAAATTTTCACTATTTCACTACTCTATCATTCCCTGGTTCCTACCACTCCTAAAATACCCCTCATGGACTCATGTCACTCATATTTATTCTATTTTTCCACCCATAACCTCAGCACCCTGTTTTTCCTTTACCTCACCCCTCCACTTGCCATCTAGGATCACCAACCAACCTACTCTTTCCCATGTTCACCAGATACTTCAAGCATTGATGGTCTCAAAAATATCTCTGTAGGCTCTTTAGATAAATCAAGTACATTGGATTTTGGATCTTTGATATATCACTTTGTAAAAAACTTTGTTTTTCATACTTGAAGACCCTAAGTCAAGCTTTCAGTCAAAGGACAAGTCAAAGGTGTTTTCTACCAGGTCACTAGGGTTTCATAGGTTGTAGGGTTATCTTTGGTGTTCTAAATCCTTGTTTTTCATGTGCTAGAAGCTCAATCAAATGTGAAATAAGGTCAACACCTGTTTGTCCAAGATAAATCAGAAAATTCTCCAAGGAAGACCTCCTTCTCAACTTCAAGTTCTGCAAATGCTAACTATTTATTTTGACATTTCTACAGAAGAGTCAAGGTGACTATCAGCAGAAAAATTGGTAAGGTAAGGGGCCTACTCCTGATTAAAGATATACACAAGAAAATGGAGGAGGAAGCAGCTTATGTTCAAGAAGAATCAGGGTTCCTAAGACTGATTGGGCCAGCAGTGTGCCAAGCAAGGAGCCAATGCAGCAAATAACATGGAGGAGGCATACCAAATGAACCAAACATGGAAGATGTTTCTTAGAAATTATAAATGAAAAAGGGAAAAAGGTGAGGTGAACTGAACAGAAATGAATAAACTTGAAAGGGCTATCGAGAACTTAGAATACAATACTAATAATTCTTCTCAAACAGCCCAAAAATCTAAGGTTTTGGAAAGATAGGCAAGGGAGATGAAATGAAGATGATAGGCCTCCATGATGACAGTAGACAGAAGGTTTGAAGAGACTGTTGTGGGTGACTTCCAAAGTTTGCTAAGGTAAAATGTTTCACTACCTCAAAAGGAAAGAATGCAAAGAGTATCAATATAAGGAAGGTCAAACCTTCATTTTCAGTCATTTGCACTCAATGATCAAAGGAATAAAATCATAAGGTTGAGTTTCAAGATGGAAAGACAAGTTGATCATGAGGTTGTTGTTATGTAACTGAATGTGTCAAACACCAAGAAACATCAAAAGGGGCTAAATCAGTATGTCATGGCACCTACAAATCATAAGTGGCCAAAAGAGGAGATATCATACATGATTGTGAAGACTATGGTAATTGTCAGGGATGGATTTATCATGCCTCAAGAAAATCAGTAAGGAAATAAATCATGTTTTCAGGTCACCCCCACTAAGAAATGTCAAAAGGGGTAAAAACATGATTTCAACTTCACAATGCAAGCAAAAAGTATTTTTGACAGTGCTAGGGTAAGGACAGGTCCCTCGAAGATGTTTTAAAGAGCTTACCATTACTGAATGAGCTAAAAAGATGTGTTAGATTTCAAAATAACAGAGAAGGCAGTTTTTGGTTTTTTGCTATGAAAAAATGAGTGAAACAGACCCTCAAGGCTAAAGAAGGACCATTTCATTTCTCCAGCAAATTTCCATCAAGATAGAAAGGAGCCACTTAAAAATTTTCAAGTCACCTGCACAGCAAATGTAAAAAATCTAGTGAAAGACAAAAAGGATCAAAAACATTAGCAAAGTGGGTTTTTCTAAAAATCAATTTATCACCCTAGACCATCAAGGGCCTTTTTTACCCTTCACTCAACTCATTGTGCACATACAAAGATAGCCAGATCATCCAAGAGGAAAATTCAGGAGTTTTAGTGAAAAATTGACCAAGTTGCCTGGCGCTGCGCGTTCGTGCAGGCGCTACGCTTACAGCACTTGGCGCTATGCATTCAGGAGTTTTTACAGTGTAAATTTACACTGCGTTGTGTGTTCAGGGGAACGTGTTGTGCGTTGAGACAGGCGCTACCTGTTCGCCTAGAATTTCCCTGCAGACACAGTGAACATGCCCAGCGCTGCGCCTAGGAGAGCCCGACAGGCCTGAACGCGTGCAAGCGCTATGCTCAGGAGGCCCGACAGGCCTGAAGACATGCAGGCGCTGCGCTCAGGAGGCTCGACACCTGAAAACATGTTCAAGCGCTACGCCTAAGCCAGAAACCCTCCTCCACCCACAAATTTCTAAAAAATGATGAAAGGACACCTCCAAGTTGCATCCAAGGACCTGCAAAGACATTGAAATTTGGTAGGTGGATGTTCTTTTCCTTATCCTCCAAGTGAATTTGATGATTCGATGATTAAAGGTATTAACCAAACCCTAATTCCTCATGAAAAACACTTTGTTTTGACCTCCAAGCAAGAATTTATCAGTCTTCACTCCTACTCTCAAGTTTCACAAGAAGGCCTAGGGTTGTTTAAAGGCAACACTAATAACCATGACAGGAGAAGAAGGGAGTGTTAGCAGTGAAGGAGGCCAAGTACCTATGAGGCAAAAGCACAAGGGTGGGAAGGTTAATAGATTTGAACCCCAAGACACTGTGGAGCTTGCTGCCTCTCCCATGATTCTCACATGCTTTCAAAATGTAGGGTGTTTCTAGTTTTGTGAAAAAGGTCTAACAAGTACAAAATCACCCAGAGCTCACAAGGTTAGTCATTCTTAACCTACATAGAAAACAATCAAGATTTGCAGGGATGACCTTTGAACTCTCATCAGATGCCATTTGTAGTGCTACAAGTATACCTGATGTTGGTGAAAAATGGTTTAAAAGGGAAAAGTTGGACATGAGCTGCTATGAGCCATTTCTCAAACCTAGGTATAAAGAAGGATGCAAGACTATTTTCCCTTTCTCACACCTGCTAGGTATGCACCCTTGATGACGGTCATCGTGAAATATTTTACCTGTGAGGGAAGGTATTCTAGACTCTAATCCTATCATATCATATTTCTCATGCACTTCACTAGGGTCAAGCTGCTTCATTTTCCCTACTACCTCTATAGGAATATTGACAAGATGTCTTATGTTGTCCGAAGGAGGAACTATTCCCAACAAATGAAAATTTTGTTCCATCACTCCTTGATCAAGATGGTTGTGCTACATCAATTGGAGAAAAAAGGCATACCTTGGGAGGTGTTCATAGCTCTTGAAGTGTTCACAAGCCCACAGCCCCATCATCAGCCAAATTTACCCTCATCATCTCATCCTCCTCCCTCTACTCCTCCATCACCTCCTACTGATCATGCCTCATCATCTACACAAGTATCCTCTCCTAAATAAAACCTCCCTTCCTCACACTCTCCTAATGCATCAGATCAAGGAGGAAGTGGCAGTGAACAAGCAAGCGACCATGAGAATGAGGGTGACAATGAATCAGAGCATGATAATGAGGGTGATGATGAGTCAAGCCAACAAGAAGCATAAAACATGGAAACGGAGGGAGATGATAACAGTGAAGGAAATGAAGAATCTAACATTGGAAATGAATTAAGAAGTGATGAAGAAGAGGTCAACAATGAAGCAAAAGACATGGAGGTGGATAATAATGAATATTAGGCAAGTGACAAAGAAATAGAGAATGATCCTAAGGATAGCAGTGAGACTAAGAGCCCTAATGACAATCAAAACAGTGAGGCTCATAGTCATGACAGAGATGAGGGAAAATATGAAGAGATCAGCCAAAATGAAGATGATAACAATAAATAAAATGAAGAGGCTAAAGACAACATGGACACCAATGAAGCAAGCCTCAGTGAGGAATAGGACAACAAGGAAAATGAAAACAGTGACATTAATGAAGCAAACATCAGTGAGGAAGAAGAGAGTCATGACAGTCATGAAAAAAGTGAAGAAAATGAAGAGCCTGATAGTGAAAATGAAGATCATAACAACGATGAGGCAAGCAGCTACAATGAGGAACAAAATGGAAGTGCAAAAATTAGTGAAGAGACTAAAAGTGAGGCTGATGTTGAAGGTAAAGAGGTAATCAACAGTCCAGGTGATGAAGAGGAAGACATGGAAACAAATGATCTTAGCCATGATGAAAACACCAAAATGAGCAGATTTGATCCTTTTTCATTGGTATGTTGGCAATATGATGTTGAGTGTTGTCCTTGATGGCAACCCACTTGATAAAGATGATGGCAACCTACTTGATGAAGATGAATTGTGTCTTGATGAACTTGCTAAATGGTGTAAATCTGATGTATATACAATGAGTACAGAAGGTAATGATGGAAGGAATGTCAGTATGTGCTAGAACATGATGAAAAGAGTATGTCTCAAGGCATACGCGGATTTTTCTAGACAAAGTAGCGTATGCACGCGGGAAATAACGTGCCAAGTCGCGTATGGGCAAAAGCGCTCATAAAGTGCAAAACCAGGGGTAACCACCATGGTATTGACCCATTGTATTGAGTAATGATTCGTCTATGTGACCCCGTCCAGGAATACCATCGGAAGTAATGTAGTTTTGGCTCATGATATTGAAAAAGGGTAAACCTATATAAAGAGAAGAAATTCATTGTGCAAATCATGAGCGTGAGTGCAAGATGTCTGAGCTTGAATGAATACTTCTCTCTGAAGTATATCTGAATGGAAAGGGTTACAGTTGAATTATAGATCTGAATGCATGATGCACCAATGAAGAATATGATGAAGAAGGGTATCTAGATCTGAAATATATTTGTATTTGCTAGATCTGTTTATGGAATGCTTAGATCTGAGATGAGGCGAAAATATGTCTGAAGTAAAGGGTAAAATCTGTGTGATGTATCTGTTCTGAAGAATTGCAATGACCTAAACGTCTGAAGAACCATACGCTAGTTTGCCACAGAGGAAGCGCGTATATACGCGGGTTTGCTGAAGAGAAAGCGCGTATGGGCAGAGAAATTAGTTCTATAATATGTACAGAAGTATACGCAGGTTTATATGGTCGAAGGCGCGATACACCAGGATCGCTGAAAGGAGGGTGCGTATGCAAAACTAGGTTTGGCGAAACTGTGTAAGAAATGTCTCCATCTACTCGATGGTTTAGTCATATCCGTAAGTGAGTTAAGGTATCGCCTTGATGTATGATTGAGCTTAAATGTATGGAGGGGTCCAGTGAAAATTGGATGAAACTTGGTCCAGAGGTGTCGTAGGTTGTAGCCTTCTACTGTGGGGTTGAAGCTCTCTCCGTGAGGCCGGTAAAATGAGTATAGGTCGTAGTCTCCTTCCAGGTCGCCCGGTAAACGAGAGCAAGGGGTAGTAGCTCCCTTCCAGGAGAGGTTGGTAAACGAGAGCAGGGGGTTGTAGCTCCCTTCCAGGAGAGGCTGGTAAACGAGAGAAGGTTGTAGCCTTCTGCAGGTGGGTGCCTGCGTGCTGGTATGAATCTGCGCTAGTACATTGTTGTAAGATGTTTTCTTTATAATAAATATTGAAGACAGAGACGACGACAGCGGTGGTTTTCTCCTGAATTGGGTTTCCACCTTAAATCCTGGTGTTCATGTGTGATCCTTATGTGTGATGATTTATTCTGTTGTTACTGCACATGTTTACTGTTAACTAAACATCATAAGAATGAATGTTGCATAGATCTAAGTAAAGATTTAACTGCATAATAATATCTCTGTGTATACGCGAGTTTAATGAAGGAGATCCGCATGTATACGCTAGTCGGCTTTAGCAAAGTAGCGTATGGGTTTTGAAGTAAAGAAAAGTAAAAATATTTGAGTATGCCCTAAATACTGATTCACCCCCCCTCTCAGTATTTTTCCCAACAATTGGTATTAGAGCCAGGTTCTTCTGCAGATGCTTGATCGCTTGAAGGAGATCCGTAGCAATGGGAAGTCATGAAGGAGTAATGTCTATAAATCCACCTCTATTCAATGGAAGCAATTTGATATTCTGGAAGGTACGAGCAAAAGCATATCTGCAAAGTCTTGTTAAGTATGGGAACCGTGGAAGAAGGCTATCAATATCCGGCAAGTATTCCACTAATGCGGGCCGAAAGGAAGAAGTATGGAAATCAATGCCAAAGGTTGAATGTCTTATTAGGAAGCATGTCCGAACCGTACCTGCTAAAGTAATGCAGCTAAATTCAGCAAAAGAAATATGGGACAAAATCATTCTAAGCTATGAAGGAGATACAAAGGTAAAAAGTGCAAAACTCCAGACTCTCAGAATTGAATATGAAAATTTAAGGATGCATAGTGATGAAAGTATTGCCAATTTCTTCTTACGTCTAGATGATATTGTAAATCAAATGAGAAATTTGGGTGAAACCATAACCAATACTACTCTGGTGGAAAAAGTCTTAAGATCTTTGACTTCAAGGTTTGAATCTAAAGTATCAGCTATTGAAGAAAGGCAAGATCTGCAAACTCTTACTATTGTTCAATTACATGGTATCCTGACTGCTTATGAAATGAGACAAAGAGGTCCCTCTCAAATCAAAGAAGTTGTTTTTAAGGCATGTGCAAAAGGAAAATAAAGGGAAGATGTCAAGGAATCAAATTATATATCAGAAGAAGAAGAAGCAAATTTTGTGAGAAGACTCCAACTAGGAACCGAAATATTCAAAGGTAAGCTTCCCTTCAAGTGTTTTGCTTGTGGAAGAGTTATCACTATGGCGGCTAAATGTCCGTATAGAGAAAAACATGGTAAAGGGAAACATACTTGAAAAGAGGAAGAGTTATTATGCAAATGAAGATGATGATGAAGTACCAAAGGAAGATGAAGAAGATTCCGACCAAGCTCATACAAGTGCCTACAAAGAAGCAAAAGAAGAAGGTTACTCAAGGAAAGGAGATACCTCAGAAATCATGTATAGCAGAAATTGAAGGAGATGAAACAGGTATTGATCGTTGTTCTTGTATTTCACTTACCTGTATATACAAAAGTAAAGATAGTGAAAGTAACAGTATGGATCTAGAAGAAGCTGTCAAGATTAAAGATGAAGATCAGCAAAATTCATCTAAGGAGAGTGAATCTATAGACAAGTATCAAAGGTTTCATGCTTATGCATCCAATCGAATGAAAAGAATAGAAGCAGAAATTAACGATCTAAATGCAGATCTCGAAATATCAAAAAGGAAGAATGAAGGTATTGAAGCTGGAATCATCTCTCTACAAGCATATCTTGAAGCATCAAGTAAGAAGAATGAGGAACCGCTACAATCATTTGAAAAGGAATGACTTGAAGCAGAAATCATTTCCCTCAAAGAAGACCTGGATAAATCAAATAAGAAGAATGCAGGACTTGAAGTAGAAAACATATCTTTGAAAGTAAATCTCGAAGCATCGAAGAAGAAGAATGAAGAAATCTTATAAACTTTTGAAGAACAAGGAAATGGGTTGAAAGAAGAGATTCTAAATCTGAATGATCAAGTAGAAGATGGAAGAAGGAAAGAAGAAAGCATGAAAAAGAAATACCAAGTCCTGGAGGTGGAGGTAAACATTCTCAAAGGTAAATTATAAGAAAAAGTTAAACTTTTGAGGTTTCAAGATAGTACTAAGATTTTGGACAATATTCTGAGTAATCAAAGGTCTCTTGCTATCAAACTTGGTCTTGGTTTTCATGAAACTGTTAAAGGAGAATCTAGTTCACAAGGAAGTCCTAAAGATTCAAAGAAAGTCAATGCAAAACCTGAAGAGTTGAAAGAAACAAAATGTCAACCAACAATCATGAATTCTCAAAGGAAATCTTTTAACAATGTGAAATTTTCTTTAAATGTCATAATACAAGCATGTTATGTTACAACTGCGTGCTGCATCATTCTTTACCACTATCAAACAGATTCTCTTCAGAAAGGTACTATGGTAGCTTCAAGGGATATTGTTTTTCATGCAACAAGTATGGTCACAAAGCAGCTGATTGCAATAGGAGGAAGAACAGAGAAAAACACTATGATCCTTATGCTTACTTCTCTGGTCACATGAGATGTTATGCTTGTAACAAGTATGGACATGTAGCAAAAGAATGCAGGATGAACAGATCTGAGAAATTTGAAGATTTCCAGAACACTTTTAGAAAGCTCAAGAAAAGCTGGATAAAGAAGGAGGACCGGTCAGAAACGTAGGGAATATTGACCCTACTGTAGTCATCAGCTTCTGAAGCTTACTTCCGAATGACTGGTATAATGTGAAGATACATTATGGGGATGTATCGTCACAGGGGGAGAAATGTATGATGACTCTCATGGTTGATTTTATTTTTCTGGTTATATGTATTTCTGACAGAGCATCTGATATGAAGAAGATAGGTACAGGAAGTACAAGTTCAGGGGGAGATGAAGGAATGTGAAAATTTCTATGCTTCACTTTCCATACGTGGGTTCGATGAACAAAAGTCGCATATACACGCGAGTTCCAGCAGACACAGTCGCGTATGCATTAATGATAAGAGAATTTGTATGATAACGAGAAATGAGCATGTGTTCGTGGGGACATCGGGCCCCAGATCGTTAATGATCACATCGTCCATCGTTAAGAATTATTCTAGTTATACTCAGCACGAAATGATACTTGGTTTCTGATGTTGAAGATTATGGATGAGTCCTGTTGCTTTTTGATGTAGAATATTTGTTGCTGAGATGAAAGTCTTATAATTTAGAGATAAGGACAGATCATACAGAGATTGTTTCTGATGACTTGCTGATGAAGGTGTTCAGGTTGCACAAGTTAAGGAAGAGCACTGGTTCAGGGGGAGCTGCAGGTTGAATACTAATGATTTCATTGTTGGCACTATGACTGCTTATTCTTCGGTTATTGTGATACTGATGCTCAAATGATGATGGCTTGATACATGGTTTATTATGATGAGACTTTGAAAAATACCTATTTACTGTTTGCTAAAGTTTATCTATTGGATAAGATTTTAAGTATTATGATTCAGAGATAAGAATAGATCATGCAAAGTTTGTTACTATGGTTGAGATCTTTTCCCTACATATGTTACTTCATGTTAAATCTTAAAGATCATGGTGATGTTGGACCACATGGATGATTGATTGACACTTGTGTGAAGATGCTGTTCTGGTATGATAATTTCTCTTGGAAAGAATGTATCGATGCTGCAAAGAATTTGAAGGATTGGTTACTAATGTGTTTATGCTACAACCATTGGATGACGCTTGAAGACACAACTACATTGTTCTATCTATCTACATTCCAGGGAAGCATTCAAATATCTCAGAAAGAAGCTGAAAACTGTCTTTGCCTCACAGAGGATCAGATCTGGTTAAAATATAGAAGATGGTATTGGATACGCGGGTTTCCTGAAACACAGTCGCGTATCTACGCGAGTTCATGCACATAAACCGCGTATGTCCGATTGCCGACAAATTTCGTTTAGGTCGGCCTTTTTTTAGCACAACTGCTAGCATCGCTTTGGTATCTCCGGTATCTTTGGCGGTGTTCCGCCTCTTATAATATTGTTTCAATCTCCGATGTTTTAAATATGCCTTGATGTTTGGCTTCGAAAGTGTTCAAAGATGCACAAACTAAGGGGGAGCCTTAGTCATATGGAAAGGATGCTTGGATGGCGAAGTTGGAGCTGATAGCCTTGCCGAGCATTATACATTGTTACATTATAATGGTCCTAAATATGTTCTCTTTCTTAAGGTCTTTCTCCGGTTTTGGTCATAAAAAGTCATACTTGTAATTTGATGAAAAGGTCATGTTGAGACCCATGATGTAAATTGTAATATTCAGTCATGTAAGGACTTGTCAAATTTGTAAACCCACTTGGTTGGGTAGCTGAGTCAAATTTTGTAAAACCCACTTGGTTGGGTAGCTGAGTCAAAATGTGTAAACCCACTTGGTTGGGTACTTGAGTCTCATATGTAAATCCACTTGGTTGGATATTTGATGTAAGTATGAGTCTTTGGTGATAGGAATTTCATAGAGTCATGTACTTCATTGAAACATATGGATGAACTTTCAGCACGAACTCAAGAGGAGCATGATAATTTCAGTGCACATCAGATCTACAACGCCCTTCTTCTACATGAAGAGAAAAGGGGAGAGTGTGTTGGTTTTGATCCACCCTTTGCCCTTGATGTCAAAGGGGGAGAGTGACATGGTCTTTGAATAAAGATAATGTTTGTATTCTTAATGTACCTATCTCCGTTGTGGTGATCAAACACCATCGTGGTTTCCATCAAGTCCAAAGGGGGAGATTGTTGGCAATATGATGCCGAGTGTTGTCCTCGATGGCAACCCACTTGATAAAGATGATGGCAACCTACTTGATGAAGATGAATTGTGTCTTGATGAACTTGCTAAATGATGTAAATCTGATGTATATACAATGAGTACAGAAGGTAATGATGGAAGGAATGTCAGTATGTGCCAGAACATGATGAAAAGAGTATGTGTCAAGGCATACGCGGATTTGTCTAGACAAAGTAGCGTATGCACGCGGGAAATAACGTGCCAAGTCGTGTATGGGCAAAAGTGCTCATAAAGTGCAAAACCAGGGGTAACCACCATGGTATTGACCCATGGTATTCATTAATGATTCATCTATGTGACCCCGTCCAGGAATACCATCGGAAGTAATGTAGTTTTGGCTCATGGTATTGAAAAAGGGTAAAACTATATAAAGAGAAGAAATTCATTGTGCAAATGATGGAGTATGTCTGGCCAGTTGAAGGCTTCAAAGTATATCTGTAGGAAAGAATACAGTTGATGAGGACTGATGCACATACAATGAAGAATATGAACAAGAAGGGAAAATGATCCGAAATATATTTGTATTTGCTAGATATGTTTATGGAATGCTTAGATCTGAGATGAGGCGAACATCTGTCTGAAGTAAAGGGTAAAATCTGTGTGATGTATATGTTCTGAAGAATTGCAATGACCTATATGTCTGAAGAACCATACGCTAGTTTTCCACAGAGGAAGCGCGTATATACGCGGGTTTGCTGAAGAGAAAGCGCGTATGGGCAGAGAAATTAATTCTATAATATGTACAGAAGTATACACGGGTTTATATGGTCGAAGGCGCGTATATACACAGGATCAGTGAAAGGAAAGCGCGTATGCAAAACTAGGGTTTGCTGAAGTCTGTGGTAAGAAATGTCTGATCTATTCTGATGGTTTACTGATATCTCAGAAGTGAGTTATATGTATCGCTTGATGTATGATTGAGCTTAAATGTATGGAGTGGGTCCGAAGGTGAAAAATCTTGAAACGTGGTCCATAGAGGTGTTGAGGGTTGTAGCCTTCTGGGTGAGGGGGTCAGTCTCTTCCAAGTGAGGCCGGCAAACGAGAGCAGGGGTCGTAGCCTCCTTCCGTGAGGCCGGTAAACGAGAGAAGCGAGTTCTCTTCCAGAGAGGTCGGTAACGCAGAGCAGGGGGTTTGCTTCCTTCAGAGAGGTCAGGAACGATGCGTGTGGGTGCCTCGCGTGTGGTAGGAGTCTACGCCAACACATTGTTGTAAGATGTTTTCTCTATAATAAAATATTGAAGGCTGAGACAACGGCAGCGGTGGTTTTCTCTCGATTTGGGTTTCCACCTAAAAATCCTGGTGTTCATGTGTGTTGCTTATGAGTGATGATTTATTCTGTTGTTACTACACATGTTTATTGTTAACTAAAAATCAGAAGAATGAATGTTGCATAGATCTAAGTAAAGATTTAATTGCATAATAATATCTCTGTGTATACGCGATTTTAATGAAGGAGATCCGCGTGTATACAATAGTTGACTTCAGCAAAGTAGAGTATGGGTTTTGAAGTAAGGAAAAGTAAAAATTTTTGAGTATGCCCTAAATACCGATTCACCCCCCCCCCCCCCTCTCAGTATTTTTCCCAACATGGTATACCAAAGAGGGGAAAGGCATGTGTTTGCTGCCTCAAAAGGCAAGGGTTCATGCCTTCCACATCCTCTAAGCCACTAGATAAAGGCAAATAAAAGGTAAAGGAAGAAGAAGAAGATCAACATAAGGTTGAGAGAGAGTTTGAAATCATTCATATTAACAGTGACGAGGAGAATGAAGCAAGGATCTCAAACTTGCTCCTCCAAAACAAAGACACCCAAATTGAAGACCTCCAAGAAAATCTAGATAGGGCCAAGAGTGTGAATGATGTCCTTAAGATGCAGAACAGACAGCTAGGGGCACAAAATGCCATTTATAGAGGCTAGAGAAATTGAGCCCAGAAAGAAGCTCAAAGGCACAGGTAAAGCTAGAAGAATTCATGGGCAACTATGAGGAAAGTGAAGATGAAGAAGGGCAGTCTAGGAGGAGACCAAGAACCATGGGTTTAAAGAAGGCCTTGGCAAAACAGAGAGAACAAGAATCAGCCTTGGCAGAGCAGCTCCCTCTAGATGACCTGATTTCCATGGAGATAGAGTATGATCAGGAGCCTTGGCTAGAATGAGAAAACATACACTTGGAGGCCAAATTGGAGAAATCTAAAAAAGATCTTGATCTCCAAAGGAAAACTACCAAGCATTATGCCCGGAGAAACCAAATTGCAAGGGCTAAGCTAAAAATGGCCCATGCCAAAATACAAACATTAAAAGAGGAAAAAGACCAAGAAAACCTTGGAATCTTGGCTGAAGCTTATCTACAGGCCTCTCAAACCCCATAAGAAAGATATCCACCAATTTTGGGAAAATTTTGACAAATTTTGGTTTTTTGCAAATTTGAGGCCTCTAAGTGCAGCACCCTTGGCGCTACGCTTTCACCTTAGGAATCTTCAGGAGGAAAACTTTGTATTTTTGGAATCCTCAGCTCAATTATAGCATGCTCACCAACTTTCAGGTATTTTGGAGTTGATTTAAACCTCCAAAGGGTAAAAAAACACCCTATTTTTCACCTTTCTGCCTCATTTTCAGACCTGGCGCTGCGCCTACATAAGTTTTGAGAGTTTTCCTTTTTGGATAGGTTAATGGAGCCCAATCAGAAAAATAAGGGCATTTTTGGAAAGTAGACTCAGCAGGATTTCCATTGGGCGATCACAGAGCCAATTCTGACATCGGGAAGGTCATCAAAATTTGGCTGCAAGTGGACCTAGTTGCTCCCGTGCAGGCGATACGCATTCAGACCTCACTGTGCGTTTTTGGCCAAAAAGTCAACAAAAGACACTCATTAATGGAAAAATGATATTTTATTGTTTTTTGAGGCAAATCACTCCAAAGTTAGGTGCTAGGAGTTATTTTTGCATTTATTTCGTGAGATATTTTGTGCCTTGGGCCTTGCATGGTCTCTTGGGCATAAATAACATTTATGACTATTTTTGACATTTTCAAACCCTAGTTAGGGTTTTTCCCTCCTTTGCTAGATAAATAGAGCATGAGGGCCTTATTGCAAAAGGTTTTCATTTGATGACTCTTGGGAGCAATACATAGATTTTCGAAGGTTGAAGAGAAATTGGTGTTGTGGAATTTGTGGATGGCTTGTTTTGCTTGATGATGGAGAAGGCTTGCTTGCAGGATCCCCGAGCTTGGTTAATGGTGTTGTGCTTATATTCAATTATTATTTTCTTATTTATCATTGTGTTTCATCCTTCTATATTGCAGTAGGACAAAGGTTTTAGACTAAGAAATGTTTTTCAAAGGCACCTTAGCTCTGTTTGTTCTTCATTGCCTTTATGTTTTCCTCTGCTAGGTCAGTTTAGAGAATTCTTAGTTGCTCTCTAGACCCACCCAAGATTTTTTATCTTATGAATGGTTCAATACAGTAGATATCAATGATGTTTTAAGGTTAGCCCTGTTTGTTTTATGTCACCAAAACATTTTTCTTGAGATCTTTCTTTGAAGTATCACTAATTAGGTTTTGCCAAAGAGGCTATGTTTCGATCATACCCTTTGTCCATTCTTGAAAATTTGCTTTGGAGGTCTTTATGGCTATGATCAATGATGTTTAGGAGTTCCCTCTTCTTTGACTAAAGTTATATGTTTTTCTTAAATGTTTTTCTAACCTTGAAGGTGAAATCACTAGAAGTTAAAAAAGTTCATTGCCTTCTATAGTTCACCTGATTGTTTGTCTTAAATGCCTATTTTCTTGAGTTGAATCAAAGAGTTATTGGTTTTCCCTGTCTTATGATTAATTCTTTATGCTAAATAGTGTCGAAGGCCCTTCTTGTTAAAGTATTTGACAAAGGATTCTTAACTACCCTTTGCCCTACTTTTTTCACAAACTTGATGTTCATCTCATCTCATACAAACCTTGAAAATTTGACCATGCTAGATTTGCCCTGTGATGCACCCTGATTCATTGTTGAACTTTCCATGAATTTTTATAAACTCCATATACCAATGACTTGAAGATTTCCTCACTCCATCTATTCTAACTGATCATCTACCCAACCAAAACAAACAAACAAACCCTAAACTTAACAACTAGCCTAAAATGAAACCCTAAAGCAAACAAGTTGACATGCTTTGCACAAAATAGAGAGAGCCATTTCTAAGTCCAGGAAGGCTAGGTCCTAGGACTCCAAAGACTGGTCTTATGTTACCCCTGTACATTTTTTCTCACCAATCTAACAAATTACGGGGACCTAACATAATGGCGATCACGGTGGGACTTTCTGATTAAGAACCAAGCTTATACATCCTTAGAAAACTCAAAATCCCTTATCAAATCATAGAAAACTAAAGTGTCATTCAGGAGTAGAATCTAATTGTTTCACCATCCTAGCAAAATGATGACTCAACTGGAGGACACTCATAGAAACCTCAGGGCTACATAAAGGAACTCAAAAAACTCCAAAAACATCCCTAGATTGGTTTTTTGTCAATAATTGGTGGTGGACCATAAATACATATCCTTAAAACAGCAAAAAAAATCCACCTAGCGACTCCATTAGCCTCCAGTAGGCCTACTAAATTTACTAGTTTTCATAGACTTCCCTAGGATTGTGTCAAATCAGCCATGAGAAGTTTAGAGGCTTAGTCACACGTTGTGTGAGTTTAGCAGACACCAAGAGAGGTCAGCCTTCTGAAAACAGTCATAAACTTTCAACCTCTCTACACTTTGAGTTCGAAATCTGGCTTCACAAAGGATTTGTAACAGATATCACCCGGACCCAAAACCTCCTACTATAGTTGATGACCCAGAAAATATTTTGTGGAAAAATTCTAAAATTGAAAACTCAACTACTGTTAGGACCATTCATAGAGCAAGTTCCATCCCTAAACATCTTATAGCCTTGCAATATCCCCAGTTTGACTTGCACCATACAAGAAACCTTTTCAGGACCAAGTCACAAAGTGGGATTGACCAGACTTACCTTGAACCCATAGATTTGCAGCAGAGTTCTAGTAGAGAAGCCTCTCCTTCCACTCCTCCTGACTTTCAGATTCTCCATCACTTTGGCTCTTTTCATACCAAGTCTACTCAAAATCAGTTTGCTGCTCCGAGTACTTCCACCACCCCCATCCACACATCCACTGTGCAAAACACTCCATTTCATCCTCCACCTCCTCTCACAAACCCTCCCCTTGTAAATCCTCCTTGGATTACATTAGCTCCCATCATGGCAGCATGGTATGCCCCCCTGGCACTACCATAACCTTTGTTACCTTTGCCAAATGACTACCAATCCAAAATCCCTCACTTCACTAGAGCTGAATCTACCACTACCCAACAACATGTAGATAGGATGAATGATGCTTTTCATTACATGGAATTAGAAGAGGAGACCATAAAAATGAGGATCTTTGCCCAAATATTAGGAGGAGAAGCCAAGAAATGGTTCAAAATCTTGACTCCTAACAACATACATGATCTCCCTTCCCTCTACCAGACATTCATAAGCAAGTGGGAAATTAAGAAAAACCCTCTCCAAATCCTCTCAAAATATAAAAACCTTAAGATAAATGTCAAGGAAAGTGTCCAAGACTATTTCACTAGGTTCAATAGTGTGTACAATGCTCTCCCACCTCACATGAAACCCCCACAAGGCCTAGCACTAGTGAAATTTCCATAAGGATTTGATCTAGACATGACCTACCAATTGAGAGAGAAAGACCTCTTAACTTTAGAAGAAATGAAAAGGGGAGTTGTGAGTTCAAAGGCTAACCTGATTGAAAAGAGGGCTAGGATGAGGTCAGAAAATAGAGTTACCTATAAAGATGAAACTATGGCCTCAACCTCCTCATCTGATGCCAAGATTGACAATCTAGTTAGAACAATAGAGAGAATGATGGAAAGGATAAACTTAAATGAAAGAGTACCTCCTAGGGAAAACCAAGCAAATCCCCAAAACAAAAATAGGAATCCAAACTTCAGAAGAGACCCTCCCCAAAACAGACTAAGAGACAATGACCAACAAATCAAGCCTCCTTTCCAAGATAGTTATGTAGATGAAGAGGGAAGAGAGACTGAAGAACCTGAAGAAAACCATGTAAACTTGATAGGTTCTGATAGTGAGGGTGATGTTTTTCTCACTGAAGAAGAACAAGGTTTATTTTCCTCAGGTCAAACTGAAACAAACTATGAGGATTTTGAAGACTAACAATTAGGATTTGAAAATTCCATAATGGAGGTCCATAGGCAATATGACCTTAGGAGAAAAAAGAACCAAGAATCCTCCAAGAAAAATGAAGCAGACACTGTTGTTAGGAACACCCCTGAAAATATTCCTAAGAGGATAGCAGATAGTACCAACACCATGGCTAAGAAAGCTGATCCAAACAAAGACAAAATCAGCTAGCAAAATGGTAACCCAAGCTGCCCTAGTGCATCTACTAGTGGCCCTGAGAAAACTCTTTTGTCCAAAGTCCCAAATCATAATCAGCAAACTAAACTTGTAGAAAAAATTATGGGTGATAAAACTGATGTAAATATGCCCAAAACACAAATACCTTTCCGTTTTGAAGGAGAGATTTCTAAGATCAAGATAACCATACCTCTCACTGAATTGATAACCCGAGATATGTACAAGTCCCAAGTTTTGAAAGTTTTGAACATGGGAAATGATACCGACACTCTAAACTTGGCTGATGACAAACTAGAACTGTTGTTTGGACCTGCAGTAGAGGGAAAATATCAAGAAGGAGTTATTCCTCCTTTCTATGTTAGCCTAAACATACATGAAAAAATCTTACACAATGCCATGTTGAACTCTGGTGCTTCTCACAACCTCATGCCAAAGGTAGTGATGGAGGGATTAGGCATGGAAATAACCAAACCCTACAAATACCTATATTCTTTTGATTCAAGCAGAGCCAAGTGTTTGGGTCTAATCAAGGACCTATGTGTCAATCTGGCACAAATCCCTGCTAAGGGCCTGGTCATGGACATAGTAGTGGCTGACATTCCCCCCAAGTATGGCATGCGTTTATCTAGATCCCGGGGAGCCAAACTTCATGGGAACCTCCAACTAGACATGTCATATGCTACCATCCTTGTTTTTAACCAAACAAGGAGATTATACCGGGAATCGCACATGAAGTATATGGTTAGCAGCCAAGAAAGGCCAAACAACACACCTCTTTTATTCCATCCATTCAGATCTTGACTCATTCATTTTATGTAATGAAGAGGAAATTGATCAGCAGGTAAATGAAATTGAGACAGATCTAGACATTCCACAACAGTCAAACCAGGCACTGCATGAAGAATTCAACGACCAAAACTCTAGAAACCCGAAACAACAACACGATGGCAAAGTTGAGCTTAATTTTCTGCAAACTGAAAATAAAATTGCAAAACAAAAACCAAGCTTAGAGTCTGAACAAGGTTGCTCAAATGAAGAACAAACATAAAAAACAGAACCATTCCCTTCTGCCAATATAAAAATGTTGGAACACTTTCATATGGCAGAACTTTCTAGAAACCTGGATCAAAATAACCTTAAGGTCTTGCAATAGAAATATAACTCATCACCAAAGGGCTTTGTCACTTCGGAAGAGTTGTTGGATTCAAAAAATGGTGTTAAGAAGCCTAAAGTGGTATCTACTGAGGTTGACATAGAAGAATACAACATAGGCGGCCTAGAAAAACCCAAGATGATCAGGTTATCCAAAACTTTTTCACCTTACATAAAACAGAAATACATAAGACTGTGCAAAGAGTTTAAATATGATTTTTCATATGGTGATGAAAGCATAAAACCTTATGACACAAACATTATTCAAAGTAGTATCCCTTTCAAGAAAAACCAGAAATATTCAGAGCAAATTGTGTCACTAATAAAGAAATCAAAGGGGTATAGGCTATGTATAGACTTTAGAAACCCAAATCAAACCTCCCTGAAGAACAAATACCCTTTTCCTAAGATAAATCATACACTGCAAAGGGTAGAAGGTTCTAACAAGATGTCATTGCTTGATAGTGTTTCAGATTACAATCAGGTGATAATACTTCCAACTGATCAGCATAAAGCCACTTTCAAAGCACCTTGGGGCATCTACATATATGATCAAATGCCTTCTAGGTTAAGGAGTGCAGAAGCTACTTTCCAAAGGGCCATGGCTCTTGATTTAAGTTACTCCACCATGATATACATTGATGACGTCATTGTCTATTTTAAAACTAATGAAGAATACCTTTTTCACCTCAGAAAGATCTTTAACAGAAGCAAAGTTCAGAAGCAAAAACAAAAGAAAAAATCAATGAGAAAGTATAAAGGAAAGCATGACAAGTTTTAGAATTTGTGGAAAGATCATTCCATCATCCATTCAAGTAGAGATAACAATGTTTTCTGTTTACAATAGGTGGATGGAGAAGAGTTGTTTGGGGATCCTGTCAATGAAAGGATGCTCAAGCACTACTATTGTTAGAATTCCTAAGTTTGAAGCTTTCATTCATTGTACATAACATTGTATGATGAAAAATCGGTAAGACAAAAACACAAAAACAAAGAAAGAAGGAAAAAGAGGGCAGATTTAAAGAAGAGGTACAGCCCCATACCCAAAAAAGAGTACTTCTGAAAGTGTGTGAGCCTAAATACCACTACTTGTTAAGAAAAAGAGTCTTGCTTAGTCATCTAGCCTAATCATGGTTGAACATGTTTTGAATTTCTACTGTTAGGTTAGCGAAAGAAGGCTTGTCAAATATTTTAAGCTTGACCTGTCAGTAGGAATAGATTAGGAGAAAAAGATGTTGGTTCTCAATGCTCAAATCTGAACCAAAGAGAAAGGTGGGGATGACTAACAAATGAAGAAACACAACCCTCATACTTTCTAGTTTGTTTGTATAAAAATAATGTCTGTGTGCAGATTTTCCCAATGCCACGGACCATGGTAAATCAGACTGCTTAATCCTGGTTCAAATCATGTTTTCAATTTCATGTCAATAGCTTAGAGAATGAAGTCTGTCAAATAGCCTAATCTTGACAGATGAATAGTCTAGATAGAGAATAAAAGAGTTCACTAGCATAATCTGAACTCTTGGAAGTGATAAGGGCACAAATAGATAGTTTGTTTTGCTTTCAAAAGAAAAAGAACGTTAAGGGTTTTCCAGTCCAAATGCACCCACAAGAAGAAAAAAATGATAGGCAAAGGTATGTTGGGTAGGTAAAGATGAGGTTGAAGCGATCATGTCTTTCAGATTCTTGAGATCATAGCTTCAAGAGAAACATCAACAAATGAAAGAAGAAAATATGCCCAATGGATGAGGCATTAGTCTTCATAAACTCAGAGATTTGATATATGAAGTTTTGGACACCTCCTGAAAAGGAGCTTCCCTCCCCAAGTGGAGCCACTGTTAGTCATCAATAATTTTTTCTATCTGTAGATGACTAAATGCTTGTCCTAGATTTCTAAAAACAAGATTCATGAATATTGTGAGTTTTAGAAATCTCACTGCCTTCATTGTCCTTAAAACAATTTTTTCACTATTTCACTACTCTGTCATTCCCTGGTTAGCCTACCACTCCTAAAATACCCCTAATGGGCTCATGCCACTCATGTTTATCCTATTTTTCCACCCATAACCTCAGCACTCTATTTTGCCTTTACCTCACCCCTCCACTTGCCATATAGGATCACCAACCAACCTACTCTTTCCCATGTTCACCAGATGCTTCAGGCATTGATGGTCCCAAAATTATCTTTGTAGGCTCTTTAGATAAATCAATTACATTGGATTTTGAATATTTGATACATCAATTTGTAAAAAGCTCTGTTTTTCATGCTTGAAGACCCGAAGTCAAGCTTTCAGTCAAAGGAGTTTTCCACCAGGTCACTAGGGTTTCATAGGTTGTAGGGTTATCTTTTGGTGTTCTAAATCCCTATTTTTCATGTGTTGAAGCTGAATCAAATGTGAAAGAAGGTTAGCACTTGCTTGTCCAAGATAAATCAGAAAAGTCTCCAAGGAAGACCTCCTTCTCAAGTTCAAGTTCTGCAAAGGCCAACTGTTCATTTTGACATTTCTGCAGGAGTGTCAAGGTGACTATTAGCAGAAAAATTGGTAAGGTAAGGGGCCTACTCTCATTAAAGATATACACAAGAAAATGGAGGAGGAAGAAGCTTATGTTGAAGAAGAATCAGGTTCCTAAGACTGATTGGGCCAGCAGTGTGCCAAGCAAGGAGCCAATGCAACAAATAACATGGAGGAGGCATACCAAATGAACCAAACATGGAAGATGTTTCTTAGAAATTATAAATCAAAAAGGGAAAAAGGTGAGGTGAACTGAACAGAAATGAATGAACTTGAAAGGGCTATAGAGAACTTAGAAGACAACACTAATAATTCTTCTCAAACAGCCCAGAAACCTAAGGTTTTGGAAAGATAGGCAAGGGAGATGAAATGAAGATGATAGGCCTCCATGATGACAACAGACAGAAGGTTTGAAGAGACTATTGTAGGTGACTTCCAGAGTTTGCTAAGGTAAAGTGTTTCATTGCCTCAAAGGGAAATAATGCAAAGAGTATCAGTATAAGGAAGGTCAAGCTTTCATTTTCAGTCATTTGCACTCAATGATCAAAGGAATAAAAGCATAGGGTTGAGTTTCAAGATGGAAAGCCAAGCTGATCAGGAAGTTTTTGTTATGTAACTGAATGTGTCAAACACCAAGAAACATCAAAAGGGGATAAATCAGTATGGCATGGCACCTACAAATTAGAAGTGGCCAAAAGAGGAGATAGCATACATGATTGTGAAGACTATGGTAATTGGCATGGATGGATTTATCATGCCTCAAGAAAATCAGTAAGAAGGGAAGAAATCATGTTTTCAGGTCACCCCCACTAAAAAATGTCAAAAGGGGTAAAAACATGATTTCAACTTCACAATGCAAGAAAAAATAAGTTTTGACAGTGCTAGGGTAAGGACAGGTCCCTCAAAGATGTTTTAAATAGCTTACCATTACTAAATGAGCTAAAAATATGTGTTAGATTTGAAAATAACAGAGAAGGTAGTTTTTGGTTTTCTGCTATGACATGAGTGAAACAGACCCTCAAGGCTAAAGAAGGACCATTTCATTTCTCCAGCAAGTTTCCATCAAGAGAAAAAGGAGCCACTTAAAAATTTTCAAGTCACCCGCATAGCAAATGGTAAAAAGGTTAGTGAAAAGATAAAAGGGCTCAAAAACATTACAAAGTGAGTTTTTCTAAAAATCAATTTTATCTCCCTATACCATAAAGGGTCTTCTTCCTTCACTCAACCTTACTGTGTACATACAAAGATAGCTAGAGCATCCAAGTGGGTACCCTGAGTTTCAATGCCTGAAAATTGAGCAAAAGCAAATGGTTGCGCTGCTCGTGTAAGGCTTACACTTACAAAGACACCCGCCACGTATCTGTGGAGTTTTTATAGTGTAACTATAATCGTTTGCGTATTCGTGGGAATGCACTGCGTCAGACAAGGGCCATCCGTTTTCTGTGACTTCCTACAGACATGTAATGGGAACCCACCTGGCCACAGCGCCTGTGAGAGCCCGACAAGCTCGAATACCTGTAGGCGACGCTAAGAGGCCTGGGAAGGCTCGAACGCGTGCGGCACCGCGCCGGAGGCTCCGACACCCGACGCATAAAATTGGTAATCGTGCCTGCCTCAAAAACCCTCCTCCACCTACAAATTTCCAAATGACGAAAGGACACCTAAGCCGCATCCAAGTGACCTTCAAAGACATTGAAATTGGTGGTGTGATGTCTTTTCAGGCTTGACTCCTTTCCCACCAATAGATTTGATGATTTAATGGTTAAAGGAAATTGGTCAAAACCCTAATGACTAGAAACCCTAAGTCCTCATGACAAACACTCTGTTTTGACCTCCAAGTAAGAATACGCCTCTCACTCCCTCCCCGTCAAGTTTCACAAGCAGGCCTAAGGTTGTTTAAAAACAACAGAAGTCAAAATGTCAGGAGAAGAAGGGAGTGTTAGCAGTGAAGGAATCCAAGTGCCTATGAGGCAAAAGCACAAGGGTGGGAAGGGTAATAGATTTGAACCCCAAGACATTGTGGATCTTACTACCTCTCCCATGATTCTCACATGCTTTCAAAATGTAGGGTGTTTCCAGTTTTGTGAAAAGGTCCAACAAGTACAAAATCACCCAGAGCTCACAAGGTTATTCATTCTCAACCTACATAACAAACAATCAAGCTTTGCAGGGGTGACCTTTGAACTCTCATCAGATGCCATTTCTAGTGCTACAGGTATACCTGATGTTGGTGAAAAATGGTTTAAAAGGGAAAAGTTGGACATGAGATGCTATGAGATATTTCTCAAGCCTAGGTACAAAAAAGGCTACAAAACTATTTTCCCTTTCTCACACTTGCTGGAGAGGTATACACCCTTGATGAGGGTCATCATGAAATATTTTACATGTGAGGGGAGATACTCTAGGCTCTACTCCTACCATATCAGATTACTTATGCATTTTACTAGGGTTAAAATGCTTCAATTACCCTACAAATTGTATAGGAGTATCAACAAGATGTCTTCTGTTGTCTGAAGGAGGAGTTATTCCCAGCAAATGCAGATTTTGTTCCACCACTCCTTGATCAAGATGGTGGTGCTACATCAGTTGGAGCAAAAAGGCATACCTTGGGATGTGTTCATTACTCATGAAATATTCACAAGCCCACAGCCCCATCATCATACAAATTTACCCTCATCATCTCATCCTCCTCCCTCTTCTCCTCCATCACCTACTACTAATCATGCCTCATCATCTACACAAATATCCTCTCCTCAAGAAAACCTCCCTTCCTCATCTTCTCCTAATGCATCAGATCAAGAAGGAAGTGGCAGTGAACAAGAAAGTGACCATGAGGGTGAGGGTGACAATGAATCAAACCAAAATGAATATTAGGGTGATGCTGAGTCAAGCCAACAAGAAGCAGAAAACATGGAAACATAGGGAGAGGATAACAATGAAGAAAATGAGGAAGCTGGCAATGGAAATGAATTAAGCAGTGATGAAGAAGAGGTCAGCAATGAAGCAGAAGACATGGAGGTGGATAATAATGAAGATGAGGCAAGTGACAAAGAAACAACGAATGATCTTAAGGAAAAAAGTGAGACTAAGAGCCCTAATGATAGTCAAAACAGTGAGGCTCCTTTTCATGACAGAGATGAGGGAAAAGATGAAGAGAGCAACCAAAATGAAGATGAAGATAGTGAGGAAAATGAAGAGGCTAAAGATAGCATAGACACCAATGAAGCAAGCATCAGTGAGGAACATGACATCAAGGAAAATGACAGTCATGAAAAAATGAATAAAATGAAGAGGCTGATAGTCAAAATGAAGATCACAACAATGATGAGGCAAGCAAATACAATGAGGAACAAAATAAAAGTGCTTAAATTGGTGAAGAGGCTAAAAGTGAGGCTGACGTTGAAGGTAAAGAGGTAAGCAACAGTCCAGGTAATGAAGAGGAAGACATGGAAATAAATGATGGCAGCCATGATGAAAACACCAAAATAAGCAGAGTTGAGCCTTTTTCATTGGTATAGCAAAGAGGGGAAAGGCATGTGTTTGCTGCCTCAAAAAGGCAAGGGGCCATGCCTTCCACATCCACTAAGCCACTAGATAAAGGAAAAGAAAAGGTAAAGGAAGAAGAATAAGACCAACATGACGTTGAGAGAGAGTTTGAAATCATTCATATTGATAGTGACGAGGAAAATGAAGCAAGGATCTCAAACTTGCTCCTCCCGAACAAAAATTCCCAAATTGAAGACCTTCAAGCAAATCTAGATAGGGCCAAGAGTGTGAATGATGTCCTTGAGATGGAGAACATGTAGTTAGGAGCACAAATTTCCATTTATGAGGCTAGAGAAATTAGAGCCCAAAAAGAAGCTCAAAGGGCAAAGGTAAAGCTAGAGGAATTCATGGGCACCTATGGAAAGTGAAGATGAATAAGGGTAGTCTAGGAGGAGACCAAGAACCATGGGTTTAAAGAAGGCCTTGGAAAAAAAAATAGAACAAGAATCATCCTTGGTAGAGCATCTCCCTCTAAGTGAGCTGCTTTCCATGGAGATAGAACATGATCGAGAGCCTTGGCTAGAAAGAGAAAATATACACTTAGAGGCTAAATTGGAGAAAGCCAATAAGGATCTTGATCTCCAAAGGAAGATGACCAAGCATTATGCCCGGAGAAGCCAAGTTGCAAGGGCAGCACTCAAAGAGTAAAAATACCAATAAAACCTTGGAATATTGGTTGAAGCTTTTCTACAAGCCTCTCCAACCCCATTAGGAAGACATCCACCAAATTTGGGAAAATTTTGACAAATTTTGGTTTTTTGCAAATTTTGAGGCCTTTAAGCGCAACACCCTTGGCGCTACGCTTTCATCTCAGACATCCTCAGAAGGAAATATTCGAATTTTTATAATCCTTAGCTCAATTACATAATTCTC
Organism: Pinus albicaulis; assembly: GCA_034641835.2. Taxonomy (NCBI): domain Eukaryota; kingdom Viridiplantae; phylum Streptophyta; class Pinopsida; order Pinales; family Pinaceae; genus Pinus; species Pinus albicaulis. Next base: position 775,010,751 of record CM076575.1, on the reverse strand, counting down.
ACCAATTTTTAGAGCACTTGGAGCATTTTTGGTCCCTCAAAAGGGTAAAAAACACCCTATTTTTCACCTTTTTGCCTCATTTTCAGGCTTGGCGCTGCGCCTAGAGAAGTTTTGGGAAATTTACATTTTGGATAGGTTAATTGAGCCCAATAAAAAAATCAAGGGCAGTTTTGGAAGGTAGACTCAATAGGCTTTCCAACTGGCCATCACAGAGCCAATTCCAACATCGAGAAGGTCATCAAAACTTGGCTGCGAATGGACCCAGTTTCTCCCCTGCAGGTGCTACGCGTTCAGACTTCACTGTGTGTTTTTGGCCAAAAAGTCAAAAAAACACACTCATTTATGGAAAAATGATATTTTAGTGTTTTTGGGGCAAATCACTCCAAATTTAGGTGCTAGGAGTTATTTTTTCATTTCTTTCATGAGATATTTTGTGCCTTGGGCATAAATGACATTTATGACTATTTTTGACATTTTCAAATCCTAATTAGGTTTTTTGACTTCCTTTTATATATAAATAGAGCATGAGGGCCTTATTGTAAAATTTTGGCATTTTATGACTCTTGAGATCAATGTATGGTTTTTTGGAGATTGAAGAAGAAATTGGTGTTGTGGAGTTTCTGAATGACTTGTTTTGATTGATGATGGAGAGGGCTCACTTGCAGGATCCCTAAGCTTGGTTAATGGTGATGTGCTTCTATTCATTTCATGTTTTCTTATGTATCATGTTGTTTCATCCTTCTATATTTCAGTAGGACAAAGGTTTTAGACTAAGAAATGTTTTTCAAAGGCACCTTAGCTTTGTTTGTTCTTCACTGCCTCTATGTTTTCCTCTACTAGGTCAGTTTAGAGAATTCTTAGTTGCTCTCTAGACCCAAACAAGATTTTTTATCTCATGAATGATTCAATATAGTAGTTATCAAAGATGTTTTATGGTTATCCCTGCTTGTTTTATGTCACTAAAACATTGTTCTTGAGATATTTCTTTGAAGTACCACTAATTAGGTTTTTCCAAAGAGGCTATGTTTCGATCTACCCTTTTTCCATGCTTGAATAGTTGTTTTGGAGATCTTTATCGCTATAATCAATGATTTTTAAGAGTTCCCTCTTCTTTGATTAAAGTTATATGTTTATCCTAAATGTTTTCTGACCTTGAAGGTGAAAACAATAGAAGTTAAATGAGTTTCTCACCTTCTATATTTCATTGGATTGTTTGTCTTAAATGCTTATTTGCTTGAGTTGAATCAAAGAGTTATTGGTTTACCCTATCTTATGATTACTTATTTATGCTAAATAGTGTTGAAGCCCCTTCTTGTTAAAGTATTTGAAAAAGGATTCTAACTACCCCTTCGTCTCTACTTTGTTCACAAACTTGATGTTCATCTCATCTCACACAAACCTTGAAAATCCTTTTGACCATGTTAGATTTGCCTTGATGATGCACCCTAATTCATTGTTGAATCCTTCATGACTTTTTATAGACTCATAGCCCAACACTCTGAATATTTCCTCACTCGATCTGTTCTACTGGATCATCTACCCAACCCAAACAAACAAACAAACCCTAAACTTAACAACTAGACTAAAATCAAACAAGTTCACATCATTTGCAAAAAATAGAGAGAGCCCTCTCTGAGTCCAGGAAGGCTAGGTCCTAGGACTCCAAAGACTATACTGATGTTACCCCTGTTCATTTGTTCTCACCAATCTAACAAATTACGGGGACCCACAGCTCTATCAAGCCATGGCTCCCTGTTTTCACTGATCACTATAGCAAGCTGCTCATTTAGGGTTAGTTGATCAGCAATCTCAGCTTCCCTTTGTCTTTCTAGAGCTAGAGCTATTTTCAACCCTCTAGTTCTAGGTTTCTTTCTTGGTGCTTGTTCCTCTTCATCATCAAGTAAGCCATACTTTTCAAGTGTTTCATCTAGCATGGCTTCGGCCTTTTCTGCCTCCCTTTGAGTAGTGACATACTTGACCTCATCAATGACCTATTTAGTCTTCAATTGCTCATTCTCCTGCTCAAGCAAGTTTATGACATATTTGGCCCTGTCAAGATTAGTTTGGAGCTCCTTAATCATGACATCCTTACCTATGATGGTTGCATTAGTGATTTTGTCATTTTCATCCTCATCTAGGTCAACAAGATGAAATTCTTGTTCTTATCATGAAGGTCCTCCTCATCATGACTGACTGTCTCAATCACCTTTTCTTTGCCCTTGTCCACCTGCTTTGTTGTAGAAGAAGGCATGGCCCCTTACACTCTATGTGGAGCAAACACATGCCCGTGGCCTCTCTAATAGGTTTTTGGCAATGGCTCAACCTCAACCATACTAGCCCACTTAGGCTCAATGTCCTCAATCCTACTAAGTGACCCAATGTCATGATGAGATGGAGATGAAGGAGGTGAAGGGGATTGATCTGATGTTGATGAATGTGCTATGGGCTAAGATGGAGGAATGGAAGTGTATGGCTGGGATGATGAAGGGACATTTTGTGCATGTTAAGTGGATGGCTCATTGAAAATATCATTAACTATGAAGGTACTTCATGCAATGTTTAGTTGATTGAGATGGTGGAGGACTATGATTTTAATGAGAGAATGATGAAATAGACTTCTCATTTGCTATTCATACTCCTTTTTCTGGTCAATGTATGCCATCTTCTTTATGCTCCAAAAAAGATAATAGGGTATGTTAAGCATCCTTACCCTGGTGAAATGCATTAAGAGCCGGATGTGATAGGAATAAAGCCTTGAAAATTTGCCTTCCCATGAAAAGTATTTCATGATTATCTTCATCATTGGCGCATATTTGTCCAAGAGGTGAGAAAAAGGAAAGAACCTCTTTGTCTAATTTTGGTGTCTTGGTTTTAAGAATAAGTCAAAGTCTTGTTTCTTCAAATTACCTTTCTTGAACCACTTCTCCCCAACATTTGGGATCCCGGTGGCAGCTGAAATAATAGCAGTGGATAGAGTAAAAGTGACACCAGCTAAAGTAACTTGGTTGTCATGGAGTCTAGATATGAAAAGTCTGGTCAGCATCGGATGGTGTTGGACCCTCTGAATTTTCTCACAAAAATCATAACAGCAACATGTTTGAAGCATGTCACAGTGGAGAAGCCAAGAGTTCCCTAGTGTTGGCATGTTCAAGTCTGAGCACTCTTCCTCCTTTATGTGGCCTCCTCACCTTTGTTTCCTCTCCTTCACTGAATGATGTGTTTTCTTCCTCTTCTGCCATGATGTTTTTGTCAAAACCCTAGGGATTAGGAATGGGGAATGGGAAAGGGAAAATGAGGGAGATGTTTGCTAGGGATGTGTGAAATGGGGGAGGGGATAAGGAGTAGTAATATGATGAGATTTAGGATAGGGATTTGGGGATTGGGAGCCTAGGTAGATGTAGCACCTAGGACTTAGGGTTTTGGGAGAAAGGTTTAGGAAAAGGGGATTTTGCAAATCAGGGATTTGGGAATGGATTTTTGTGAGTGTGGGAAGGATGCAAAGGGTAAGGGAGTGAAATTTCGGAGTTTTCAAAAGTGTAATGAGAATACTGGGGTTTTAAACAAATTCCTTCAAACACCAACTTGTACCCTAAACTTCACAATACTCAACATATGCACTTGATGAAAATGGTTTTAAATGGCATGAACTCTTAATTATTTGTTTGGAGGTTGATGAGTAGACTGAGGGAGCTTTAAAGATGATGTTTTTGCCACTTAAACACGTTTCTAGGGCGTGTTGGTCATTTTCGCCATCTATTAAGAATTTTCTCTCTCACCAGAGTGTTTGTGCCCTCAACAGAACATTTGCACCCTCAAATGAACATTTGTGCCCTCAACTGAACATTTACACCCTCGACTGAACATTTTCGCCCTGCCTTCAGTGTTTGCACCCTGACTTCAACATTTGCGCCCTCTGATTAGTTTTTGTTAGAAATTTCACCCAGAAACTCGAAATTTTGATCTTTTTGAGTGCTTGCTTGGTGTTTGAAGGAGACAAATAAATTTGAATTGATGTTAAGGAGTCATAAATAGCTAAGTGAATTTGAATTTAAATTAGAAAACCCACTTTTCCAATGTCTCATTTCACATTTTGAAAATATTTGTTGATTACCCTTTTCCTTTGTTTTTTTTGTCTTTGCAGGATGATGTTGCTGGAGTTTGGCACTTTTCATTTGATTTTGCTTCTCTTCAGTTTGGCATGTGAAGTTTTGAGTTGGCATCTTGGGACAGAACTTATTACATATTATGAGCATAAAATTACATTAAAAATTAAAAATAAATTACATCTATGTTTTGAATAAAATTACATCTTAGTATGAAAATCATACTTTAAAACCAAAATTACAACTTTAAAAATGATATTTACATGCTGATAAATCCTCTGCAGATGATTGAGAAACTTTTATTTGAGTCACTCTCACACCTTTGCTGACCTTATTGAGATGAAATGTTGTGTTATGGACCTTGAAAAATAAAACCTAGTTTGACCTAATGGGACCTTCAATGACTTGACTCCATCTTTGACTTTAACTGACATAATTTCATAATGAAATGGGATTTTAAGATTGCTTTATGCTCAACAATACATGAAGGTGGGTCATAAAATGGTGAAATTTTGAGGAAGAGTGAGGTTTTATGACTAGGGCTACCATCAGTGAATAAATTTTTTGCATGACCTAATGGAATAATAAAAATAATTCTAAGTGGGACCCCTAAAATGAATATGAAAAGAGTGATTTTGATCACTGATGGCAGAATGCACATTCTGAAACTAACAAAAGCATTACATTATGGGGAAGGAAACGGTCATCCACATAGACCACTGACCCCTGCAGTTCATACAGACACAAGCAAAGTAGCAAAACGATCGCCATAACAAAGGGTCCCCATATCTGCAATAGTTCCATTTGAACATTAAGTACAAGAAGGATAGCACTAATAATGTTGCAGACTGCCTCAGCCGACTGTTGGTTATGGTGTTGACCACTGTACTCAACTATTGTGGACATGAGACTTCAAGATGGCCACATCTTTACAAGAGTGATCCAGAATTTGGCACATCATTCCAGATGCTCCTGGAAGGCAAGAAAGTTCCAAACTTTCACTCAAGGATGTATTTTTATGCCACCTAGGACATCTTTGTGTTCCTTCAAGCGAACGTGCCAAGATGATTTGGGAGGCGCACCAAATTCGGGTCGCTCTACATTTTGGGGTAGAAAAAATAGTGGTAGTACTGCAGAAGTATTTTTATTGGCCAAACCTTTGACACAATGTTGGGAAGTACATCAAATCCTGCACTGCCTACACCATTTCCAAACCTAAAATCAAGAAGCAAGGCATGTATACTCCTCTGCCTACTCCTAGCCAACCCTTGGAATCCATATCTATGGATTACATGTTGGGTCTCCCTTCTACCAAGCATGGCAACGAATTTGTTTTCATGGTCGTCGACAGATTCTCTAAGATGGCCATTTTGGCGGCCTTGCAAGAAGAGTATCACAACAGAAGCCACTACCAAACTCTTCTTTGAAAGAGTGTGGGTATACATTGGTATCCCACAACCCATTATCTCAAATTGAGACAATAGGTTTCTAAGTACATTTTGTTCAAGCCTCTATTCGTTGTTGGATACCAAGCTCACTAAGTCCACGACCTTCCACCTACAAACTGATGGCCAAACAAAGGTTATCAACATGATGATCATGCAACATGTACAACTAAAAACATCCACGCACATGGGATGAAAGCCTCCCCTATGTCCAACATAGCTACAATATAGCTCTCCACAACTCAACTAAAAACAACCACTTTCAGGTGGGGTTAGGATTCCAGCCACTATGTCCCATTAATGTTTCCATGCCACTTGTAGCGACTCAGGAAGATTCGGCTCATGTCCAGTCCAAAGTTGGTAGATCTAATAGTTTCATTGAATGCATTCAACACATCCCGCCAGCAATTCCATGACATATTGGAAAAATCAAATGCTAAGTAAAACAACGACATGATAAACATTGGGTGCCACACAAATTCTAGGTGGGCGGCAAAGTTTGGTTATATTTGTAGAAGGAGCGTCTCACTGGGGCACACCACAAGATTCACCTACTAAAATATGGGCCTTACACCATCACTAAGGCTTTAGGAGACAATGCTTTCAAGCTCAACATTCCACCGTTCCTTGTCTTGCACCTAGTATTCAATGTGGATCGGTTGTGGCCATACTTTCCCCCATTGCAGGACACATCCGACATTGCTGAGCAGTTGACACCAACATAGCTCAACTCAAGTTGTATCGAATAGGCCACAAATGATAGGATCATGGACACACAGATCAAGAACACTCGCCAATAGAGGATCCAACTATATCGAGTTGTTAAAGCATGACAACTCCTTCATCGGGGAAAGTGGCTCACCAGGGACCAGGTTCAACAGAAATTTCCTCACCTCATGGAGGCTCTGCATGCAATGGGGAACATTTCTTACTAAGGGGGGATGACTGGTCCAGGTGTATATTGGTGGCCTCCAACCTATTCCACCTAGACCTCCTGTTGTGTAATATCCCAGATTGGGAATGCAGCAGTGCATAAGCACAATACTGGAATATCAGGGAGATATTAAATCACAAAATGTGTTGAGAAACACATTTCCATCAAATGAATGAAACAACAACAAAAAGGAGCTTTTCCACATCCTCACAAGTGGGGAAAATACAACAATTTGACCCTAAAAACGTTATTTCTAGAGATTTGCGTTTTAACGGGAAGAAATAACACTTGGTTCCCTTAAAATATAGATTTAGGCCCTCAAATACAAAAGGGGAACATAAAAAAATCTCTTTTGATAAGTTAAACATACCTCCCGGCCTCAAATCAGCTTAAAAATGGCCAAATCCCATGACTTAAGCTATGCAGAATTTCTGAAGCACATGACTGCGTGATTTAATGAGGGATTCTGCAACAATATGATAGAAAACCATATATCTAGAGTTTTATTAGGCAATATGCTGAGAAAACAGATATCTAGCCTCTTCAATACATTATTGAGATAACCCGACAAGGGTTTCTTGGAAGCTTGATGTACAAAAGAGAAGATCTGAATATTCAGCTCTAAAATAACATAGTATTACTACAAAATTACATAAACATAGCTGAATAATACAATAGATGGATGAGAATCCCTTCTTCTAGCTTTCCGGGAGAAGGGTTGGCCCTTTCCCAAGGAAACTAGCTCAAAAACAAGGGCTTAAACCCTGTTGCTGCAGCTCTATGAAAAATGACGCAGTTCCTGCAAGGGGCTACGCTGTAGGAGATGAGGAATAATTTTTCCAACTGCCAAGATGTGAAATGAGCTCAGAAATCTTCCTAGCTGATCTCTCAAGAGAAGGAAGGCTCCCTCTACTAAGAAACATACCCGGAAGTGGTGTTATCAAACCTCCACTGCAACACCCTACAACACAGCAGTATTATCTACAGAAATAACGTTGTAGCTGAAGACTGATGCTTGGCCTCAAGTCTGGATGTGGAGCAATTCAGTACAAAATCTCCCAAGAGGCCTCTCAAGGGAAGAGGTGGGATCCCCGCTCGGGAACACCCAGTGCTAAACAGCACAGCAACCCTGCTAAACAACAAGAGGAAGCAATAGTCTAAGCAGACCAATATCAAATGATAATATCAAAACATGAATAACAAAGGCTCCCATCATCTCCATATATAGCAAGTGAACCTCTTCACATTGGGTCTCATCCATATTTGCCACCAAGCTCATGCAAGTTGTCCTCCACTAAAATTGCGTTGTTCATCAAGGAGATTCAATGTATCTAGACAACGTTGTTGACTTGGTCAAGGTTGACTGAATCAACATGATCCAATCCCTGTTCACACCCAAAGGTGCTTAATCCATCTGCTTATTCTTCCTCCTTTCACATTAGGAGTGTATTTATTCCTTCAAAAGGAGTTTTATGGGCCTCCTACCCATTTATTCACCTACCTAGTGATAAAACAACTCTAATATTCCATTTAGCTTGAAGGCTAAATTTTTGGAACATTACATTTTGGTTTCATTAGTTTCCTTTATTATAACACAATTTACTATTTTTAGCAGTTTTTCATGTCCTGAACTTCCAGAGTTGTTTTGACACACTAAACAACATTTTTTGAGGTGTGCATAACTATGGCCCTATTGCAAATCTTGTAATACTCAAAGGGGCCTTTCTAACAAGGTATCATACATGCCAAATAGAGATCATATGACCAAGTTACGACCCTGAGAAGTTGGCTACCCAACTGACCCCAACAGGGCCCACAAAATTTTTTCGTTCCATCTCCTACGGTTAGGGTTTTGGTTGTTTAGGGTTTCCTTTCATTGTTCAATATTAAAAAGGCCCTTGAGCCTCAATGTAACATAGCTTAGAGGCATGTAGCCGCCACATCTCTTCTCAGAGATAAGATAGCATCGCCCAAGCTAGTTTATTTCCATTCTGTATGTAAGCATATTTTAGTTCCCTGATATTAATGAAATGAAGATTTATTTCTATTGTATCTTTGTGTTTTTTGTTTATATCTGTATTCTATTGCATTCATGTATAAGTCTGGATCACTTGAGATGGCATTAGACCTTCTCGGTGATTTTTAGATGAAGTTCGTAGATTTATGATCTGATATGCATTTATGACCTGTAACTTACACTTTTACCATATGTTTGACGAAATGTTTATCATGTTATAGGTAGTCTATGTCAAGTTCCTGCTTCAAGTTTGAAGGTCTAGCATTTTCATCATATAAAATGTGATTCTAAAAAGTTACAAGAAATTATGGGTAGTGGTCTGGATGCTAGCGTGGAAAAGTGGTTCAGATCTTGGAAATGTTGGAAGAAAACAAGGGAAATTAGGTCATAACCGCACGGAGGTAGGCCTCTGCATGTGGTTGGAGGCCTCTAACTACACTATTTCCTTGTTGTCTATGTAGTTAGGGTGTTAGGTTAGTGAAAAAAGGGTCCACCTCAGGGATTGGCCACCTGGGGTGGTTTGCAACCTTCTGAGTAGTATGTGGTCTCAGAGGGGTGTTAGTAAAGTTGTCGATTTTTCGACCCTACTTCCATAATTGGAACTTGGAGATCAGGTCATGTCATAGTAGCACTCTACTTCACATTTACCTAGAGGGCTTGTAAAAGTAGGTAAATATGGGGAGGACAGTTACACTAGGACAACATGGGATGACCAATCATAACTTGAGATGACTTGGAACAACTTGGAACACCTTGGACAAATGATTAATGGACAAGTCATCAAAGAGAAGTAAGTGAACAAATGGCACCTAGGTCCGCCTTAGAGTGAAGGGGCTTGTGAGTGCAAGAGAAGTATTGTACAAAATGAGACGCTTTAAAAATTCTAGGCATATGTGAAGGTTGTTCACAAAGAGTGTAAAGGAGCTCTGACATTGTGACAACTTCAAAGCTAGGAAAATAGGGTGAATTGCACTAGATGAGTGAAAATGAAGAGGATAAGGCTTGTAGCAGGTAGGCCTATGATTGGTTTAAGTGTTGGTTTGATAGTTCTTATAGGCAATTGTGCCTTGTGTAGTTGTAGTGTGTAAAGAAACATGGGTACTTGGTTGTGCTCCTTCATTGTACATTGTAATATCCTTCCTATAAATAAAGTTGAAGCATCCACCTAGGTTGCCACATATACTTGTGAATTATGGTTTCTTTACTTGGATAGATGTTATGTTCCGTGCTTTACTTTATGTTGGCTAAGTTATGAAATATCGTCTAAATCTAAGTATTACTGTGATGTTTTAAGGCTACGGTTGGATGTGTGCCTATACTTGGCAGCAATCTTCGTATACATATTCCAAGTCATCTAATTCTACAGTTGGATGTGTGCCTAAGAGTTTTAGGGGTTCAGTTGTGCAAGTGGAATGGTATTAAGGTAGGTGTGTGTTGTTCTATTTCAGTTTTGTAAAATGAGTCACAGATAATGACTATACTTCCTTATTATACTCCTTTTGTTGTAATATTGTTCATAATAAAAGATTAGACATCTACCTTGGGCATTCGCTTAACATGTGTTGTGGCTACTTGTATGTTAAATATTATTTCCTTGAAATTTTTTCGCTAATAACATATTAAATAGATTATATATGGGACACTTAAATCATCCATTTTTTAGTGAAAGTGGTTTTTTTCCAATAAACTAAAGTTCCACCTTTAGCTGTTTGAAAACCCAACAATCCATGTAAAATTAAAATCATGCAAATTTTATAAGAATAAAGTTCTCCAACAATAAAATAAACTCTGATTTTAACATAGTTTCCTACCAAATATAACAACAAAGAGGTTGTATAAATAAATATCGATTATCCCATTATTTAACAAAGTATTTTTTTTCAAAGAAACATGTATGATTTGTATTAAAAAACAAATTGGTTACTAGGCCATAACCTTTACATATTCCAATTTTCCTTGGAGGTTTGCAATTGAGCATGAAGGTTCAATCCAAACCCTCAAGCAAGTTTTACATGACACAAAAATTTTAGACCTTTCCATCTAAAAATTATCCAAAAAAATCCCAATATCTAGATACATTTACATTCCATTATTCACTACTTTGGTTTTGACTTAGTCTAACTTCTTGTTTTCCTTGGCGAAATGCCTTTTCCTTTCTTCCCAACTTGAGTCCAACCCATGTTTTCTTCTATTTCTGACGAACCATTATTTGGAAAGTGATATTTTGATTCTTTCTCATCTACATGATCTACTTAAGAAGATACTTTTCCAGAAGAATCCTTGTGGATTCAGGGGGGGGTCCATTTTCCACAACGGTTCGTTGCTTTTCCACTTTCACTGAGTATGGGGATCCTCATTAGCATGCATTTTTTCTTGCTTGGATGATTTTTCCACAGATGCAATTTCTTTGGCTGTATCTTCTTCCTTCTTGTCTTATAGTTCTTTCTTATACTGAAGCTCTTTCTCTTTGAATATCGTATTGTGATCACGCTTAGCTCATTTCCACCATTTGGGCCTTCAGGGTTTTTCAGTCTTTGTTGTTCTATAAATGTTGCAGACAATTTTTCATTATGTGCCATGTTTCATAGTATGCTCTACATCAGAATGAATTATTCTCATAGCAGAACCTTTGGACCCAAACATAGTTTGGAGCCATCAAATCAATCTTTGTGGGAAAACCCTTGTTCACGTACATCTCCACAAATATTCGAGCATAAGTAGTCTTGAAAAATTGTATAGTTTCTGGACAATGGGAATAAAAATTTCCCAACAAATTCCCAGTAGAGGAAAGCAATGGAAGATTCCAAAAATGCAAGGGAAGGTTCATAAGCCTTACCCAAACTCGAGTTGTAGAGATTGATATCGTTACTGGATCAAAATTAGGAGTCCAGGGTTGCATGATGAGACTAACACTACCCCAAAACCATGACCTAGCTTCACAAATGGCCTTATGTCCAACGTCCTCTATATTATCAAAAACCACAACGAAAAAACCCCAAGCCATAGGGTAAATATTTTGCTCATCCGTCAAAAGGGGCTTCCATGACTCAAAGTGTTATGCAATGAGTTCACAAAATAGAACAAAAGATAGATCAACGACTTATAAATCAACCTCTTTGAGGGGGAAACCTCCTTTACATTACATAAATGAACAATTCTTGGATGATTCAAATGATAAAAACCTACTTTCTATATTTAGGAGTCTAAGGGGTCCCAATATAATCAAAGCCTACATAACAATAATAATGTAAGGGCACAACAATAACAATAGTGGGATTCATACAAACAAGATGGAGCGATGGAGGAACCCTAACCTGCAACAAACCCTAGTTTTCCATCGAACTCCATGAGGGCTTGTATGCACTCAGGATAGTGCATGAAATAGGTTTAGGGCAGGTGGTATCGTTTTAACTCCGGCGACGTGAGAAACAGTGGACAACTTTTCCATTGCCTAGGGGTTAGTTTTCCGCATTATCATTCAAGGTTGCTCAATGCTCAACTCTCGAGTTTTTAAGGTGGTTTGTTGCCAATGGTCACGGGATTCAGTGTGATAGACTGGTAGTTGTGCGCTTTGGTTTTTTATCAACGGCTCCGACAACCTGAGAGAGGGGTATTATTATTACCCTTGCTTTCCTTCTGGACCCCAACAGATATGGCTAACTGTCACAGCCCTTGAGCCAGATCCTTGGTACAATCAAGGTTTTTCGCGGCAAGGGTTAGGAGCTCTCGAAATGGAGGAGCACTGACGCACCAACAGCTGAAAGTCAACCCTGAGGAGAGATAGTCAACCGTCGTCGTGGCTCTGTCAAACTTCTCTTTGAAACCTCGTTCCTTACTCCACGTGGTCTATTTTCTTTTTCTTTTTATTTATCAATTTCAAAGAAATTGACAAATAAACGTATTCGCAACTTTCGAATCTTATATTATATTCCTGGCATATAAATATTATCCCCGCACCTTATAACTAATGGTTATACCTTTGGACCTTATATTTATACTCCTCGCTTCGTAAACAAAACTTTATAATAGAGCTCTCGAACCGGCCCCACCTATGTATACGTAGCAACAACCAATCAAACGCATGCACCGTACCTTGTTATCGCTCGTGCACTTCGGTTATCGTTCACGCATCTACAAAAAGTGACCGTCGTCCGATGGCCCTTGCCCAGATCAACGGGCCTGAGCAATATCACTCGAAATCCTGGTACGATTGATAACGTGCGATGGCACAGGTTAATTGGTGGTTTTACGGGGTCCGCCTCGCCATGTGTCAACAGGTCTATGGAATCACTCGTCGACCGGGGAATACTGCCTATACACCAAAAGCGGTGCGATATGGGCAATCCGCCTAGCAAAACAGCTCGCGGTTTTTGTACAGCGATTAACCAAGGTTCCTCGTCGGGTTTGCGTTCTCCTTCGTTTATTCTCCGTTTATTAACTCGGGTCAATCCTCGGCAGGTTTTCAATTAACAATAACGTGATTCTCTTCCGACGGCTTTTCTATACAGACCACGCCTGCGGCGGGGTTAAATTCACAGGATTTGCTCGAATAAATTAAGGAAAACACCAGACATAGATATGTGGAATTCATACAATTACCATTCGCAACGATTTCGCACCGAACCAGTGTACAATCGTTTCTCAATCAAACAATTTCTTCATTAATAAGAATTCAAGACAATTCGATGGCCAATGAACATTGAAATTATTTAACTAGAAGCAATTGTTAACACACAGAGTTTTATTGCAGAAATATCTGCTCTTCCTTCCTCTCTTCTCTCCTCCTCTTCTTCTCCATCCGGAGAATACAATTTATACATCAACATATTTCCTTTCGGTTCCTCTGTGAGGACCGTTATGGTAATTCAAGAGCCTAATTACAATTATTCGAAAACTAAAAACATGACAGATGGACTAACTATTCGACTTCTAAAACTCTAACTGATCTTATAATACAATCAGCTAAGGTATTGACACCTAGCTGTAACAATTCAAATGTTTCAAACCCTCCTAGCCATAACATGTGGACAAAACTCCTACATTGCTGGCGAGTGTTTAATGCCCCTGCATCAAGCACCCTCGAAACGGAGAGATGGATGAGGTCGAGTTGGACTACTCATCCAATAACTTGGAACCATCGCAGATTTGGGCTGGGTTAACACCTCAGTGGACAAACGAGATGACTTAGGGAGATGACCTCGTTGGAAAGGAACAAGTGGATATGGAGATAGGTGAGTAATCACATACTCCTTATTCTTCTAAGGAACCCTTACCCGCATCTGAGGTGGTATATTCAAAACCATTCCAGGCGGCTCTGGCCTCTCCAACATACTCTATCCCTTCGTCATCGGTTCTTAAACTCTGGGAGCAACAAGCCCAAGTCACGCCAGATGCTTTAGGTCCGATAACGGACAATTTGGGTGAAAATGATGACAACTTGGAAGGGTCATTTGGTTTCAAGCAGTTAGGCATCAACCATGCAACAGATGAGTTAACCCACACAAACAATTTAGGGGAGACCCCTTTTGTGGTAGCATCAGGCTACTTTGAAGGTATCACAAAGATGATTCCACCTCCGGAGGACATTAGAAAGTCATATTTGGACGATACACTGGAAGGAGAAGGGCACATTCGGGACAAGACCACCCACAGGACTGGAAAGAAAAAGTATAGGTGCACTAAGAGCCGTGAACAGAAGTGAGATTTGGTTTTCGGCAAGGGCATTGGTATGGATAAGTTGGAGGAAACCTCGCAAACATTATTGGTTGGATGTGTTCGAGGGAGGAACTACTCCATGACCAGACTAAAGATATGGACAAAATAAATATGGGGAAACATTTTGGAGCAACTACCTGGGGTGCTCACGATGAATAGGGGGTGGTTTTCCCTAATTATCCCCCACCCGGAGATGGAAAATTGGGTGCTCACTAAATACTAGCACATAGAAATGATACCAGTGTTGCTTAAGTGTTGGAATCCACTCTTCGACCCAGACAAGGAAAAGTTGGGAGAAGGCCCTATTTGGGTATGACTATCGAGTCTCCCTCTTTACTTTTGGATAGAGGACGCTCTCTACTTCATTGGAGAAGGCTTAGGGATATATTGGGACCATGACAGGTCCTACTTGGAGACTGGAAACATCTTTGTTGCACAGATTCTTGTCCATTTGGACACGAGTGAAGGTCTAGTGGAAAGATACAACCTGCAGTTTAGAGACATTACTAGATGCCAGATATTGGATTATGAAGGGGTACCATTTCAGTGCCACTGCTACCACGAAGTCGAGCATCTTTACAAGGACTGCCCGCTAATCACTGCGGCAAACGTTGATACTACAAAGGTCCTAGTGCACATGGGGACCCAAATTGTGGGTAGTGGGGATTCAGACTCTTCTCAGGCAAGGGCCCTGGTGGAGCTTGTATCGCTGAATACCCCTAAAAAATCGCCGACATATCAAGCGCCATCAACATCACAGGCTTGCGGCTCTCAATTTTATGAGGAGGATACTGCTTTGATTCTGCGTACTACTCTCGCTATTTCTCTTGCCATCAATTCTAATTTGAATCGTAATGTGTCTCCTGTAATATCATTAGTTACTTCTAAAATTGATTTAATTAGATGCAATCTGGATCCTCTTATTTGTCCTGTTGCAATTGCTCCTCCCTCCATCTTTAGGCCGAACCCTCATACCCTAGTAGTCGAGTCTAACTCCCAATCCATTACTGAATCGTCGGGCAATTCTACTAGCCAATGTTACAACCTTAGATCCTCATCTAAGGTCGTCTTGCCCCATGCCTATGGACTTGGCCCTGATCACATAGGTCTATAATCTAAAGTTGTTAGGGGCAGACCATCTTCCCTATATAAGGTTATACTTAGGGCTAGCATGGAGGTAGTATCTAGGAAGCAATCTTTAATTGACAGGGTTCTTAGAGCAAAGGACACCCCTGACATGGGTGATCCATGATTTGCCTCTCTTTTAATTGTAGGGATTTAGCCAGTCCCGTTAAAAAACTAGCTCTTAGAAGGTTGCTTGCTCTTGAGAGAGTGGATGCTCTTCTTCTTCAAGAAACTCTGGGGGATGGAGACTATATTCTAAAACTGCTCACCTCTCTTCTACCAGACTGGAGTTTTTAGACACTTGATGCTAGAGGGAGGTTTGGAGGTTGTGCCATGGGATTCAATAATAGGTCTTTCCAAGTGGGTAACTGATGGGGCAGAGAAGGGATTCTTGGGGTCAACATCACAATAAATGGATTTGATATGCCCATCTGCATGATCAATGTCTATGACCCCTGCCAAAATAGAGAGGACTTCATGGACAAGTCGATGGCCACTAACATCATGAAGGGGGAACACATTACCATCAGCGGAGATTTAAAATTCTCCATAGGACTTGCTAAATCTTGGGGGCCGAATGTTGGTCCTGACCCTTTGTCAGAATTCTTTGAGCATCTGATCGATGATGCTGACATGTTAGATTTGGCCATGCCAAAAAAATTCCCCACATGGCACAACAAAAGGACTGGGGAGGTGGCCCCAGCGAGAAGACTAGACCGATTCCTTATCAAAACCAGGTTGGCTGATAGAATTGACAATGCCAGACAATGGGTGGGGTCGAGAGTGTTAGCCACTTATAATAATTTATCAAAGCAAACAGGTGGCTAAATCTGTTCAAACCTTCAAGTGAAAATTTCCCTTAAAAATTTATCATCCTTGAAGCCTTGTGATGTCCTTATCCATCCAAAAGAATCTTCATTGTTGTTTCCTTGCATGAACCCTACTGTTTTGTGAAGGAAGCTGTCTGCAAAAGGCCTCCATTTTCTCCATCTCACTCCCACAAAATTCCCTTTTTTCACCCATATTCCCTTCATAAAATCCCGCTACAATCCTTCATTTTAACCTCTAAATCTCCCTAAATCCCCTTTTAAACCACATATTTCCCTTTATTTGGTTTGAAAATCCTCCTTTTTGCCTATCAGAACCCCTCATTTGGCTTAAAAATCCCTATTTTTTAGCCTAAAAACCCATTTTTTACGTTAAGGCTTTAAGCCCCTTTCGGCCTTAGCCCTAGCCCCTGTTCTCCATGTAACCCGCGCTATGACCAAGCACTAAGCCTAATCGCAATCGCAATCGCAAAAAACTCGTTCCCTTTGTTCCTTTTCCCCAAATTCCCGATGCGATGAGCCTTCTAATCTAATCTTCCAATCTAATCTCGACCATGGAATCCACAAGAACCGACGGCTGAGATTCGATCGCACCCCGCTCATGAGCCCATCACCCGTGCCTGCCGATTCAATCCCGACCGTTCATCTCTCATACCGATCTGGCGGCCAGCGCTTAATCGCACATCGTAAACTCAAAAAACTCTGATGCGATGAGCCCTTTTCCTCTGATCTGCCAATTTGATCTAGACCGTTGAATCCATAAGAACCAACGGCCTGGATCTCATCGCGCTCCGCCCATAGCCCTCTGTCATCACCCCGCCGATTTAATCCTGACCGCCGATCTTTCCCAATCCTACGGCCAGCGCTCAATCGCATATCGCAAACACAGTTTCCCTTTTTTATTTTCCTCCAATGGCCCGATTCCCTGATTTGATCTGGACCTTTGAATCCACAAGAACCAACGGCCAGGATCTCATTGCACTTCGTATTTTCCTTTCACTGTTCCACTGATCGCCGATTAGATCTCCACCGTCCATTCCTACAGATTCGATGGCTCCCATCTTTCTGCTCATTCACTTACTCCGTTTTCTACTTGTTCAAAACTCTGCTTTCTCTTTTAATCTCAACCGTCCGATTCGCAGATCTAACGGTCCTAACTCAACCCCACCATATGTTCTTCCTGAACACATTGCTGCTTATCGCGCTCTCCCACAACCGTCCGATCTGGCACTCCACATATGACAGACAGAAATGCATGTCGTGTAATTTTTGCGCCCGAGAGTTAATGTTTCAAATTTACGCAATATGGGTGGTTTTGAAAGGACAGGTGTCGTGCGATGTATGGAATCGCATTTTTTTGGCCAAATTCTTAAACCGCTCGAATGCTGCGTGAAGACCACTAATGATTTTCCATTATACCGCTTTCACCCTCCACAATGTAACTCCTGATTTGATCCTGACCGTCGATCTCTGAGATCGGACGATCATGACTTAATTTCACCCCCATTTTTTTGCCCACCATCTAACCTCCCGAATGACTCCATCGAAAGATCTTGACCGTTCATTGTTCTAATCCAACGGTCCACGTTCATCCTCGCACCCAAACCTCCGTTTGCACCTGGTTAGATGTTCTGCCAAGATTTTCATCACATTTTCCGCTGCATCCACCTTTTTCCATCACTGCTCCTCCATCCTAATGAGCCTCTAAAGCAGTCACCCCACTCCCCCTGGTTTTTATAACATGTTTCTCGTTTTTTGCAGGTTTCAAAGGTAGTGAATTCACATTGTTTTCACAGTCACAGTCATGATGAAAGACCATCGCAGAGCCAAGATCGCAGAGGAATAAATCTCTGAAAAAAGGTTAAAGGCATAATATTGAAGATTAAGAAGCCTAATCCACAGTCAGCACAAATTAAATACAAATCATTGATCGCAGCAGCGCAGAGGATATATCAGCAGGACATTCCTTTTACTGAAGAAAGGACCAAATCACTACTTAGCATTCCCTGTTCTTCATCGGGCTCCAGAGTAGTTACCATTTTGACAAGGAGTCCTAAAAACTGTCAGTGCATTAGTTACAAAGCATGGAAGACCTGAAAGACAAATCTTCGCATATCTTGTCTTAGAATACAAACAGAGTACTACAGCCAGGAAAGTATTCCAAGAACATACCCTTTGGAGTTATTATCAATCTAACGAAGACCCCTAATTCATCTAAAGGGTACTGGAAGTTAATGTAAAGATATTAAAACAGAATGGGCTCCGAAGACATTTCTCTTTCTATTTTAATGAATCATTTAAATCCTATCTACCACTACTACCACTCTTTCACCTATAATAACTCATGAGAAATACATTGTAAATGTTGGTGGGTTGATTATTGAAAAATCCTTGATTGTAATATGTTTCACTAAGTTAGAGTTTTGTGAGTAGTAGTTGTAAATAGGCTGGGAGATGATTTCTGGATGATGTCAAGCCATTGGACAATAATGTATGTGACTGGTTTTGCTCTTCTAATATGACAAGCATGTTCATCGGATCCTAATCTAAATCAATGGTGATGTGTTCTTTCTTTATTATTGTTTTCCCTCCGTTATACATCATGTTTCATTTTCTCTGATAAGAATTAGTGATTTTAGCTTAGGATATACTGCTACAAGTACCCTAATGCTTCCTGCTCTTCTTATATTTTATGTTTTCTGCTATTTGTGTATCTAAGAACAAACTCAACATAATTTAACTAGTATGGAAGTTGGTTTGTCCATGCTTACTGATGTATGAATTAGAGTTTATTACTTAGATTTTCTTGCTTAGTTCTGCTGAAAGAATAGGAGAATAGGGAGATTTAGTGATTAGCCCTGTCCCCTAAGTTCCTTTTCCAACAGTTAGCCTCTCTAAGATCCCTTTGGGTTGAGTGTCAAAAGCAGAGAAGGATAAAAGTCTTTATCTGATCTTAGACTTCACTATGTGTCAAACTTGAATGTTTTCTATAGTCTGAAAGTAGTCAGGAGGACTTTTGGATTGTTGTCTTCGGAGTTAGCCTCATTAGGAGTTTAGATCATAGAGGTTAAGGCATGCCATGTCCCTAGATTTACTCTGAAGTGGTCACCTTGGAAGGTTTCCTTGTCATTCCCATTCATTCCCTTATTGTTTCATCTCATACTATCATCTTAAGAGATCCTCTAATATAGATGACTAGCCCTTTGAAAGCCTTGGATATTTGAATTGCAAGTAAAACCTTTTATGACCCCATTGCCCAATGGACTTGTGTTCTCTTTGAATTATCTCCCCATTGCCGAAAATCCTCCACTACTCATTCCTTTACCTTACATTGAACCCTTCTTTCATGTTTCCCAACCAAACAAAACAAAACAAAACCCTTGTGCCCTATAACTAGCCTAAAACCTTAAATTGAACATCAAAGATATACATTTTTTACCTTTATAGAGAGGTCCCTCTCTGGATCCAGGAGGGCTAGATCCTGAGATCCCAAAGTGGTTTGATGTTGTTTTGTCATGTGGTATTGCCAAATCTGCCAAATCACAGGAACCACAACATAATGGTGACTCCACTGGGGAACTTTAAGGAAGACACTCCTTGAAACATCCCTAAGAACTCAAAGAAGACCAATTAGCCTTGATTTGGTCTAAATTGCTTATGGTGGACAACGGCTTGCTTCAAAACATTTTAAACCCTCCACCTGGCGACTCCACAGTTCCTAAATGACCAAAAGACTTCACTGGTGAGTATTAGGCCTGCTAATTATCTCTGTTTTCACAAGACTCCACTGGGAGACCAGTTTCATTTCAACATTATCCATACCAAATAAAAACATAGGATTAAGATTTATGGTTTGAATATAGTTTGCCTCTTAAAGACTGTTATACCAGGCTGATTTTCTTCATTGATTCTGAAAACTTAACATACCATACCAGAGCTTATCTCGATCCAAATTCCCCTGAAATAGTTGACAATCCAGAAAGCATTCTTTGGAAGTCTCTCACATCTAGGGATCCAACTAGTGTCAGACCCATTCATAGAGCTAATTCAGCACCTGAAAACCTTGCAGCTCTATCAGATACCCAATTTGACTTAGATTTACCAAGTGATTTACCAAGAACTAAGTCATTCGGTGGTATAGACCAGACAGACTTTGAGCCTCCAAGCCTACCACCACATAGTGGTCAACAAACTAGTGACAGAGAAACCCCTCCATCAACACCGCCTGACATCCACTTCATCCATAACTTGGGTCTCACTCACCCTAAATCGGCTCAACAATTTGTTGCTGGTCTGAGCAGTTCTGCCATCCATATACCTGCTGCTCAAGCCACTCCTTTCCCTCCACAAAACACTATCATGGCAGAATGGTATGCCCCCCTAGTGTTGCCACAGCCTCTGGTTCCTTTACCAAATGATTATCAGTCTAAAATTCCCCATTTCACTGGAGAAGAATCTACTACAGCTCAACAACATGTAACTAGGATGGAAGATGCATTTGATTATATGGAAATAGAAGATGAGACCATAAAGATGAGAATCTTTGCTCAAAGTTTAGGAGGATAAGTAAAGAAGTGGTTTAAAGGCCTAACTCATAATAGCATCAATGACCTTCCCTCTTTACATCAAGCTTTCATAAACAAATGGGAAATCAAAAGCAACCCTCTACAAATATTAGCAGAGTATCAGAGCCTTAAAATAAATTAGGGAGAGAATGTTCAAGATTACTCCACCAGGTTTAACAGGGTCTACAATTCTCTTCCACCTCACATGAAACCTCCCCAAGGCATGGCCTTAGTAAAATATCCTGAAGGTTTCGATGCTGATATGGCCTATCAACTAAGGGAGAGAGACTATTCAACGCTAGAAGACATGCAGAAGGGGGTTGTGAGTGTAGAAGCAAACTTAATTGAAAAAATAGCTAGGATGAGGGCTGAAACGAAGGTAACCTATAGGGAAGACACCACCGCTTCTACGTCTGATTCCAAATATGATGGTCTAGCCAAAAATGTGAATAGGCTAGAAATAATGGTGGAGAAAATGGTTGTCCAAATCAATAACCAGAATAGAAACCAGTCTCAAAACCAGAACCAAAACTTTAGGAGAAACACTCCTCCTAACAAACAAAAGGATTCTGACCAACAGATCATACCCCCATTCCAAGAGAATTTCCTTGATGAAGATGAGGGAATAATAGAAGAGTCAGAGGGAACTGTTATAAACATGGTGTAAGTGGGCAACCAAGATCACACCTTTTTCACAGAAGACAACCAGATCTCATACACACATTGGGATGAGGAAGGGTTGGAGTCTGAGGACTATAGGTTAGGATTCAATAATGTCATCATGCAGGTCCAAGAACAATATGATCTCAGAAGCAAAAGGAACCCAGAAGCTCCCAAAACAAAAACTTCTAAAATCACCATTAAGAAAATACCTGAAAAGACGCCTAAAGGGACTGCTGAAAGCAACAAAACAACAGCTGATAGTTATGGCAAAAACAAGGACAAAGACATCCAAACCATTGATAAACCAAGTCAAGAAACCAACAGCACTAGCATTGTAGCTAATGCTCCTGAAAAAACAGCTTCAACCAATGTACATAGTGAAAATCAGCCAGCTGATTTTGCCAATAAAATAGTGACCAACAAAATAGAATTGAACCTTTCAAAGAACCAATCTCCTTTCAATATGGAAAGTGAAATTTCCAAAATTAAAATTTTTGTCCCTCTCACTGAGTTGGCCACCCAAGATGCATATAAATGTCAAATATTGAAATCTTTAAACTTAGGATAAAATAGTGACTCTGTCAACTTAAACGATGATCAACCAGCTCTCTTGTTTGGCCCAAAAATTGAAGGGAAATTCTAGGAAGGAGTAGTGCCTCCTTTCTATGTCAGTCTAAATATCCATGAAAAAATCCTACATAACGCTATGCATGACTCAGGGGCTTCACACAATCTCATGCCCAAAGTGATCATGGAAAAATTAGGCCTAGAGATAACCAGACCATATAAGGACTTATATTCTTTTGACTTTAGCAGAGTGAAGTGTTTGGGCCTGATCAAGGATCTTTGTGTAAATTTGACCCAAATCCCAGCCAAGTGCATGGTAATGGATGTTGTAGTGGCTAATGTACCTCCTAAGTATGGCATGTTGCTATCAAGATCATGGGGTGCCAAGCTACAAGGTACAATGCAAATGGACATGATATATGCCACTATCCCTGTTTTAAGCCAGCTTAGAAGACTATATAGGGAAGCACACATGAAATTTATGGTAAGTAGCCCAGAGAAACCAGAAAATTCCCCTATCTACTCTGTCCATACAGACCTAGACTCTTTTATCCTTTACAATGATGAGTTCATAGATGAGCAAGAGCTAGAGAATAAAAATTTAAACAACAGAGTAGAGGCCACAAATCTTAACATAATGGCAGCTCTGGACGCAGGGAAACAAGAGAGAAACATCTGAACAATCTGTAGAACTAGAAAATCAGAACCCAGACTGTAAAGAGCAAATTTCCCATCAGCCTGATAACCTTCGGAAACAAGATGATAGTAAGAAGGAAATTGATAACAGATCTTCTAACAATCCCCTATGGAGCATGAGCTTTGATGGTTCTTGCACTAAAAGGAATGCAGGAGCTGGGGTATGGTTGCACAATACTGAAAACAATTATGCTGAGAGTCATGCCTTCAAGCTAGATTTCAAATGCACAAACAACATAGCAGAGTATGAAGCCCTCCTCTTAGGACTGCAGCTATTGAAAAAACTAGGAGCTAAGAGGATAGTTGTTCATGGAGACTCAGAACTGGTCATCAAACAAATAAATGGAGAGTACACTTCCAAACATCCTAGATTAAGGGCATATAGGAATAACGCCATGGATCTGTTGAAAACATTTGTGGAATATGAGCTTGTGTTTGTCCCTAGAAGTCAAAACATACTTGCCAACGGATTGGCCTGCGCTGCTAGCTCATGCCAAAGACCACATAATGATAAATAGTTCATTGTTCAAACAAAACACAGACCAGCAGTACCAGATAATGAAAAATATTGGCAGGTCTTTGAGGGTGACAAACAGATAGAGGATTTCCTACTTTCCAGGAATGAGTTTGAATTACCTGATTCAAAATTTAAGTTCAGTGAAGATAGTTTAGAGGAAGAGCCTCCTGATGAAGAAAAACCATTCCATACTCCAGAAATAAACATTCTAACCAAAGAATTTGAAAACCAAACAAAAGAATACATGAACACAAATAAAGAAGACATAGAGGTACTGCAGTCCAAAGACAAAAGCATACCCAGAGGACTAGCACCTCTAGAAGACCTCTTTGATTTCAATGATGTGGCAAAGAAGCCCACTATAGAACCCACCGAATCTGATGTTGAAGAATGTAATATAGGCAGCAATGAGACAAGCCTAAAATGATCAAATTATCTAAAACTTTGCTAGCACATATCAAATAGAAATACATTGATTTATTTAAAGAGTTTGTCGATGTTTTTGCTTGGAGATATGAAGATTTGAAAGCCTGCGACACAAAGATCATCCAGCATAAGATTCCATTGAAAGAAAACCAGAAACCTTTTAGGCAAAAGCTGCGCAGAATAAACCTTGTACAGCTACCCCTGGTAGAAAAAGAAATTAAGAAAATGTATGAGGCCAGAATCAGAGTGCATGTGAGGTTTTCAGATTGGGTATCTAACCTTGTGACTGTAAGGAAAAAGACAGGAGAAATAAGGCTGTGCATTGATTTAAGAAACTTAAACAGGGCCTCACTAAAAGACAATTACCCCTTGCCCAAGATGGAACACATATTACAAAGGGTAGTGGGTTCTAAGAGGATTTATCTATTAGACGGCTTTTCAGGGTCTAACCAGGTCTTAGTACTCCCAGAAGATCAACTTAAAACAACCTTCACCACTCCTTGGGGCACCTTCATGTATGTAAAGATGCCTTTTGGGTTAATGAACGCAGGTGCCACCTTTCAAAGAGCCATGGATATTGCATTCTCAGAAGAAATAGGTTACTTCATTGTAATTTACCTTGATGACATTACAGTCTATTCCAAAACTGATGAAGAGCACCTTCAACATTGAGAAAAGTCTTTGAGAAATGCAGAAGGTTTGGACTATCTTTAAATCCCAAAAAGACAGTGTTTGGCCTCCAAGAAGCTAAACTTCTTGGTCATATTATATCTGAAAAGGGAATTAAGATTGACCCAAAAAGAGTTGAGGGAATATTGCAGATTAGCCACCCAAGAAACATCAAGGAATTGCAGTCCTTTATTGGGAAGATTAACTTCTTGAGGAGGTTTATACCCAACCTAGCAAAACTCCTTAGGAACATGAAAAACATGCTAAAGAAAGAAGTAGGAGTCAAATGGACTCTAGAGGCCAAAAAGTATTTTGAACTGGTAAAACATGCACTCACCCGAGCACCAGTTCTCATCAGCCCATATTTTACAAAGGATTTCCTTATATTCCAATTTGCATCAGAACATACTGTGGCTACTGTCCTATTGCAGAAAAATCCATAGGGACAAGAGCAGCCAATTGCATTTTTCAGCAAGGCATTAAGAGATGCACCTCTGAAATACAATATTATGGAAAAACAAGCCTATGCTTTGGTAAAGGCCTTGAAGGATTTCAGAGTGTATATTTTACATTCCCATATTATTGCATTTGTGCCTAACATAGTGGTGAAGGACATTTTGTCACAAGATCCAGATGGAAAAAGAGGCAAGTGGATTGCTGTAATATTAGAATATGATTTGGAAATAAAACCCACTAAACTCATCAAGGGTCAAGGCTTAGCACAATTAATGGCCAAATCTAACTTACAAGCCCTTGACATTAATATGGTAGATGCAATAGATGAACAAGAAGGGTTACCAGCTCCAAATGTTGTAGATCAGTTCCAAAACTCACCCTGGTATGCTGATATCTTGTATGTACTTACCAATCTCAATGCCCCTCCTGGTTTAACTAAGACAAAGGCGAGGTTTTTAAAGTTGAAAGCTAGAAATTATTGCATTTTGAATGAATGTTTATATTGGAAAAGTGCCAATGGTTTATTGCTTAAATTTTTGCCTGAAGTTGATGCAGAGAGGATCAAGCATGAGTTTCATGAAGGAGAGTGTGGAGGTCATCTCTACTGGAAAACCACTGCTAATAAAACCCTTAGAGCAGGCTATTACTGGCCCACCCTTTTCCAAGATGTCCACAGAATGATAATTGCCTGCCACAAGTGCCAAATCTTTGAGGGCAAAAGAAAACTCCTCCCTCTACCTTTACAACCAATCATTGTTGAAGCCCCTTTTCAACAGTGGGGCCTAGACTTCATAGGGGAAATCCATCCTGCTTCATCTGCCCAACATAGATGGATACTCACAGCCACTGAATATTTCACCAAATGGATAGAGGCCATCCCTTCTAGGAATGCCACAGACTCTGTTATCATAAAATTCCTTGAAGACCATATCCTATCTAGATTTGGCTGCCTTAGGAAAATTATCACTGACAATGTGTTAGGTAAATTGACTCGGGATTAGAGTCAAGTTTGACCGAGTTAAACAATGATGGTTTTGGGGCACATGGTATTGTGCACCCATGGTTTTCAGCTCATGGTATTGCATGTAATAGAGCCTATAAAAGGCTCGGAGGACTTCATTGTAATGCAGGCCTCGATGTGAGCGGTGAAGTCTCACTTGGATAGATTGGCCAGGGTTTTGGCCAAGGCTAATGAAATTTCATTAGGATGAGTTTTCCCCAGAGTTTGGGGTTTTTCCCGATTAAACATATGTGTTTATGTTAATGATTTGTTGCTGGTTATGTTTAATTATTTCTTTCGGTAATTTTTATATTCTCCAGTAAATGTTTCTTCATTTGGTATCAGAGCCATTTTGGCTTTAGAGGGAAGATTTTGTAGCCATGGGTTTTATTGGTCTATGAATGGAGATATGATTTGTCGTTGTGCATCTGTTTCCAATGTATTTTATGAGGGCGTTTGAGGAAAGGAGGGCTTAGGTCTGCTCATGCAAGCAGAGTGCTACAAAGGAGGCGGTGTTGACAAAGGAGATTGATGAAGATGATCGACGTAACCCAGATGTCGTTTTTGATTTGGTGGGAGATTCTGTCAATAGCCACAACCATCCATCGTGGTGGACGAGAAATATGGATGGAGGGAGTCATGCCAGGGAATGGAAATTCTTTTGGTCTCTATCCTGAGAATGACCATGCCCATGTGATACTATGCTTTGGAATGTTGTAATTGTTCAGCTTGATAATTCAGAACAAAGGTACATCCAAGTTCCAGTAGATCGTTGACAGGGAAATTGTGTCAGTGGAGAAATCGCTGGATAAAGCAAGGAAGATAAAGGTCATTGAAAATGGTGACAAGAATGCTCGAATGCTGCTCAGTGATGGTGCAACGGGATTTCATTGTGGACCAAGATCGCTTATCTATTGTGTTAATGAGAATTGATGAGGAGGGACGGTGAGAAGAGTCCAATGAAGGATAATAGTTACGACAGAGGTGGTGTCTCTACATTTCAGTGCTCAAGAAGAGGTTGAGCATCCAACCTGTGAGGGCCGCTACAAATAGAAGGGCTTCCAAAAAATTCGATGTGGACAGGGCAATGGTTATTTTTGCGAGAAGAAGTAAAGTATCCACGTCGAAGAGAGGGTTTTGAAGATACAAAGGCTACATAATGTGCCGATGAAGAGTGTTTTCAATAGAGGACATGGTTTTGATGAACTAAAGGTCGCATGACAGGTTCCTCTGCATAAAACAAAGGCATTGGGTCTCAATGCTGGCATGTGGCGTGGAAATGAGCAATGCGAGCTCGAAGGAAAGCGATGCTCTTGAATGGATGAAAGTCTATGAAGGCATGGAAGGTTGATAAGAAAAACATGGTCACAGAATATGGATTTTATTTCCAAAATTCTTTGGGGCGAGCGAATAACTGGTTAGATCGAGTGTGGATCTAGCGCTGATAGAGAGTCAGGCATGGAACAATGATGGTGTGGTGTGTGTCCGCACCTAAGGTGGCTATGAAGGGGTGTTGCGGCAGAAGGAGAGCTATTCACAAAAATGGCGTAACATGGTCGCATGATTTATGGGCTATGAATGTGGTGAAGCTCAACGAGGGTAATCATGGTAATATTGTGGTTCATAAAGTGTTTTCATGTTTTAGAGGATGAAAGGTTGAAATCGATGTGCTGGAGCTATTCTAAGACAAACCGCACAATAATAAGGCACAAGTAGAGTTGGACGTCAGTGTCAATGACAATGACGATGATGTTCTAGGAATTTCTCGACGTGTAAGTAAAGGGCTTCATCATGGAAGGTAACAAGGAAGCAAGGCTGCAATGTGTAATGGAGGAGATAAGAGTTTGTGGTTCCAAGGGCAGGAAGGAGAGAGAATGGTCACAACAGTAAATAAAATAAAATAAAAAAAATTAATTATTATAATGGAGTAAATTTATTACATGTAAATGGGCATACTGCTGTAAGACCTGGTATGGCGATCTAGGTGATAGGGGGGATGTTAAGTTAATAAATACCCTGGGTAAAAATTTGACGGGGGAAGGGCTACAGTGAGTGGGGTTGTCTCACTTAGCAGTTTTGGCTGAATTTAGTCAATAATCCCCAAGTCAAGTTTAAGGGGGGAATGTTAGGTAAATTGACTTGGGATTAGAGTCAAGTTTGACCGAGTTAAACAATGATGGTTTTGGGGCACATGGTATTATGCACCCATGGTTTTCAGCTCATGGTATTGCATGTAATGGAGCCTATAAAAGGCTCGGAGGACTTCATTGTAATGCAGGCCTTGATGTGAGCGGTGAAGGCTCACTTGGCTAGATTGGCCAGGGTTTTGGCCAAGGCTAATGAAATTTCATTAGGATGAGTTTTCCCTGGAGTTTGGGGTTTTTCCCGATTAAACATCTGTGTTTATGTAAATGATTTGTTGTTGGTTATGTTTAATTATTTCTTTCGGTAATTTTTATATTCTCCAGTAAATGTTTCTTCACAATGCTGCTGCTTTTGGTTCCAAAAAGATAATTGATTTTTGCCACAAGTATCAAATTGAACTTGGTCATTCCACTGCTTATTACCCTCAAGGTAATGGGCTGGCAGAATCATCAAATAAGAGTTTGGTAACCATCATCAAGAAACTACCAGAAGAGAATAAAAAATCATGGCATAACAAGTTGGTGCATGCTTTATGGGCAGACAGGTTGACAACAAAGAAATCCATAGGAATGTCTCCCTATCAGCTTGTTTATGGAGCAGATGCAGTATTCCCTACCAGTTTGGGAGTACCAGTGATAAAATTGGTCCAAGAAATACAGTCAGAAGAAGACAACATGGTAAGGGGGATCAATCAAACCATACATCTCCAGAAGACAAGGGAAGAAGTCTACAATAGAGCTCAAAAAGTGCAAGAGAACATCAAGAAGTTGTTTGATAAAAGGACAAAGGCCTGCAATTTCAAAATTGGGGACAAGGTACTCAAATTGGACTCTAGGAGAGAGGATAAGCGTAAGCATGGAAAATTTGACAATTTTTGGCAAGGCCCTTACATCATTCAATCCACCATTGGTCCCAATGCATTTTTTCTGCAAGAATTGGATGGTACAGATCTGTTTGGGGGTCTTGTCAATGGCAGGATGCTCAAACATTATTACTGCTGAATTTCAAATTAAAGTTTCACTTCCATTGTAAATATCGTTGCTCTATTTTGTTTGGAAAAGAAAAAAAAATAAGAAGAAAGGTTCAGACAAGCTCAAATCTTGAACCTATGAAGTTCCAAAAGAATGGCTCAAATCAGATCAAAGCCTGAGCCAGAGAAAGTGAAAGGCTGGTTCTAACATGCTCAAAACCTGAACCAGCAAAGAAAGGAAGGTGACTCTAACAAGCTCAAAATATGAGTCACAAGAAAAAGGAAGGATGCTCTTAATTTTCAGAATTTCAAGCCTTCATAATTTTGTTTCAGTGTTCTGCAAAGTTTCAGTTCATGAGAAGCTGGTCTTTATGCCATGGACCCACAACAAATCAGACAGTCTAATCCTGGTTTGGTTGTGTTTCAATTGCTGTTTTAGAATATAGAGAATGAAATCTTCCAGACAGTCTAATCCTGGCAGATATTAGTTTAGGTAGAGAAGCTATGAGTCCAACTGTTTAATCTGGTCTCATGGAGAAATAAGGGTAGAATTAGATTAGTTTCTGCTTTCAATAAAAAAGAATGATGAAGAAGGTTTGCCAGTCTGAATGCACCTTGAAGAAAAAATGTTAGGACAGTAGGATGGGTAGGTAGTTGTTTGGGGAAGTATTGTTGTTGATATAATGCTTTCATGTCTGTAGCAGTTGATCAAAGAAGAGAAAGATGGTCAAAGTACCAGGCATCTGGCCTACTTCCAAAGATGATATCTGAGGTTCGTGACACCTTCAAAAAGATGCCATCCCCATGTGGAGCCATTGTTAGCCACCTATAATAATTTGTCAAAGCAAATAGGTGGCTAAATCTGTTCAAGCTTTCAAGTGAAAATTTCCCTTGAAAATTTATCATCCTTGAAGCCTTGTGATGTCCTTAACCATCCAAAAGAATCTTCACTGTTGTTTCCTTGGATGAGCCCTACTGTTTTGTGAAGGAAGCTGTTTGCAAAAGGGCTCCATTCTCTCCATCTCACTCCCACAAAATTCCCTTTTTTCACCCATATTCCCTTCACAAAATCCCTCTACAATCCTTCATTTTAACCTCTAAATCTCCCTAAATCCCCTTTTAAACCACATATTTCCCTTTATTTGGTTTGAAAATCCTCCTTTTTGCATATTAGAACCCCTCATTTGGCTTAAAAATCCCTGTTTTTCAGCCTAAAAACCCATTTTTTACATTAAGGCTTTAAGCCCCTTTCGGCCTCATCCCTAGCCCCTGTTCTCCATATAACCTGCGCTACGACCAAGTGCTAAGGCCTAAATGCATTCGCAATCGCAAAAAACTCATTCCCTTTGTTCTTTTTCCCCGAATTCCCGATGCGATGAGCCTTCTCCTCCGATCTAATCTTGACTGTCGAATCCACAAGAATCGACGGCTAAGATTCGATCGCGCCCCACTCATGAGCCCATCACCCGTGCCCGCCAATTCAATCCCAACCGTTGATCTCTCATACCAATCCGACAACTAGCGCTTAATCGCACATCGCAAACTCAAAAAAATCCGATGCAATGAGCCCTTTTCCTCCGATCTGCCAATTTGATCTGGACCGTTGAATCCACAAGAACCAACGACCTGGATCTCATCGCGCTCCGCCCATAGCCCTCCGTCATCGCCTCGCCGATTTAATCCTAATCGTTGATCTTTCCCGATCCTACGACCAACGCTCAATCGCATATCACAAACATAGTTTCCCTTTTTTCTTTTCCTCCGATGGTCTAATTCCCTGATTTGATCTGGACCGTTGAATCCACAAGAACCAATGGCTAGGATCTCATCGCACTTCATATTTTCCTTTCACTGTTCCGCTGATCGCCGATTAGATCTCCGCCATCCATTCCTACAGATTTGACGGCTCCCATCTTTTCGCTCATTCACTTACTTCATTTTCCTCTTGTTCAAAACTCTGCTTTCTCTTTTAATCTCAACCGTCTGATCCGCAGATCTAACGATCCTAACTCAACTCCACCATATGTTCCGCCCGCACACATTGTTGCCTATCGCGCTCTCCCACAACCCTCCGATCTGGCGCTCCACATCCGACAGACAGAAATGCATGTCGCGTAATTTTTGCGCCCAAGAGTTAATGTTTCAAATTTACGCGATATGGGCGGTTTTGAAAGGACAGGTGTCGTGCGATGTATGGAATCGTGTTTTTTTGGCCAAATTCTTAAACCGCTCGAACGCCGCGCGAAGACCACTAATGGTTTCTGTTATACCGCTTTCCCCCTCCGCAATGTAACTTTTAATTTGATCCTGACCATCGATCTCTAAGATCGGACGATCATGACTTAATTTCACCCCCATTGTTTGCCACCATCTAACCTCTCGAATGACTCCATCAAAAGATCTTGACCGTTGATTGTTCTAATCCAACGGTCCATGTTCATCCTCGCACCCAAACCTCCATTTGCACCTGGTTAGCTGCTCAACCAGGATTTTCATCACATATTCCACCACATCCACCTTTTTCCATCACTGCTTCTCCATCCTCACGAGCCTCTGAAGCAGTCACCCCACTCCCCCTCGTTTTTATAACATGTTTCTCGTTTTTTGCAGGTTTCAAAGGTGGTGAATTCACACTGTTTTCACAGTCACAGTCATGATGAAAGACCATCGCAGAGGAAGAAATCTCTGAAAAAGGTTAAAGGAATAATATTGAATATTAAGAAGCCTAATCCACAGTCAACATAGATTAAACACAAATCATTGATCGCAGCAGCGTAGAGGATATATCAGCAGGACATTTCTTTTACTGAAGAAAGGACCAAATCACTACTTCCCATTCCCTGTTCTTCATCGGGCTCCATAATAGTTACTATTTTGACAAGGAGTCCTAAAAACTGTCAGTGCATTAGTTACAAAGCATGGAAGACCTGAAAGACAAATCTTCGCATTTCTTGTCTCATAATACAAACAGAGTACTACAGCCAGGAAAGTACTCCAAGAACATACCCTTGGAGTTATTATCAATCTGACCAAGACCCCTAATTCATCTAAAGGGTACTGAAAGTTAATGTAAAGATATTAAAACAGAATGGGCTCTGAAGACATTTCTCCCTCTATTTTAATGAATCATTTAAATCCTATCTACCACTACTACCACTCTTTCACCTATAAGAACTCATGAGAAATACATTGTAAATGTTGGTGGGTTGATTATTGAAAAATCCTTGATTGTAATCTGTTTCACTAAGTTAGAGTTCTGTGAGTAGTAGTTGTAAATAGGCTAGGAGATGATTTCTGGATGATGTCAAGCCATTGGACAAGAATGCATGTGACTGGTTTTGCTCTTCTAATATGACAAGCATGTTCATTGGATCTTGGTCTAAATCAGTGGTGATGTGTTCTTTCTTTATTATTGTTTTCCCTTCGTTATACATCATGTTTCATTTTCTCTGATAAGAATCAGTAATTTTAGCTTAGGATATACTGCTGCAAGTACCCTAATGCTTCCCGCTCTTCTTATCTTTTATGTTTTCTGCTATTTGTGTATCTAAGAAAAAACTCAACATAATTTAACCAGTATAGAAGTTGGTTTGTCCATGCTTACTGATGTATGAATTAGAGTTTATTACTTAGATGTTCTTGCTTGGTTCTGCTGAAAGAACAAGAGAATAGGGAGATTTAGTGATTAGCCCTGTCCCCTAAGTTCCTTTTCCAACAGTTAGCCTCTCTAAGATCCCTTTGGGTTGAGTGTCAAAAGCAGAGAAGGTTAAAAGTCTTTCTCTGATCTTCGACTTCACTCTGTGTCAAACTTGAATGTTTTCTATAGTCTGAAAGTAGTCAAGAGGACTGCCGGACTGTTGTCTTCGGAGTTAGCCTCTTTAGGAGTTTAGATCATAGAGGTTAAGGAATGCCCTGTCCTTAGATTTACTCCGAAGTGGTCACCTTGGAAGGTTTCCTTGTCATTCCCACTCATTCCCTTATTGTTTCATCTCATACTATCATCTTAAGAGACCCTCTGATATAAACGACTAGCCCTTTGAAAGCCTTGGATATTTGAATTGCAAGTAAACCCTTTTATGACCCCATTGCCCAATGGACTTGTGTTCTCTTTGAATTATCTCCCCATTGCCGAAAATCGTCCACTACTCATTCCTTTACCTTACATTGAACCCTTCTTTCATTTTTCCCAACCAAACAAAACAAAACAAAACCTTTGTGCCATATAACTAGCCTAACACCTTAAATTGAACATCAAAGATATACATTTCTTTACCTTTATAGAGAGATCCCTCTCTGGATCCAGGAGGGCTAGATCCTGAGATCCCAAAGTGGTTTGATGTTGTCTTGTCATTTGGTATTGCCAAATCTGCCAAATCACAGGAACCACAACAGGGAGGATCCTCAGATCATTCCCCCATATACCTTGAAATTCAAAGGGATAGTATCAAACCTCACTTCCCCTTTAAATTCAATTCTGGTTGGCTGGAGGATCGAGAATTCCACCTACTGGTTAAAAGAGCTTGGACACATTGTGATCAGATGCCCGATTCTGAGCTGACCCATGTTTTCTACAACAACATGACAAGTTTAAAAGACTTAACTATAAGATGGGCTAGAGAAAAGAAAAAACATGAAGAAGTTACTTTAAAAAAGACTGAGATTGAGTTGGAGAATCTGATGGGTTCGAATGGCCTAGGCTTCCAGCCCACTAAGGCCAAGGATCATCTCATTCAATTGGAAATGGAGAAAGCCAAATTGTTGAGGAAACATGAGGAAGAGTGGATACTCAAAAGCAGGGCCATATGGCTCAAAGCGGGAGATGACAACACTAAATTCTTCCAGCAATGTGCAAAAGGCAGAAGGTGTATTAATACAATCTGGGAACTGAGGGACCAGGATGGAAGGGTGGCCAAAAATCATGCTCAACTTGTAGATATGGGGATTAGGCATTTTTCCCATCTCTATAGGGACCCTAGGGTTGCAAATATTTCAGAAATACTTCAGATAGCAAGGTCCATGCACAGATACGTGGAGGATGATGACATAGAAAAATTAAATGCACCAGTCACCTTAGGGAAGTTGAAGCGATGTTAAAATGGTTTAAGAAGGACAAGTGCCCTAGTTTGGATGGCTGGCCCGTTGAATTCTATCTCACTTTCTTTGAAATCTTGGGAGGGACCTCCTACAAGTCATCGAAGTGAGCCAAACAACTAGTCGTATTTATGTTGCTTTCAACGCTACTTTCATAGCCCTCATACCCAAGATTGATAGACCCTTATCCTTCAATGACTACCGGCCCATATCCCTCTGCAATTGTATTTACAAGATCATATATAAGATCATTGCCAACTGCATTAAACCCATTTTATCTGAGCACATATCCAAGGAACAATTTTCCTTCCTTAACCAAAGGCAAATTCATGAAGCTATAGGCACTGCTTAGGAGGTCTTGCACTCTATCAAGCTCAAAAGTCTCAAGAGCGCCATTCTCAAGATTGACCTAGCTAAGGCTTTTGATTGCACCTGCTATACCTACTTACAACTCATCCTCCTTCATACTGGCTTCCCCCTATCCTTCATCAATAGGATCACGGGCTATATCTCTAATGCCTCCTTCAACATTCTTATAAATGGAGCAACATATAAATTTTTTCATGCAGGTAGAGGGCTTCGTCAAGGATGCCCACTCTCCTGTTGCTATTTTTATTAATCATGGAAGGGTTGAAAAAACTTTTGGCAAAGGCCAAGGCAAATGGGAATATAAAGGGCGTCAAATTATCTGAATTTATACAACTGGCCCATCTCTTATTTGTGGATGATGTACTTATTTTTCTTGATGGAACCAACCAAGACAACATCAACTTCAGAAAGATTCTTGAGATTTTTTGTAAGGCTACTGGTATGGACCCCAATCACAGTAAATCCACTATCATTTTGGTAAAGTGCTCAGAGCAGGAATGCAGGCATGCCCTTGCCCTTTTTCATTTTGGTCACACGGATTTAGAGGAAGGTATCAAATATCTCGGCTTTTGTCTAAAGCCAAATGATTACCTTATCATCGATTGGAATTGGTTAATTGCAAAAGTTGAGAGGCGGGTAAACATATGGCAGTAAAGATGGCTGTCCAAATCTGGGAGACTAGTTCTTATAAAATATATGCTCGAGGCAATCCCTATATACTGGATGGCATTGGCTTGGATTCCCAAAGGAGTGACAGCCATAATTCAACAAATCTGCAGAAGATTCCTTTGGAGGGGTAATCAATATGGCAACATTTTTGCTTGGATCGGATGAAAGAGGATTGCCAAGCCCAAAAGCTGGGGGGGGGTTGGGGGCTGAAAGACCTTAATCGTTTTGTTACAAAATTGGCAACAAAAATGGGGCGGCACTTAATCAGCGCCAACAGTCTTTGGCAAGAGGTAGCTTATTACAAGTATATTGCTCCTTAGACCACCCTTGAGTGGATCAGAGGTCCCACCTCATTCGCTCCTGGATTTTCCATAATTTGGCGTGCCATCACTAAATCCATCCACATCATCAAGAAAGGTCTTGCTTGGAGCATTGGATCAAGGGAAAATGTTAATATTGGGGTGGATGCATGGTCTGGATGTGGTCAAGCGTATTAATTACCTTTGGACATCAGACAACACTTAACGTTTGTGGGTCTACAAACCATCTCACAAATTGCTGACAATATCAATTCCTCTTTGATCTCATAGACTTGGAAATCATCTCAAGACCTCGACATCCCGAATATTTGGCAGCCGTCTTGGAAAAATTATCTCAGGGCTCTCCGTGTCACCAACATCAGAATCATTGAGAGGGAGGATGAACTTTTATGGGCCTTATCTCCGAGGGGCAGATACTCTCCTAAGGAAGGGTATGTCTCTCTATGTGAAGAACTTGAACCTCAGAACAAACAATGGTGGTGGAGACACCTTTGGAAATGGAAGGCTCCACCAAAAGCTAAACTTTTCATGTGGTGCATACTCACCAATTGCGCCCCAACGGAAGACAACCTCACTAGGAGATCCATCCACAGTCTCTTAAGATGTTGTCTCTACAAATCTCAAGGCGAGGACGTGGATCACCTCTTCCTCACTTGCCCAAATAGCAATACCATTTGACTCCTTACTTCAACTGCCCTGGGCATCACTCATCAATGGCATGGAAACTCTGTTGCTAAGGCGTGGTCTTATTGGTGGCAATCGACACACTGTCCAAAAGAACTAAACCTTCCCCTCTTGATAGCCTCAGGCACATGGCTAACGCGTAATCAAGCTATATTTCAAGGAGTGGTGACAAATTGGCCTCGTATCAACAACACTATTGTGACACTCTATCACTCCATTCCAATCAACGAGCCAGGAGCACAGGGCAGACATATAACTCTAGAAGCTATTGATAACTCCTTCCCGTGGGCCTATTTCGATGGGGCCTCCAATGTACAAGGATGTGGCGGGGGAGCTATTTTATATCTCTTCGAATCTCATTGTTATAAAATTAAAATGGGATTAGGCCCAAGGACAAACAACTATGCCGAACTTAACAACCTCAGATTACTCCTCACTTTCGCTTGAGAGAAAAGTTGCAACAAGATTCAGATATTTGGGGATTCCAAAATTATCATAAACTGGCTCAACAATGGCTCAATGTCATGTTCATACTCTTAGATCATTGCTGGATGAGGTTATCACTCTAATTTTTTTTTGATTCCATTACTATTACTCACATTTTCAAGCAAAGGAACCAAGTGGCTAATCAACTATCCAAATAAGCATCACAGTTAGAATGGGGTCACTGGTTCATTATCGAACAGGATGGACAGAATGAATATCAGTATTTCCATAGACCATTCATAGAGGATATGGATGGTCAGGGGGAGGTCTAATTAGACTGTCGGTTTTTTGGCAAATTTTGGCAAGGCTTTGGCCAATTTTTTTGTTATCACATGTGATTATGTAGATATTTTTATTTTTTGCACAATGTTGTTTTTACAAGTTTACATATGTACACCTGAACTATATGACTGTAAGTGATCTTGATCTATGCATAGATGACTATGCTGCTGATTCAACATGTAATTTTCCCTCTTAATGAAAATTACGAATTTTTCCTTGGAAAAAAAACCAATAGTGGGCTTCTATGGGGCACAATGATAACACTATGGGGACTACATGAGCACGTTAATAACAATAAGGGGGCTACACTAACAATAAAAATAAGGGGATACACTAGTATTATAGGGACCTAACACAAAGATCCATTTGTGCAGATCAATTAGTGGCGGCTAGAACCCATTAAACATGCAAACCAAACCTTGCTTTGATTTTTTTTTTTTTTTCATAACTGAAAGCTTCCTCATCCATGGGAACATTGAGGGAAGGAATTTCTTGAACCACCGGAAGATCAAAACCAAATTTCATCATGGAACTGTACGAAACTGAAAAATACCTTGCTTGACGGGCAACCATACTTACAAAATAAACCGTCTTTTTTGTCAAATCACGAGAATTCGTCATTAAACAAACTTCAAAAGAGATCTGCAAGATATTCACGCTAACTAAGCATAGAATGATCGGTTAAGGTGAAACCCTAACCGCCCTAAGGGTTTCCAAACCTCCGTCCATCTCAAATATTAATAATATTTTTTTTAACCAAGTATTAAAATAATATTTTTTTTTAACCAAGTATTAAAAAAGTATCGCTAAGATATTTTAAAGCCACATTAAAAAGTGAATCAGAACTTGATTACAAGTTGAACAATAACAAGTTGAATAAGAACTTGGTTATGCGTTTTTCTTGCCCTGCATATTTCAACATAATGGATTCAAATTCTCAAATTTTATTGAAGAGTGCCTTTTGAATTGTACCGTGAATTATAAGGAACACTACTCTCTCCCGTTATATATATATTTGGAGAATCTAGAGAACACTCACATTTTTTAGGATTCTTTAGTGGACATTAATATAATTTGTAGGAAAGTTGTGGCATAGTAATCTGATATTGGTCCAGTCCAAAGAAAGACTGCTATGAGAGTGATTAAATAGGTGGATATTTGGTCAACTTTCTTGTAAGCTTTTTTGATGGGTCAATTTGCAAAAATGTTTATGGTTGTGGGGTATTTATTGTCATTGAACCTGGTAAGTATTATCATTTCTATTAGCAAAGCACGGGAGGCACAAATACGAGAGCAAAGATTATTGCCATGTGGGGGGTACTTGCTAATGGGCTATCAATCCAGTCTATAAAAGTTTTTGGAGACTGCAGAGTAGTCATTGACTGGGTGAAGTTGAGGTCTTCCCGTGAACCTCGTTCACTCATCAACTCGCTGATTAGCAAATTCCAAAAGTTGCATTTCCTCGTTCACTCGTCAACTCGATGAAGTGCACCAAATCACTAATTAGCAAATTCGAAAAATTGCATTTCACACGCATTTACAAAGAACAAAATGTAGTTGCTGACACATTATAAAAAAAGGCTGCAATAAACAACCTGGAGGAATCTGTTTTTTAACTTTATGCCACGATACGCTTCAGTGAATGGGAAAATAGATATCTCATAGATATACATAATATGCGTGGTTCAATACATATTTTTATTGTAAACTGTATTTTGTACCAAGGTGACATCAAATGACTTCATAAGTTTTCATGGTCAATTTTTATTTTTTTATAAATCCATGGATTAATTTTCGAAAAATAGAAGCTGCTCTCCTGAGTTTTATTAGATTGAAGAACAATCGCGTTTGTTAAAGAATGCTCTC
Source organism: Pinus albicaulis (assembly GCA_034641835.2). Classification (NCBI taxonomy): domain Eukaryota; kingdom Viridiplantae; phylum Streptophyta; class Pinopsida; order Pinales; family Pinaceae; genus Pinus; species Pinus albicaulis. The sequence continues at coordinate 774,972,144 of CM076575.1, read as the reverse complement.
TTGTCAGGTAAGACCGCATTCTTGGATGTATTCGGTTCCTTTGGTGAAATTCTTTGTTACAGGAAAAGTTGTCTGTTTTTTAGATTCCAGAATGTGCATCACATTATATAAGGATATACAATGTAAACGATTTTAATGGTTGAGTTAATGGCCTCTTGCCAATCATTCCACATCCTTTGAATTCGATAAATGAACACTAGACAAGAGATTGGGCTGTACATTTATTTTGAAGGGTTTTTTTAATGGTTTGCTTCGATAACCTTGGAGATATATTATAATGCATCATACATATTTAAGAATATACAAGGAAAGTGCTTATATATGTAGATTTAAAGGCATCTGGCCAAGCATTCCAAATCTATTGGTTTTCAATCAATGAACACTGGACAAAAGATAGGTTTGTAACTTTCTGTTTAAGGGTTTTTTACATCATCTACTTCAAAAACCTTGAAGATAAAATCGGATTATGGAGCGGCACTTGTCTATTCATAAAGTCCTGGTTACTGGATTTCAATCGGTTCCCATGACCTCATCAACTATCGCGTGGTTGAGGCTTCCGAGCCTTTCTCTCTACTGCTGGGAAGAGGACGCATTAGAGACGATAGGCAACTAATTGGGTCAGTGTATCATCAGACATGATATAACTATAGAGGAAGACGGAATTTTTAGTGATGCCAGAATGTGTAGAGCTGGATTTAAGCAAAGGATTTCCTGATAATATCAAATTGGAAGGTGAAGGATTTCATTGGAATATGAAAATACAACTTTCTGGTGAAGCACCGTCAGGAATCACGGCATCTAATGGGAGCCTGTCCAAAGAGGGCTGAAATTCAAGAAGCTGAAAGTTCAAAGGAATCGCGGCATCTAATGGGAGCCTGTCCAAAGAGGGCTGAATTCAAGAAGCTGATCCAAAGTGTCAAGAGTACTCTTCAACGGCTACACTGACCAAATTAGAACAAACCAAGGATAGCTTCCAAAAAGTTAAGTGAAGGAAAAGAAAGACAGGTACATGGAAAAACTATCAGAGGTGAAGAACCAGGCACTGAAGAATTGACAAAAGAATAAGGTCGTTTAACTTGTCAACAGAAAGGAAAAATTAACACGAAAGAAGATCCAGGAGAGGAAGACTCCACCTTTACTGAGCTCATGCATCAAAAGGATGTGAATATCCAGTTACAAAGGAAAATCTTATGGATTCATATTTATCTTATAGTGTAGAAACTTTATGCAAAGTCGGTGAAATAATTTTTTGGAAAGAAAAAGGATAATTAACCAAATGACAAGATTAAACCCTAAAATTTTTCCTGCCAGCAGCCATAAATTCACCTAAGCTCCACAAATTTTCAAGTTGTTCTCAAGCAAAGGACAAGGATGAAACTAATGATATTGGTCACTTTGCTTACTTTTGTGTTGATTCCTACGCAGTCTATAGTGGTGAAACCAAAGAGACTTTAGGGAAATCTGGCAGTTATGGTATGAATGTATTTTAATTGTCTGAGCATTTTGTAGCGTTCACAGGAATGGCTGGGATATCCTTGATGTACTTTTTTTTCTATATATTTATTTAATCTTGTTATCACAATTTGCGTAAGAATATATTTTAATTGTCTGCGTTCAAGCATTTTGTAGCATTGACAGGAATGGCTGGGGTGCACTTGCTGTTTTCTATATACTTATTTGATCTTGTTGTCTATATATTAATTTAATTTTTTTGGTCTCTAAGGTCTGTGTATATATTTATGCAGTAGTGTGCATATGTGTACATGGGTATGCACAGTAGCCTCTCTCTCTCTCTATATATATATATAGAGAAGCTACTGTGCATGCACACCCCTTCCCCCACACACAAAGCATGTAGGGAAATAGGCAAACTACATCATTACATAAGCACATATGATCTATATATCAGCCCCCCTTTGACCCCATGATTTCTGTAATTAATTATGTTGACAATGCTTGTATTGCCATTTATATGTCGTCCTTATGATGAGTTGAATTGAGTTAAACCAAAAATATATACATATATTTATTATTTTCTCGATAATGAAAACACTTCGTAGCTGACTAGGAATATGAGCATTGACACAGATTATGATACCATGAGTGGGAATTGGTGAGGGGGTCAGGGGATTGAACTTGCCTATAGTTACCAAAACCTCACCAAGGCCATGTGCTAGCATTTGAATTTGAAAAATATTCTCTTTTCCTTCCATTTTCCCAAAAACTTGGTTAATGAGGGAGCCTGGTGGTTGAGAGAGAGAGAGAGAGAGCTACTGTGCATGCACACCCCCTCCCCCCACACACAAAGCATGTAGGGAAATAGGCAAACTACATCATTACATAAGCACATATGATCTATATAACAGCCCCCCTTTGACCCCATGATTTCTGTAATTAATTATGTTGACAATGCTTGTATTGGCATTTATGTGTCGTCCTTATGATGAGTTGAATTGAGTTAAACCAAAAATATATACATATATTTATTATTTTCTCGATAATGAAAACGCTGAGTAGCTGACTAGGAATATGAGCATTGACACAGATTATGATACCATAAGTAGGAATTGGTGAGGGGGTCAGGGGATTGAACTTGCCTATAGTTACCAAAACCTCACCAAGGCCATGTGCTAGCATTTGAATTTGAAAAATATTCTCTTTTCCTTCCATTTTCCCAAAAACTTGGTTAATGAGGGAGCCTGGTGGTTGAGAGGCCACTTGCCACAATAATGGAGAGGTGGTTGAAACACTTGGGAATGCCAATAAGAGGCATGGGCAATTACCCACAATTTTTCCACTGAACCACAGATTTCTATTTCGGGGTTGAAGAATTGAGAGGATTCACATGGGTAGAGTGAATCGAGCAGTAGGGAGGTGCACTGGTTGTTTTGGGGAAGGCGATTTATCATGTGCAAGGGAGCGAAGTAACAAGTGCATGAGTATTTTCAACAGAGTTTTACACATGTAAGGGTGCATTTTCGAGGGAGAAGAGCCTGAGTTGGTTGCCAAAATCGTGTAGAGAAGACACCCACATGTGTGTGGAAGCTTGTTGGCAGATTAGGACCATTACACTCAAATTTTGCCTTGAGATCGAGGAAAAAAACTTTGGGATCCCCCACAACTTGAGAGGGCTATGAAATTGATGCATTGTTGGGCAATAAAGGGTGGCACTGAGAAGGAAATTGTTGAGGGATTGTTTAAGTAGTAAAAGGGTTTCCTAGTGATATGCAAGCCAATTGGAGAGGCATCTAAAATTTGTTGAAGCCCTATGCTCAATGGGTAAGAGGAGTTTTTGTGGGTTCTGTTACCCACCAAAAGTGGGTACCCCTAGGAGAATTTTTCTCCTTATCATCTTCTTTCAGCTGGCAACCAACAGCCCCTGAGCCACCTTGTAACCGATGTGATGTGCCACTATATCTCTGCCACCTACAGCAGTCATATGTTTCCTCGCCCATTTATCAAGAGCACATGTTAGAAGGTGGGAAATCTGAACCAAAAGGTGTGTTATTCATTGTGCAATTGGGTGCTTATGCTTGTTTTTCATTTGGTTTTTGGCATGGATTATTGGGTAACTTGGAAGAAGGAAGGGTTTTGATTGTGGTGTTGTTCCCTCACCTTAAATAGGGGTTTAATCTTCAATCCTAGTCCAGTGGGACCTCCCCTATTGGCTCATGGCTTTAGGAAAGGCACTACTTGGGAAACCCTGATTTTGGTAGTGTGAACCCGTTTTCCCATTCCATGGTTATCACTTTCCTTCACACATTATGAGCCTTGTTCATCATCTTCCTTCTTCGAGTCCACATGAGTCATGACCATTGGATCCGTAGGGTGTTGGCACACCCCCTCCCCTTGCCCACATATTTGTGTCAGCCTTGAAAATGTTGCCTTGGAGGTTGATGCAACTAAAAGAAAAGTTAAAAGCATATCATGCCCACGAGCAAGAAACAAAGGAAATAAAATTATAAAATGCAAAATAATGGATGGGACATTTACATTAACACGTGGGCAAAAGCCAAGCATGAGCCCTACCTCTTATCATATGGACATCACCCGGTTCCTATGGCCAATGTTGTTCTATTACATCACTAAAAAGGAATTCTTGCAAGTCCCAACCCCTGGTGGGTGATGAACTGCCCCTCCTTTAAGGGGGTAACCACTGCTACACATCATTCACAACATGTTCTCATTTCTTAGAGCTTTGGGCTGTAATACAAAGAAAAATCAAGGCAAAAGCCAATAAGAGGGGTGGAAAAACAAAGGCATGGGTAACTCATGCATCCACGATAGCTCCCTCCTCACATCTGTATACCCAAAATGTGGATCTCCTCATTGTTGCTACCCCTTTGACCATGACATCTTGCCTTGAGACCCCTTTATTCCCATTTCGTTCCAGTGTTTTAAAAACCGGCCGTCCAGGCTTGGAACCGGCCGAGTCGACCGAGCCAAAGGGATGGCCGGTCCGACTCGGCGGTTAAACCGGTCAGGCGGCCGGTTTGTGACCGAGCCGTACATCGACTCGGTTGGCTCGGTCACAAACTGGTCGGCTCGGCTGAGCCCAAGTTAGCTCGGCCGGTCAGCTCTAGTCGGCCGTGAGCCCCAAAAATCGCCTTAAAATGGACTTCAAACTCGTTTTTTTTCGCTGTTAGGTTTTGTTTCCCTTATCTAACCCCTCCCCATCCTATTTAATCTACCCAACCCCTCTCAATACCTCACATTTATCTCATTGAATTTTCTTGAGCATTTGTGAGGATTTTGTGAAGAGTTGTGGAGTTGGTTTTGAAGCAGCTTTGAGGAGTCTTTTGAGCAAGCTTTGGAGCAGCAGTGAGGAGCTTATTGGGCAAGCTTTGGAGCAGCATTGAGAAGTTGGTTTGTTGGAGCTGCATTGAGGAGGCTAGAGGCTAGAGGTATTTATTTTTTCTCTTCTAAAATCTGTCTTTGCTTGTTTTATTTATTTTGCAAATCTGAAAATGGTAAACATAGTTTTTAGTGAAAGAAATGAACATAGAATGAATAGTCTTTTTTTGTTTTCATTTTCAGATTTAAATCTTTTATTTCCAAGTCAAAAACTCAGTCCAAAATGGCCCCTAGAGCGAAAGATGTTGCTTGGGCATATGCTGAAATGGTTGATGATCAAATGTATTGCAAATTTTGTAAGAAAAAAAATTAAGGGGGGTGGAGGGGGCATTCATAGACTGAAACTACATTTGGCTGGTATTAGAGGCCAAATTACTCCATATGAAGCACAAAACATTGGGGAAATTAAGAAGGAGTTGAATGAACAATTTCAGAAGTTCGAGGAAGAGAAAATTAGGCAAAAAGAAATACAGGTTGAAATTGGGAGGAAGAGAAATATACAACATATGATGGCTCCCAACCCAAGTTTTGATTATGAGGGTTCTTCATCTATCCCTTGCAATAATGCATCAAACCCCTTTCGCTATGTTCCTCCCTCTATGGAGTCTATTTCTGAAAAGGGTAAGGGTGCAATGAGAAATAGGGGTACTATCAAAAGTTTTTTCGTGCCCTCTTCTCCCTCTGATAGTGCAACTGCACATGGTCCTAGTCCTCCAACTGTGCAACCCACTTTAGATGCTCATTGGAGAAAAGAATTGAGAGATACTGCTTGTGATTACATTGGTAGATGGTGGTATGATTATGATATTCCCTTCAATGCTACTCGTTCACCATATTATGAACCTATTTTTGATGCCATATATGCTGCTGGAAAGGGCTTCAAAGGCCCTACTACGCATGAGTTAAGAGGATCTCTTTTGCAAAGACAGATTATGAACATTGATGATTATTTGAAAGAGTTCAAAAACTCATGGGCACATACAGGATCTACCATCATGTCAGATGGATGGACTGATCAGAGGAACCGTACCATCATAAACTTTCTTGTCTTTTGCCCACGGGGAACCATGTTTCTAAAATCAGTTGATGCATCTGATAGGGGGAAAGATGCACATTTGTTGTTTCATCTTTTGGATGAGGTTGTTGAAGAGGTGGGGGTGGAAAATGTTGTTCAAATCATCACAGACAATGCCTCTAACTATGTTCTTGCTGGTAAATTGTTAGAGGAAAAACACCGAACCGTCTTTTGGACCCCATGTGCTGCACATTGCATCGACCTCATGCTTGAGGATATTGGCAAAATAGACTGGATCAAGAACACTATAGAGCATGCTAAATGCATCACAAAATATATTTACAATCACTCATGGATTCTGAATCTAATGAGGAAAAACACAGGGGGCAAGGAAATTATTAGGCCTGCCATCACTAGATTTGCAACACATTTTTTGGCATCGCAATCTATGCTTGCCCAACATGGAAACTTGCAAAAGTTGTTTGTAGTGATGAATGGAATGAATGTCAGTGGGCTCGCAAACAGGATGGCAAAGATGTGAAAAGGAAAGTCAATGAAGAAATATTTTGGAAAAAGGCAGCAGAGATTGTGAAACTTGCTGAGCCACTGGTTAAGGTGTTGTGCTTGGTGGATGGGGAAAGATTGGCTATGGGCTTCATTTATGAGGCTATGGATCAAGCAAAGGAGCAAATAAGGGCAGCATACAAGGACAGAGTGGGTAAGTATGGGCCCATTTGGGCAATCATTGATCAAAGATGGAACAATCAATTCCATCGCCCTATACATGCAGCTGGGTATTTTCTGAACCCAAGGTATCATTATAAAGCTCAGGAAGCAAGAGCTTTGAATGGGGAGGTTAGAGATGGATTGATTGACTGCATTGATCGCATGATCTCCACAGAGAGTGAGTAGTTGAAGATACACAATCAGATCACTGTGTTCAACCAAGCCATAGGTACCTTTAGCAAGAACCTTGCAAGGATTGCAAGGGAATCAAATGATCCAGGTAAACAAAGAATTTCAATTTTCAAATTCATATTTTATTATTTTGTATAATTGTTTATAATTTCAATTTCAAAGTTGGATATAAATTGTTGAGCTAACTGAAACTCATTTTTTGCAGCACAATGGTGGGAGGCATTTGGTAGCCATTGTCCTGAATTGCAGAAGTTTGCAATCTGCATTTTGAGTCAAACTTGCAGTGCTTCTGGGTGTGAGCACAATTGGTCTGTCTTTGAGAGGATTCACACAAAGAAGAGAAACCGTTTGGAGCAAAAACAGTTAAATGATCTAGTGTATGTCCAGTACAACCTCCGACTAAGACACAACCAATTGCTGAACAAAAGACGTGATTCAGATCCCATTGTGTTGGAGGATATTGATCCAACATCAGATTGGGTAGTGGAGACTTGTCCACCAGAGTTTGACTCTGATGAGGATATTGGTGTGGGGATTGACTTCGATACACAGGTAGAGGCTATGCTCAATGCAGATCCACTAGTAGCAGACCCAGTCCCAAGCCCTCTAGTTGCAGGCACAGGCACTTCCTCTAGTCAACCACGACGGAGGCGCATAACTTGTCTATCTCAGAGTGGTAAGGGCAAGGGTAAAGTTCCAGTTGAGGATGTTGATTCAGAGGACGAGTGAGCGATTTCCCCCTCTGGTTCAGACTCAGAGTTTGAGGAAGAGCTAGAGGACATTGGCTTGTCAGATGTCTAGCAGGTTGCAGTAGTGATTATTCATGTTTTGTAGTGGAGGCCATTTAGAACCTCCTTGTTTATGTTTTTTGTTTTGATCTCTAGACTCTATCTCATCATCATGTATTGGACAGTGCACTGGGTGCAATTTTGATATTATCATATTACTATAGCGGATATATTCATGTCACATGAGCCTACTTTGATCATATGTTGTCTTTTGTCTATATTGTAATGCTTTGTGTTTGGAAACATGAATAAAAATATTTAAAATTATGTTTTTTTACAAAAAAAATAATATTTAATGTATTTTTTACAAAAACCAAGTCATTGAAACCGAATCGGCCGAGTCGATACCGAGTCGGAGTCGGAGTCGGAGTCGACCCTCGGCCGAATCGGAACCTGATTCCGATTTTTAAAACTATGTTTCGTTCCATTATTATTGACATGCCATGTATTGATTGAAGGATGTACCAGGAACTTGTCTTTCCCCTTAGGGGGTCGGAAACACCTAATAGGGTCATCTATTGGCCACTCCTACCTAGGGAGGTAACAATATTACAAGATCAAAGCCCCAAATTTGGAAGAGAAGCCCCGTATGAAGTGTCAATTTGCCCATGATTAGCAGGCTTGGTTCACTTAGATGCACTAATGATTAATTGTACCTAATGGTGAAGATGCAACATTGAACATTGTGTATGATTGGAAGATGGTTTTCATCATGGGTTGGGCAACTTAATCGAGGCCCAAGTCCACTAAAGGAGCATATGACACCCTATAGGTGAAGTGTTGAGAGCCATGGGACTCTACTACTTGCAGAGCATAATTCCACCCCATGGGTACCTACAACACCTTAAGCAGTTTGCACTTTGCTCCATATTATTTAGGAGATGATGCACTTGGACCAACATGCCCTAGCCGACTTACCAATGATCACGAGGTTTGGCAACTGGTCTGAGGCCCAGATGAGATTTGTCTTACCCCATTAGACATGGGATGGCTAGCACCATTCTTAAAGCCTGAAATGTTGGTGCAGAACCATATTATTCTATTACCAGGAGTCCCATGAGACCCATTTTGTGCCCATAACACAAAATTGGGGTCCACAGGATGATTTGAATGGAGATTTAGGGCCCAACCCCTAGATCAACATTTGTTGAGCTCTCTACACTCATTTTGGCACCAGAGGAGCCCAATGCATGCCCTAAAAGGGCCTACGCTTGCATGACATCAGCATTTCGCCCCCTTTTGTGGGTTAATTCTTATGTTTTTCATTGGTTATGAGGTTTTCTTGTAACTTCACCTAATATTAGCCCATTATTTTATCACTTGAGGGGACTTAGGCTAAAATTAGAGATCATTGGACATGTATAAATTGGAGGGAGATCATTTCATTATCTCATCATCATCACTTGGAGAATTCAGATATCATTAGAGAACTCACACTTGTTTCTTTGTTGGTAATTGTAGTATCTTGGATGCATTGCGATGTGTGGAAGCTATTTTGGATTGTCTTTGGAGCTATTTCTTTGATGAATGGATGGATATACTACATGTTATCTTATAAGTGCCTATTGTTGAAGATTTTCATTTTGAAATTGTCTAATGTATGGAATTGCTGCTTCTAGATTATGCTAATTTGTGCATTAATTTGTTGAAAATTATTTTTAATGGCTTTCTAGTTAAGAATTGCATATGTTACTCATTGTATAACATGTAATTAATGTTCATAGTGGAGGAATTCTTATAACTCTCCATCAAACTACATTTATCATTGAGTGGGTAAATGCTAGAATTTTGATACCTAGGGCATCAAATTTCGGCCTCATTAGCAACAAATTTGGCTTATCTAGAACATCATTGACTCCATATGCCTTAAGGACAAGGCACTAGTCCAAGTCCTTGGTGATCAACATCAATATTTTTCATAAATTCCTCTCCTTAAATTCAGTCCTTTTAAGGTTAGGGTGAAAATCTAGGGTTTGTAGCAAAATTTTATGGAGGAGGCTTTTTGGTGATTTGGGAGCCTAAACGTCAAGAGATAGGTCTAGGCTACCTAACCTATCAATTTGGTGGTCATCCACTCAAATCTCATCCATAAAATCTCCTGCCCTAGGTGTTGCTCCAAGAGGGAAACCCTAATTTATTTTCCCCTCAACTTGAGGACTTCCTTGAAGGTTGTATGAGCTTAGTACTTGTTGAAGTATATCTCAAAAAGCCTTTTCTCTCGGGTCTTGAGCTTGTGATAACTATGACCATCGAAAATCTCAAAACCCTAGGTCTTGAGCCTTCTTTTCTTGATCTTTTCTTTGAGAGCATTTTGCTTCTTTGAAGCCTTGTACCATTATTGAGCCTCTCTCTTGAATGAGCTCTCGCTTGATCATTCTATGCCATATACCTAGCTTATGTATTTTAAGTGATCTCTCTCGTTACCGGGACTCCTCCCATCAATGAAAATTCGTAAAGAGCAGGGGGTTTTGACTGAGGTGACATTGGGCCTCTACCCCATTGTTAGCACTTTCTCTAGCTTTTGTCTTGTAGGGTTTCTCTCTCCAAGGCCTGCTAGATTTTGTGGTAACATTTTGGCGCCGTTGCCGGTGACACGAAGTGTGTCTTGTCCCCATACGACAATATGAACCCTTATTTGGCAACTCCATTGGAAGAACGAAGCCCTTGTTCTTCATTGAACTTCAAAGTCAATGCTTGTAGGGTGAAGCAAGCATCTCTCAAGCCATTTTGAATTCACCTTTAAAAATCTACCCTTGATTGTTATTTGAAATTCAAAAGAATGGCTCCTTGGAGGTTGTGTGAGATATTCCCTGACATCCCAAGATTCAATGGTAATCCATTATTTGAACTTGATCATATAGCTGAATTCATCTCATATGTTTTGAGAGAGGGCATCACTTACCAACGTGCTTTGGTGAATATATTCATTGAGTCTCTTGGAATGTCTCAAATCAATGATCTCTGTGACCCTACCAACACCACTTCATTTGAAGTTTTGATTGATTTTTTTTTTCGATATTGGAGGACACAATTCATGATTGATGAAGATGCACATAAGAGAAATCTCACACCATCCATGTTATGAAGAAATGATACTCGATTTTCCTTATGATGAATAAGAGGAAGTCAAATTATAGAAGATCATGGTCCCTCAGATAACCAAATAGATAAGGGATAATATGGAAGAATTTGGGCTGCAGATTGTGGAGTTGACTATGATGCTTAGGAAGAAGAGGACCCCTTTCTAGATCATCAAGATGAAATCATTGATGAGGGTGATCATGAAAGGGAGTATGATAATGATTTTGATGAAGAGGGTTCCTTACAAAACAAAGTTGAAGATAGCCTTATCTTTTTCATTAACGTTATTTCTGACAATGTACCTATTGAAGAGCTTGAAAAAGGTGACCCCATTAACCCTTGAATGTTGACATTGATGATTACTTGCGGATTAAAGAAGGAAAGTGCGAGATCATTGGCAATCATTTTGACAATGACCCTATCTATGATACTGATGATGACATTAATAGAGACCTTGCCATGCCTTACCTTCCTTATGATTATGGACGTGTATTTGAGTCATCCTTGGAGCCTCCTATCATTCCCCATTGCATGAGCATTGAAGATGATGAACCTAGCTTGTTTCCCCCTTTTGAATGCGATCCTCTTGATGAAAAACCTAGTTGTTGGTATCCTCTGTGCCAACCATCCCCTCATTCTCCCTCTTTTGCCGCTAAGGCCACCATGGAGCAGGACACCATTAAGGAGGCTCTTGAAAGAGAGTTCATGAACTTGATCGTTGGATCATCCATTATTAATTTACAAGAAAGGATGTGATGTTGCAAGTTGGATTCGTTCCCTTCATCCACAATTCCCTTCCATAATGTATGGTTTTCTTGTTTTCCCACCTCCTGCCCTTGTGATCCTGCTTATGAATATCGTTATGCTTACTCTTGCATTTATCTCATGATCAATTATAAGGATAAGAGGAATGATATTGATTTTATAATATGTTGGTATACATAGCTAGTAAATCATATGTTATGCGTGGTAGTGTAGGATGCATTGCATGTTTCATTTTGAATAGCCAACATCATCATATTATGTTCTCATGTTAGATTAGATTGCATTGTATATTATACTTTACATTTTGGTGTAGATTTAGTTTTCTGTATGGATTTATTATTTGCTGAAAAACACGGGCGATAAAAGTACACCCAATGCACATGCTTCCAATAGTTGTATTGTGATGTGCTGGATAAAAATCTGCGTTCTAGGAGGTTGCTAGAGTTCTCATGAACTCCCGTTCGATTACATGGATCATGCGCTCTATGGTGAGCTCATGTCCCAATTGGAGCCAGATGTTACCCACTTTTGTGGGTACCCCCAGGAGAATTTTTCTCCTTATCATCTTCTTCTAGTCGACAACCAACAATCCCTGACAACCACCTCGTAGTCGATGTGATCTGCAACTTTATCCCTGCCACCTGCATTAGTCATATGTTTCCTCGTCCATTTGTCAAGAGCACATGTTAGAAGGTGGGCAATTCGACCCAAAAGGTATGTTATTCATTATGCAATCAGGTGCTTATGCTTGTTTTTCATTTGGGCATTTGGCATGGATTATTTGGTACTTTGGAAGAAGGAAGGGTTTTGACCATGGTTTTGTTCGCTCACCTTAAATGGGGGGTTAATCTTCAATCCTAGTCCAGTGGGACCTCCCCCATTGGCCCATGGCTATAGGAAGGGCACTACTTGGGAATCCCCGATTTTGTAGCATGGTCCCGTTTTCTCATTCCATAGTTATCAGTTCGCTCTGCACATTATGAGCCCTATTCATCATCTCCCCTCTCGGGGTCCACATGACCACTGGGTCCACAGGGTGCTGACACACCCCCCTCCACTTGTCCACATATCTGGGTCAGGCTTGGAAATGTTTCCTCGTAGGTTGATACAACTAAGAGAAACGTTAAAAGCATATCATGGCCACGAGCAAGAAACAAAAGAAAGAAAATTATAAAATGCAAAAGAATGGCCAAAACATTTACATTAACACATGGGCAAAATCCAAGCATGAGATCTACCTCTTATCATATGGCCATCACCCGGTTCCTGGGGCCAATGTTGCCTTATTACATCACTAAAAAGGAACCCTTGCATGTGTTGAAATATGTAACTAGGTTCGGTCTTCATAATGACATATGTAATCATGATCTTATGCATTTGATTGAAAGAGAAAAAGAAATTTGTTATTGTCATTTTTGAAGCACGGGTTTCATGCTCAAGGTTATTTTATTATATAGGTCAAGCACCCATTGAGTGCTTCTAGGGCTTGTCTTTGAGTCAACAAGTCAATTGAGTCATTGTCATGTATGGAAGACCCTCTTGGGCTTATTGTATCAAGTCAAAGAAAATTTATGTAAAGTCAAAAGTGTCATATAGACCCTCCAAGACCTTGTCAACAAGCAAAGAACAAGTCAACCTACAAGCATAGACATCGGCCTCATGGACAACTATTTGACCTCCATAAGAATCCTATATATACAAAGTATTCGACATCTTTGGAAGGGCGTCCATTCAGCTCAAAAGAAGTTCGATCTAGGAGGATAAGAAGACGAAAAAGAAGCCTAATACCGAATAAAGAAGAAGAAGAATGAAGCAAAGTTTTTGATTGTCTTTGGGCTATTATCCTTCACACGTGCGAGAAATTAGGGCACCTATTGCAGCAGCTAGACTGAATTGCAGACTTGCTAAAAGAATTCGAGCTAGGGCATACTTTGCAAGTTGAGTTCCATAGAAGAAAAAACCAATTCAAGTGAAGGAGGAAGAAGGAAGAAATCACCATCTTTTCCACACGTGCAAGAGCTAGGGTTTCTGCAGTAATCGAAGTTGTAGAAGAAATTGTTGGGGTCGAAGTTGCAGAAGAAATTGCTGGGGCCGAAGTTGCTGGGGTCGAAGTTGCTGGAAAGATTGCTAGCATCAATGTTGCTAAAGAAATTGCTAGGAGGAAGGCTCATCAAGGAGGAAGGATTGACTTGGGCTTGGAGGGGTCTCTGACAAAGGTCTTAGGTCTTGGAATTCATCATTTGAAGCTCTATAAGAAGAGAAGAATTCTTGTGGGTTTTCCTCTCAAAAGGAGAGGTTTTGGCCCTAACTTATAGCCTACATTTTGTGTCCTGTTGTCTCATTGATCTTTATTGTTTGGTAGCTATTTGATGATAGAAAACACAATAATAATAAAATTGAAGAAGAAGCTAATCAAGTTAAGTAAACATGCATCACAAGAAGTTATCAATGTAAGAGAAATCACCTATCTAACTGCCCCTAGATTTCTCAACATGGTATCAGAGCTTGGTGACTACAAGGAAAGGCAGCTTGAAGATTAGTCCATTGAAGAAGGATACATAAGGGCCGAGCACAAGGAGATCATTAAGGAGGACTAAGAAGCACCAAAAAGGAGTATTCATCTCAAGGATCACATCATCACTAGGAGAAGAAGACCCCAAGGACCTTACCTCCACTCAAAGAAAGAAGGACTACATATTTGAAGCATCTTGAAGTCTCCATGTTCTACATTTCTACATTCAAAGGAAGCAAGAAGAAGCATTGCCATCATCATCAAAGAAATCAAGGTGATCTCCATCACATTGAAGCAAAGATCACATCTCAAACATCTTTGAAGAAGATCATCAAGGAAGTAATTATCTTCAAGAAGGCATCTTCAATTATCATCATCATCAAGAAGACATCAAGTTGAAGATATCATCTTCAAAGGAGCATCTTCACTTGGCAAGTAAGTATCTTTATATTTATGTTTGAATCTACTTTCAACATGACTTCATTCTGCAAGGAAAGCAACAAATTGGTTGGGTCATCAAATTTCCTTGCATGGAAGAAGAGTATAAATTTTATCCTCATAGAGAATGAAGTTATTGAATATGTTAAGGGTTTAATCTCCAAACCATCTCAAGATCAAGCTCAAGCACTATTGAAGTACATGAAAGGGGAAGTAAGGGCTCAAAGAATCCTCATAGAATCTATCAAGGATTCCCTCATCCCTTATGTAGCAAAGTTGAAGAAATCGAAAGATATATATGAAAAGTTGGTAGAATTGTTTTCTATAAGTACTGCAGGAGAAGTCATATCATTGAAAACCGAACTATACAAAATGAAGGTATCAAAGGAAGAAGGGATAACCTCATACCTTATGAGGGTGTCACAAATAAGAGAGCAACTACAAGAACTAGGAGAAATAATGTTTGATAAAGAAATGACCACTGTTGTGCTCAATGCACTACCCGATGAATGGGGCAACTTTGTATGAAGTATCTATGGAAATAAGGAAGCCACTCCCTTCAGTGAACTTTGGTCATTATGTAAGATTGAAGAAACTAGGTTGAAAGCAAAAGGCGATGTTGGATCAAGTGAACAAACTCAAGCATACGCTGCCATGGGTAGAAATAAAGGGAAGTTTGGAAAGTTTAATCCTCGGAAAAAGAAGAAGATCGATATGTCAAAGATACAATGCTATGAGTGTAATGAATATATGCACTTTAAAAGGAATTGTCCCAAACTCAAGAAGGACAACAATAAGAGAAAGGAAAGAAATGAAGCCCATGTTACCCAAGAAGTGGAAGAATTAGAAAAGAAGAAATCAAAGGAGGAGGAAGTGAAAGATCTCTACTATGACCGAGATAATCTCCTTCACTTAGTTCTTTTTAGTTATAGAAGAGAATAGAAAGCATCACAAGTATGATAGGATGCATTATAGCAAGATAAGATGACATCATCGTAGAAGCATGGGAGGAGCGCTGAAGTAGAAAGTATACATGGTTATAGTGGTCATCATGATAGAAATGGCATCTCCATTGAAATCATATAAGGACAACCAAGTAGAAATATATATGGTTGGAGGGAAGTCATCTAGCAAGATAGAAGATAGCGAAATCATCATACATCGTCATCATTAGGAAGGAGCATTTGCAGGATGAGGATCATCAAGATCCTCCATTGGAATCTTCATTAGAAGGTTCACCTCGACAAAGAAGAAGCAAGTGCCTCGCAAATAGTCCACATTGCAATTTGTGTGGGATCCACTGGTAAGGTATGATGACGAAGATGTGCAACATGTTGAGTTGGTTGAAGTACTTTCATCTTCAAGCAAGGAAAGGAAGTTGCTAGAAGGAAGTCTAGATGACCAAACGAAGGAAAAGGTATGTATATATTTAATAGATAAAGTCATGTCATCATATAGTTGCAGATAACATGGTTGAATGCTCTATCTCATGAGCATGATCGAAGAAGAAGGATATCTTCCATTAGAATGATGCATGAAGGCATGTAGACAAGGTGCCTTGAACTCTTCTACATATTGATAAGATGAAATCAACATAATATGACCTCATATGGAATATGAGGTTGTTGAGAATCATGGTTCCTATGTTGAAAGAACCATGTAAAGAAGATCCTTAGGAAAGCAATATGTGAAGAAAGAAAGGAGACTTCGTGAAAGATGCAACTATAGTCACGTAAGATAAGATAAGTGATCAACATCCGATAACTAGAAGAATTAGCTATGACATCTCCATGGAAGAAGGTATAAAGACCCTGGCATGTTGGAAAAGGAGAACCTCAAAAATGTATGTCTTGGAGATGGATTCATACGGTTTGCGAGAAGATGTTGATGTTGCAAGAAGTTGATGCCATGACGAAAGGCCATCATAAAAAGGTAACTTTGACTTGATGTTCATTCTGATTTTTTGAAAACATCTGGTTGGGTTGTTATAGGGCTACCGAAAGAAGGTTGTAGAAGTCACCTACAAGTAATACTCATGTGATTGGATGGAAGATCCTGAAAGAAACATGACTTGGAAGAGGTAGATGTATGAAGAAAAACCAGGTGTAGACTAGAAGATCACTTTTTGATGAAGAAAAGGATGACTTGACTATTGGTTCAACACTATGGTTTGTTGAAGGGAAAGTGATGGAAAAGATGGCCGATGCCCTACGATTAAATGATGAAGAAGAAGGCTCCATGATGAAGAAGATGAAGTTCATGACATGATGCAGAAAGAGGAGCCCTACAAGTAGCTGATAGTACCATGATCTCCACCAAAGAGCAAATAACTACTGTTGGAAACAAGTCCCTAGTTGAGAGGGAGCTTGGGCAAGTCCCTTGTTAAAAGGGAGATTGGGAATATTCCTTTTACAAGAATGTGTAGATCCTCCCTAGTTGAGAGGGAGAGATAGACACATCATTCTTGTCTTCATGTTATGAAGAAAGAGTGGAGGATTGGGTAAGCATCTGAGATTGATTCTCATACTCTTTGAAGATGTGGTAGGGCATCCAATTAGTAAGAGTAGTTGAAGAGGAATTTCCTTGAGAATGTGTTATTCCAAGATAGGAATTGTCCTTGAAGGACATACCTTGTGAATATCCGGGTGGGGTATGTGCCTTAAGAGACAATGATGATGGTGTCTATGAGTCATTTTCTCGCCAATATTGTGCTCTGATCTTGTGGATAGATAAAATTGTTACTCAAGGCCTTGCTATGTGACAATGCTGGTTGGTATGATGAGATGCAATGAGATAAGGTGAAATAATAGCTTATAAGATGGCTTACTAATCCGACTCTTCTTATGAGAATTCTTTAGTATGAGAATGTCCAAGTACCTTGTATAGATTATGAATACCTCCCTAGTTAAGAGTAATAGCAGAACTATCCTCAGACACATAAATTTTATTAATAAGGAAAAGAAAATTATATAAAAACTGTAAGAGTTTACACACAATCACTCAACACTCTTGCTAGAAGAGAAACACGCTTTAAATAAGCTAGTGTCCTAAACTAATTTTGTTATGGATCACTTCTTTCATTTACAAGTGTCCATTTACATTTAATGCTCTCATAACAATGCTCCTAACAATTTTCCTAAATTAGTTCCTAAAAAACGACACTTTTCTAGATGTCATATCTTTTACAACAATTAGCTATTCTAAAATGTCTCCAATATCTAATTAAATATTCTAGATAATTGAATATTAGATTCTAAATAATTAAACTATAGTTTATATATTTTGGATCATCTAACATTACCCCCTTTTATCCAAAGGTACATTACAACAGATACCAAGTTCATCCTTGAACTTAGTAAATTTGATCCTGCCAAGTGGTTTTGTGAAAATATCTAAGTTCTGATCTTCTAAAGGACAATATATCGACTTGATGACATCCTTTGCAATGAGTGTTCTGATGTAATGATACTTTGTCTCCACATGCTTTGTTTTGGAATGGAAAACTGGATTTTTGGTAAGCTTTATGGCTGTCTGTATGTTGATGAATAAAGATGTGGCTTCTGCTTGAGGAATGCTTAAGTCTTGCAAAACTCTGCGCAACAAAACAATTTCACATGCTGCTTCCCATGCTGATATATATTCTGCTTCTGCCGAAGAAGTGGCCATTGTAGCTTGCTTCTTGCAACTCCAAGAAACTGCAGTTGACCCCATGTTCATCAAATAACCTGAGCTTGAAGCCCGATCATCAATACTTCTAGCAAAATCTGCATCTGAATATCCACCAAGTACAAGGTTCTTAGTCTTTTTGTAAAGAAGACCAAAATCTTTCGTACCTTGGATATATCTAAGGACCCTTTTTGCTGCATTCATGTGACTGTCCCTGTTGATTTTTATGTAGCTTGGGAGGTACTCCAAGCCTTAGGGTTCGGCGTTTGGAGGGCAAAGCACCACAAGAGTCACTTGTGGGCTTGAAACCCAAGCTTGGGGTTTTGCACCCATAAGGATTTGGGCTAAAACCATGAAGAATTTGAACATGGGAAAATTTGAGGTGATAGAGCTTGGCGTGCCGATTCCAACGCTTCGAAGATCACTCAAATCAAAGCTCTAGAAATGAATTTATGAATTTTTGAAGGTCATGAGTGGGTTTGCACCATAAGTGTCAAGGTTGGCTTGTGACAAATAAACCTCTTGACAAGTGGGACAACCCTAGAATTACATTGGAAGAAGCCCTCTTGTTTAGTACAAATAAGAGGTGTTGCAGAGGACTATTAAATCATCCATTGTGCAACACATAAACACGAAGACAAGCTCATTGAGGAGGACTAATTCCCTATTTTGGGTTGCAACAAAGGAGGACAGAACAACGGGGCTTAGAGGACTATTTCAGGGTCATTTTGTGGAGGCCAAAGTGCTGTGAGGAGGGCCGGGGGTCTTTGCAAGAGGGCTGAGGCAGGGAGGACTGTTTTGAGGGCAAAAAAGGGGTGGGCAGACCCTAAACTAGCATGCCGCAAGCTTGGAGGAGCCCGCTGTAGCATGCCGCAATCAATTGAAGGTAGGCCGAGGGTTGTTTGAGGGCTGGGACAACCCAGACTTGGAACAGCCCTCCTCGGCCTCTCAAGAAAGGGCAGCCACATCACTTTGGTGCAATTCTGGGCAGAGAAACAAGGTTGGAAAAGGGACTGAGTTGTGGCCTAACTAGGCCTAGTTGCAGCGTATGTAGCTGACCTCCAAACAATGAGTTTATGACAACGTTCTTGTAGGTGTTGGGTCAAGTGTTGACCAATTCAGATGATGGATGTTGGAGGATTGTAGCAGCCAAGTGATAGGGTTGACATGGAGTGGGTAGATGCCCTAATCAGTGGGTAGATGTTATAGCAGTACATTGGAGCCTAGATTTGTGCAATAGCTCCTCTATTGCAAAGCAAAGGGAAGATGTGGAGAAGTTTGTTGGCATGCAATAGAACGGTCTCCTAGGTGTGAGGATGCCTTAGCTAAGGGCAGATGCTACAACGTGTATTGGCCACTCGTGCACTGTTGGAGGGCAGCGTGAGAGTGGACCAAGTGTGGACGAGATTGGGCATTTATGGTCTGCTGGAGGACAACGTGATAGTGCCCAAGGTTGGAGACCGGTGTGCACTATCTTCATGGACTTAGATGGTTGCTAGAGTGGCAGTTGTTGGAGCTCAAGGGTTTGATCAACCAGGAGCAGTTTGTGGAGCCCGGGACTTGTGTGTGGAGAAGGACTTCTACAACAGATGATGGGCAATCCTCCTAGCCCATGTTCATTGTGGGAGATGTACATCTTGCAGTGATAGGTGGCAACCCTCCGTGCCCTATGTTGGTCTTCATCAAAGCAACGCAGGAAGACCATAGTGGGTTGATGTCCCTGAGTAGCTGAGGTGCAGCAGTGGGTAGATTGAGATTTGTTCAAAAGTGGAGCTGTGAACAAGTCGACAGGAGGCTCGATGTGTTGATGGGTTGGTGGACGAACGATCAACTAGTGAGCAGATTGATAGCTGAGGTTCAGTGGTCAGATGGACTTGGAGCATTGATAGAGGCAAGAGTTGCAGATCGGGAGCCAAAGGTCTGGGCAGGTGCAGGGTACGACCGAGTGGAGCTGAGATAGTCGACTACATCAGCCAGATGGTCAGAGTATCTTGTTGAGCGCAGATTGGTCGTCGATATACTGACACCAAGCCCCAGTTTGTATCTTGTACTAGTGGATGATTGAGGGCCATTATCCCTGGTACATGAACCCTAAACTGTTGTATTATATGTTTTTTAATATAACAAGTAGTGGGTTAAAACGTTGTCTATATTTAGTGCATTTGTGATTTACTGATGTTTAGATTCCACTGTGCAAAGTAGTTTTGTTGAGATTTTTGGTTTTTGTAGCGTCAAAGTTTTTAGGACTCTATCCTAGACCCAAGATCGTGGAAGATCAACATGGTATCAGAGCGTATCTGAGCTACTTTGAGGGACAGTGAATCAGAGTGTGCACAATGAAGCAACTCAAAGGGAGTTGTGGGTGTTTAGATCATGGAGCGGAGGGTTTAGTTGAAGACATGGAGATGTGGTCTTGACTGGCTTGGCATCGAGATTGGTTGGGAGTTCTGGTGGATTGGTGGTGAGCCTGGTGAACAACAGTTTGTTGTAGCACAGGTTGTTGATCGTGGAATTCCTTTGATTTGTCATGGATAGTTGGGACAACTCAAGGATGGCTTTGGATGGACTTCATGTGATGGAATTTAGATTGGCAGGCTAGAATCTTCATCGGATTGTGATGTTGCATATCCGAGATTGTGGGATTTGCACGAGTATTATTTGATCTGGGAGGATGAGTGCTTGCAGGACTGAGCAAGTGGAAATCGTGTATGCTTAAAGGGAGTCTAGCCTTAGAGGGAGCAACCCTATGGAGGTTTGGGATCTCCAGGTTCAGATGTGATGAGGCAGAGGAACTACTGAGATTGTCAGGTTCATTTTGCAGGATATGTTGCAGTGATGGATGTGAGATGGGCTAGTGTCGCCGGAGATGATGATGGTTACTTCCTAGTCTTGGAAGTACCTCCCTCACTAAGAGGTAATGTTGATTTTTGTGTAGCTTGGGAGGTACTTTAAGGCCTAGGGTTCGGGGTTTGCAGGGAAAAGCACCACAAGAGTCACTTGTGGGCTTGAAACCCAAGCATGGGGTTTTGCACCCATCGGGATTTGGGCCAAAACCATGAAGAATTTGAGCATGGGAAAATTTGAGGTGATAGAGCTTGGCGTGCCAATTCCAACGCTCCAAAGATCACTCAAATCAAAGCTCTAGAAATGAAGTTATGAATTTTTGAAGGTCATGAGTGGGTTTGCACCATAAGTGTCAAGGTCGACTTGTGACAAATAAGCCACTTGACAAGTTGGACAACCCTAGAATGACGTTGGAAGAAGCCCTCTTGTTTAGTACAAATAAGAGGTGTTGTGGAGGACTATTAGATCATCCATTGTGCAACACATAAACAAGAAGACAAGCTCATTGAGGAGGACTAATTCTTTGTTTGTTGAAATTTGGTACCGGAGGACAGGTGGTTCCCTAAGGCTTTGATCTTTGGCCTAGGGAAAAGTGTCCAAAAGAATTTAATTTTTCTCCTAAAGTAACTTTATAATTTTTTATAAAGTTAAATCTAATTTAAAAGTGACTTAAGTGATATAGTTACTAAAGTGACTTTATAAAGTTATAAAGTCAAATCTAATTTTAAAGTGACTTTAAGTGATAAAGTTACTAAAGTTAAAGTGACTTTAAATAAAGTCAATATAAAATTAGAAAGGAAAAAGTGGCTTTGGAAATAAAAGACTAAGTGGGTCTTTATTAAAGTGGGGTGAATTAAAAAATGAAAAGTGAGATTTAAATGAGCATTTAATCTCAGCCCTAGATCTCAATCTATCTCAGCCATTGGATTTAAGGATTCCCCAAAAGTCACTTAGGGTTAGGTTAAAGGAGGAAAAGGAGGAAAAGGTCATTCATTCTTTCATGAGCAGATTGGGAGAAGGAGAGAAAGAGAGCAAGGGAGATTTCTGGGCAGTGAGGAGAAGGAGGCAACAGCTTGGCACACATTCCAAGGCAACAGTTCAGCAAGTCCGTACAGCAGAGTTTGGCACACATTCCAAGGCAGATTTTGAAACGATTTTCTAGAAGGCCGTACAGCAGCCTTTTGGCACGATTTCCAAGAGGCCGTACAGCAGTTTCAGCACAGATTTCGAGGCAGCAAAGGGGCTGTTTTATTTGGCACGAATTTCGAGGCAGTCCGTACAGCAAGTGGCTGTACCGTTGCACGAAAATCGAGGCAGATTCCGTACAGCAAGTTTCTGCTGTCTTTTGGCACGAATTTCGAGGTCCGTACAGCAGCATTTATTGCTGTTTTGGCACAGATTTCGAGGTGGCTGTACCGCTGCATTTATTGCAGATTTTTGGGCACGAAAAACGAGAAAATCCGTACAGCATTTATTGCTGTTTCTGTTTTGCTGTTTGCACATTTTCCGAGGCGATGGTTAAGCACGGAAAACGAGATAAGTTGTAAAAGTTTACTTGCTAATTTTTTGCTGAATATTTCTCTCACTGTAAAAAGCATTTTTCCAGAAATAAGAAGGAGCTTTCGAACTGGTTTTCCCCAAGAGTTGTAGGGGGTTTTTCCAGGGTCACCTTGACCAAAAATTACTGAGTTATGATGTGTTGAATGACTGTTTGTTACTGCTGTTATTTTATTTCTGCATTTTCAGCATTCTGAACAAATTTCCAGAATGTGTTTTCAGCAAATTTATTTTCCAGTTTATTATATGTATGGATATGGGAAAGGGAATTTAATTATTTTGGAGTAATAAGGTGAAAACTAAAAACCGGGGTGGGAAACAGAATTTTCTACATGGTATCAGAGCTTGAGTGCTGAAAGAGCAGTTTGGGACAGCAAGGAGAAAATTACAGCCTGCTGATTTTTCACTCAGAAAATTCCAGCAAGCTGATTTTTCACAAACAGCAGATTTTTACCTTTACTACAGCAGTGTTATTTTTCAGTTTTAGGACAGCAGGATGTCATTGGGACCGAGGGTGGAGGATAGGTTGGATGGGCATTCCAACTACAGCATTTGGAAGGAGAGAATGCAGAGTATCTTTGAGGAGGCAGAAGTCTGGGACATTATGGTACATACCACACAGAACCCTGTGAATGTGCCTACTGATGCTACTCAGTTGGCAGCATATAATAAAAAGAACAACAAGGGTAAGAGGATGATTCTAGACGGAATCAAAGACCATTGCATTCCTCATGTGAGAGGGAAGAGAAATGCTCATGAGATGTGGACAGCATTGTCCAATCTCTACCAGAGTACCAATGAGAACCGGAAGATGGTCCTGAAGGAGAAGATGAAGACGATTAAGATGGGCAATGATAGTGCAGCTGGATATCTCACTAAGATTACTAATGTGAGAGATGAGTTGGCAGCGATTGGAGAGGCCATTCCACCCATTGAGTTGGTGCGGATTGCAGTGAATGGCCTCCCGCGTTCATGGATGAACTTTGCTGATGGAGTTTGTGCACGTGAGACCCTTCCCACATGGGAGAGGTTTTGGGATGATTGCATTCAGACAGAGATCAGGAAAGGTCAGCTTGGGGCAGCCAAGCCAGTTGAGCAAGATGAGGATGTAGCACTGTTGGCAGGACGCAAGAAAGGCAAAGGGAAGAAGCAGGCTTCCACAAGCAATGGTGGGGGCAAAGGCAAAGGTAAAGGTAAACAGGATAATTCACAGAAGGACTATTCCAAAGTGAAGTGTTGGAATTGTCAGAAGATGGGACACTATGCAGTTGTGTGTCCGGAGAAGAAGAAGAAGAAGGGGAAGAACCAGAGTATGGCAGCTTCAGCAGAGGTTGAGGACTTTGCAGATCGCTTTGACCGGGAGTTTGGGTTCATTACGTGTGAGTCTTCTAGTGCAGGATTACCTGCCACACAGGTTCAGAGGGAGCATGCATTTCCCTCGATTAGCGGAGCATCTTCGGGTATCTGGTATGTGGATAGTGGGGCTTCACGTCACATGACAGGAGTCCGTGAGTACTTCTCAGAGCTTTCAGAGAGTGGCACTGATGTAGAGGTAGTACTCGGTGATGACAGAGTTGTTAGAGTAGTTGGTGTGGGAACATTGACATTTCAGAGGGAGTCCAAACCTCCCTTGAAGGTGTCAGATGTTCTTTATGTGCCAGGGATGAGGAAGAACCTCATATCCGTCTCAGCTTTGGAGGACAGAGGATATGAGATACTATTCAAGGGAGGACAGGTGTTGATGTATCCCAGGGGCACTCCAGCTGATTCAGCTAGAGTGATAGGTGTACGCCATGCAAAGGTGTACAAGTTTGCATTTTAGTCCCTTTTGGCATTGAGCAGTAGTACCGACAGCAGAGCTAGCAGTTCTGAGCAGTGTGAGATTTGGCACCGCAGGATGGGGCACATGTATCATGGAGCCTTGAGGACTTTGCAGGAGATCACTACAGGTGTGCCAGATTTCAGTATTGATCACTTTGATACTTGCAGAGGATGTGCGATGGGCAAGTTTGCCAAATCCCCTTTTCCCAGCAGTGACAGCAGAGCGACTGGGATACTTGATTTGATTCATTCCGATGTGAGCGGCCGGATGTCTCATGTTTCCTTGAGTGGATATGAGTACTATGTTTTATTCATTGATGATCACTCCAGGAGGACCTGGATTTATTTCTTGAAGACCAAGAGCGAGGTCTTCAAGCGGTTTCAGGAGTTCAGAGCTCTTGTGGAGACACAGACAGGTCGGAAGATCAAGTCCCTGAGGTCGGACAATGGGGGAGAGTACACCCTTGGAGAGTTTGTTGACTATTGTGCGGAGGCAGGCATTAGGAGGGAGCTCACCGTTCCTTACAACCCCCAGCAGAACGGGGTTGCGGAGAGGAAGAACAGATCCATCGGAGGGGCTGCCAAAGCCATGTTACATGATCAGGGGTTGCCATTGTTTTTGTGGGCAGAGGCCTGCAACACAGCTGTTTACTTGCAGAACAGGAGTCTGCATCGTGCCTTGGGGCACATGACTCCGGAGGAGGCTTTTTCTAGGAAGAAGCCTGATATCGGTCGTCTTCGTATCTTTGGGTGCATGACATACTCCTACATACCCAAGGAGAAGAGGACCAAACTAGAGCCCACCGCAGAGAAGGGTATCTTTGTGGGCTACAGTGAGACCTCCAAGGCCTTTCGGATTTACATTCCTGCGCAGAGGAAAGTTGTTGTCAGGCGGGATGTGAAGTTCGAGGAGGTCAGGGCCTTTAGGAGGTCACGGGAGTTAGAGTATCTGGATCAGCCAGACCCTCAGCAGCAGTTGAGTCAGTCGCAGGGATCCAGTGGGCAGGGATCAGGAGGATCCCGAGGTACATCTATGACGATGTCAGGTCCCTCAGTGGGGAGTGGCTCACAGAGTCAGAGGGGGTGGAGCGGCGGGCAGGGGGGTGGCAGCGCCCACATACCACCGGGGAGTCCACCGATGGGATGTGGGCCCACACATGATCAAAGATTCAAGGTGTTCGAAAGCAGCAGGAGGACAAAGAGACAGTGCAGATGCTCTTCGTGGAGTTCGTAGCTCCCCTTTAGGGCTTGAGCCTCCCTTAGGTAGCCTACGGAGAAGTGCACTCATACAGGAAGCCCAAGTGGCTTCAGGACACCTTGAGAGAGGCCACATCTGTTGCTGGGCCTAAGAGGCCGGTCAGAGAGAGCAGACCACCTGAGAGGTTTTGTAGCCATATGGCAATGGCTACCAGCATCCTTGACTCTGAGCCTTCTAGCTATGAGGAGGCAGCTAGCCAGCAGGTCTGGAGAGAGGCCATGCAGGAGGAGTATTCTTCTATCATGAAGAATGATGTTTGGGAGGTGGTGCCGAGGCCTGAGGGCAAATCCGTGGTTACTTCCAGATGGCTTTACAAGGTAAAGCATGCTGCAGATGGCAGCATGGAGAAATTCAAAGCGAGGTTTGTGGCTAGAGGGTTCTCCCAGGTAGAGGGAGTTGATTATGAGGAGACCTTCGCTCCCGTGGCTCGATATACTTCGATCCGCTCCATTATATCGATAACAGCAGAGATGGGTTGGAAGATCCACCAGATGGATGTGAAGACCGCATTTCTCAATGGCTTCATACAGGAGGAGGTGTACATTGAGCAGCCACAGGGCTTCGAGGTGCATGGGAAGGAGTCCCATGTGTGCAGACTGAAGAAGGCCCTTTATGGCCTGAAGCAAGCTCCCAGAGCTTGGTACTCCAGGATAGATACATACTTGCAGGGGATGGGTTTCACAAAGAGTGAGGCAGATCCGAACCTTACTATATTGTGATAGGTGAGGAGCCTCTCATTCTGGTGCTGTATGTGGATGACTTAGTCATTACAGGTGCAGAGAGACTCATAGAGCACT
Organism: Pinus albicaulis; assembly: GCA_034641835.2. Lineage (NCBI taxonomy): Eukaryota > Viridiplantae > Streptophyta > Pinopsida > Pinales > Pinaceae > Pinus > Pinus albicaulis. Next base: position 774,945,830 of record CM076575.1, on the reverse strand, counting down.
GCAAGAGAGATCTTGCAGCGGAGTTTGAGATGAAGGACATCGGCTTGATGCATTACTTTTTGGGTTTGGAGGTGTGGCAGGAGGAGGGGCATTTCTTCCTGGGACAGGGGAAGTATATTGTGGACATCCTTGGCAGATTCCACATGGAGGATTGTAAACCCATGTTGACACCGATGATCACCAACTGGAAGAAGCTTCATGCTTCGGATTCCGAGTTGGTGGATCCCACACTGTACAGACAGCTGATTGGTTCCTTGATGTATTTGGTCAACACTAGGTCAGATATTTGTTTTGCAGTCAACACGATGAGTCAGTTTATGTGTGAGCCTAGGAAGGTTCACTGGGTGGCTGCAAAACACATTTTGCGGTACTTGCAGGGGACAGTGGATTATGGTCTGGACTACAGGCAGGGGATGGAGTGAGATTGGCAGGTTACACTGATTCTGATTGGGCAGGTTGTGCTTCTGATAGGAAGAGCACTTCAGGGTGTTGTTTTGGGTTGGGTTCGGCAGTGGTGTCATGGTTCAGCCGGAAGCAGCAGTCAGTAGCATTGAGTTCAGCGGAAGCAGAGTACATGGCAGCCAATCTAGCTAGTTGTGAGGCCATCTGGCTTCGCAAGATGTTGTTTGGCTTATTTGGTCAGCCGTTGAGACCTTTAGTGATTTACTGTGATAATCAGAGTTGCATTAAACTCACGGAGAATCCAGTATTTCATGACAGGTCAAAGCATATCGGGATCAAATATCATTTCATCAGAGACTATGTTCAGAAAGGAGCTGTGAAGCTTGAGTATATTCCCACCGATGAGCAGGTTGCAGATATTCTTACCAAAGCCTTACCACGGGGCAAGCATGTCTACTTCAGAGACAAGATGGGTGTGGTGAGGAACACCTTTCTCGGTAAGAGGGAGTGTTGAAATTTGGTTACCGGAGGACAGGTGGTTCCCTAAGGCTTTGATCTTTGGCCTAGGGAAAAGTGTCCAAAAGAATTTAATTTTTCTCCTAAAGTGACTTTATAATTTTTATAAAGTCAAATTTAATTTAAAAGTGACTTTAAGTGATAAAGTTACTAAAGTGACTTTATAAAGTTATAAAGTCAAATCTAATTTAAAAGTGACTTTAAGTGATAAAGTTACTAAAGTCTAATTTTAAAGTGACTTTAATAAAGTCAATGTAAAATTAGAAAGGAAAAGTAACTTTGGAAATAAATGACTAAGTGGGTCTTTATTAAAGTGGGGGTGAATTAAAAAATAGAAAGTGAGATTTAAATGAGCATTTAATCTCAGCCCTAGATCTAAATCTGTTTCAGCCATTGGATTTAGGGATTTCCCAAAAGTCACTTAGGGTTAGGTTAAAGGAGGAAAAGGAGGAAAAGGTCATTCATTCTTTCATGAGCAGATTGGGAGAAGGAGAGAAAGAGAGCAAGGGAGATTTCTGGGCAGTGAGGAGGAGACAGTAGCTTGGCACACATTCCAAGGCAGCAGTTCAGCAAGTCCGTACAGCAGAGTTTGGCACACATTCCAAGGCAGATTTTGGCACGATTTTCTAGAAGGCCGTACAGCAGCTTTTTGGCACGATTTCCAAGAGGCCGTACAGCAGTTTCAGCACAGATTTCGAGGCAGCAAAGGGGCTGTTTTATTTGGCACGAATTTCTAGGCAGGTCGTACAGCAAGTGGCTGTACCGTTGCACGGAAATCGAGGCAGATTTCGTACAGCAAGTTTCTGCTGTCTTTTGGCACAAATTTCGAGGTCCGTACAGCAGCATTTATTGATGTTTTGGCACAGATTTCGAGGTGGCTGTACCGATGCATTTATTGCAGATTTTTGGGCACGAAAAACGAGAAAATCCGTACAGCATTTATTGCTGTTCCTGTTTTGCTGTTTGCACATTTTCCGAGGCGGTGGTTAAGCACGGAAAACGAGATAAGTTGTAAAAGTTTACTTGCTGATTTTTTGCTGAATATTTCTCTCACTGTAAAAAGCATTTTTCCAGAAATAAGGAGGAGCTTTCGAACTGGTTTTCCCCAAGAGTTGTAGGGGTTTTTCCAGGGTCACCTTGACCAAAAATTTCTGAGTTATGATGTGTTGAATGACTGTTTGTTACTGCTGTTATTTTATTTCTGCATTTACAGCATTCTGAAAAATTTCCAGAATTTGTGTTTTCAGCAAAATTTATTTTCCAGTTTATTAAATGTATGGATATGGGAAAGGGCATTTAATTATTTTGGAGTAATAAGGCGAAAACTGAAAACCGGGGTGGGAAATAGAATTTTCTACATTGTTTTGGGCCACAACAAAAGAGGACAGAACAATAGGGCTTAGAAGACTGTTTCAGGTTCATTTTGTGGAGGTCGAAGTGCTGTTAGGAGGGCCGAGGGTCTTTGAAAGAGGGCTGAGGCGGGGAGGATTGTTTTGAGGGCAAACCCTAAACTAGCATGCCGCAAGCCTGGAGGAGCCAACTATAGCATGCCGCAATCAATTGAAGGTAGGTCGAGGGTTGGTTGAGGGCTGGGACAACCCAGACTTGGAGCAGCCCTCCTCGATCTCTCAAGAAAGGGCAACCACATCACTTTGGTGCAATTCTGGGTAGAGAAACAAGGTTGGAAAAGGGATTGAGTTGTGCCCTAACCAGGCCTAGTTGCAGCGTATTTAGTAGACCTCAAAACAATGAGTTTATGACAACAATCTGGTACGTGTTGGGTCAAGTGTTGACTAGTTCAGATGATGGATGTTGGAGGACTGTAGCAGCCAAGTGATAGGGTTGACTTGGAGTGGGTAGATGTTGTAGCAGTACATTGGAGCTTAGATTTGTGCAATAACTCCTCTATTGCAGAGCAAAGGGCATATGTGGAGAAGTCTGTTGGCAGCCAATAGAAGTGCCTCCTAGGTGTGAGGATGCCCTAGCTAAGAGCAGATGCTACAACGTGTATTGGCCACTCGTGGGTTGTTGGAGGGCAGCGTGAGAGTGGACCAAGTGTGGACAATATTGGGCATTTATGGTCTGCTGCAGGACAACGTGATAGTGCTGAAGGTTGAAGCTTGATGTGCACTATCTTCATGGACTTAGATGGTTGCTAGAGTGGCAGTTGTTAGAGCTCAAGGGTCTAATAAGCTAGGAGCAGTTTGTGGAGCCCAAGACTTGTGTGTGGAGAAGGACTTCTACAACAGATGATGGGCAGTCCTCCTAGCCTGTGTTCATTGTGGGAGATGGACATCTTGCAGTGATAGGTGGCAACCCTCTGTGCCCTATGTTGGTCTTCATTGGAGCAGTGCAAGAAGACCATAGTGGGCTGAAGTCGCTGAGTAGCTGAGGAGCAGCAGTGGGTAGATTGAGAGTTGTTCACAAGTGGAGCTGTGAATAACTCGACAAGAGTCTCGATGTGTTGATGCGTTGGTGGACGAACGATAAACTAGTGAGCAAATTGATAGCTGAGGTTCAATGGTCAGATGGACTTGGAACATTGATAGAGGCAGAAGCTGCAGATCGGGAGTCGAAGGACCAGGTTGGTGCAGGGTACGACTGAGTGGAGCTGAGATAGTTGACTACATGAGCCAGATGGTCAGAGTATCTTTTTGAGGGCAAATTGGTTGTCGATGTATTGACACCAAGCCCCATTTTGTGTCTTGTACTAGTGGATGATTGAGGGCCATTATCCCTGGTACGAGAGCCCTAGACTGTTGTATTATATATTGTTTAATATAACAAGTAGTGGGTTAAAAAGTTGTCTATATTCTGTGAATGTGTGATTTACTACTATTTATATTCCGCTATGCAAAGTAGTTCTGTTGAGATTCTTGGTTTGGTAGCGTCAAAGATTCTAAGACTCTATCCTAGACCCAAGATCGTGGAAGATCAACAGTCCCTTGGTTCATGCATATAGCACAATAGAATACTGACAACATAAGATAAGTTTGGACGAGTGGTTGTTAGATAGATCAAACTGCCAATCAACTGCCTATAAGTAGTACTGTTCACCAATTCCCCCCCTTCAAATTTTGAAAGTTTTAAGTTTTGTTCCATTGGGGTGAGAACGGGTTTGTAGTCTTGCATTCCAAATATTTGAAGAAGTTCAGATTCATATTTGCTTTGACAAATGAAAATAGTGTGTGGATGTTGGAATACTTCAATTCCAAGTATTAGAACACTAGGACTCACCTAAGATCTTGACGACAATATCCACCCTAGATTTGGGGTGAGGCTGGAGGGGAAAAGCAAAATATGATCATTATTGTTCGTAGTAATGATCAAGTCGTCCACATACATAACTAGAATCACCTGATCTTTACCCTGTTGGCGTACATATAAAGTATCATCAGATTCACTTCTCTTAAAGCCAGCTTTTCGAAGGTACTCGTCCATTTTTGCATACCAAGCTCGCAGAGCTTGATTTAATCTATATAAAGCCTTAATTAGTTTGCATACTTTGTGTTCCTGCCCTTCAATCTCAAAACCTGGAGGTTGTATCATATATACTTTTTCTTGCAAGTCTCCATTGAGGAAGGCACTTTTAACATCCATCTGATGGACTTTCCATCCTTTTTGAGCTGCTAATGCAAGTGCTAATCTGATGGTGTTTGTTACAGGTCAAAATACCTCCTCATCAGCTCAGAGGGGAAGACAAATATGGAAGAAGTACAAGGACCTAAATTAAACCTATTTCTGCCAGGGTAACGCATATATAGAACAGAACAAGGGCGTTATAACGCAGGCAAGAAATATATTAGCCACGTTAGTGGCTAGGGCAATGCTCTGTTTACACTTGATGGTCGCGTTACCCGTGTCTTAAGTTTGAATTGGGAAAAGAGCGCGGAGAAAGATTTGAATCTCCGACTTTCCCTCACGAAGGAGTCAGTGCACAAAGGAAACTGCAGAAGCACCAGTTCATTATTGGTCATTGCCATAGAAGACTGAACTCCAAGAGAGGCAAAAGCATGGAGATCAAAGAAACATATAAGCCTTTTCCATTCCAAACTAGTGGAAAGAGAAGGGCAACAATGGCCTTCTCCCTCTCCTATAAGAAGGAGCTGAAGGCTCTTAATTGAAGGTCGAAGGATTGCTCAAAAAGTTCTTGTATACTTGTGGAATAGAGAATAGTGTGACATTATGAAGGCCAAGAGCCAAAGAGGCTCCTAGAGAGCTTGTTGGCTTGGACTTCTTCACTTGATAGAGAAGAGAGATTGGGAGACTGAGGAGGGCTTGGTACAACCGATGGTTGTAATCCTCCTTCTTTCAAAATCAATAGAACTATGTTCGTTTTGCCCATTCGATGCTTAATGTTATATTGTTATTTCAATATTTGTTTAGTATGATATGAATGGCTCAGATGTGTATAATCTAGATGTTTATTGTTGATTTAATTGATATAATACTTGTTATATCAGAAGTTACGCGGGTGCTTTGACTGATTGCAGGATTCAGATTTGGAGCCGGTGAAGAAGGACTCTTGCTTTGCTGCGTAGCGCTCTCCAAAGGATTCTAAAGTTGTCAAAGAGGTAATTCTCTATTGTATTCCTTCAAGTTATTTCAAGCTAATATGAACATGCTCATACCATCTTTGTGAATAGCATAGCTAATCTGACTATCTGCCTCGGGCACCGGAAAGCCCTGAGAGGGATATACGAAAACCAACCACCCAAGCAGTTTACCCTATAGCAGAATTGGCGACTCCACTGGGGAGTGTCCCCATAGTTTCCGGACTATTTTTCCCTTTATTTCTTCTCTCCTCTGTTCAGTATCCTTCCGACCATTTTTTGATGCCCAGTAGACATACCAAACGCTTGCAGAGTTCAATCCTGTGCCTGTCTGGCCAACTGAAGAGCTTTTCCCTGGTTAACGCGATCTATGCAGTATATCCAGTGCGTTATAACGCAGTCTAGGCTTAAATACAATGTGTTATAACGCTGTATTTTCTCACAAACAGAGCGTTACCCAGCCAAAAACCCTGTTGTTCACTTCTGTGACTGTGTTTTAGCTGTGGAGTTTTTTGGCCACCAATACCTTTCACAGACCGAATCCCTGTACTTGTCTGCTAAACTGGCATTGATTATTTGTTTCTCTTATTTAGTTAGTGTGCAAAGCATTTACTTTTTTAAAGAGAAATTTTATTTTTATTTTTCTGCATTTAAGCTGAGTTTATTCTGAAAGTTTGGTTCACAGACTGTTAAAAGAGGTAGATAGAAGGCTGAATCTTAAAAGTTGAGCTGTGTTATTTACATGTTGGTGCATGGATGATTGAAAAAGAAACCTCTCCTTGTAGAAACATTGTTCATTGAAGTTAATATTTAGAGCATGTTTTGCATGGTTTATTGAGTCAAGAGTCTCACTATACTTCATACGTCCATTTCCCCTCCGCCAGACTAATAACAAAGTACACTAAAAACAAATCGATAATAAAATCAATCTAATAACTCTTTTTGAGCTCACACAAACAGTAGTTCAGGCTAGGATCTTGGGTTAGGAAAGTGAGAAAACTACCCAAGATCTCAAAACTTGAAAACTAGAGTCATTAACGAGTGAAATCCTGCTGCACTCACATTATTGGGACCGTTCCTTTACCGGAGCTCAGCGCGAGACAACACTTGGGTGCACTAGAAGGTACCCCGCCTTCGACTGCATCCTGTGGGTGTGTTATATATTGGGGTTCCCTTCGGGGATGTCGAAACTAGATCGGGGATCTAGGTATTCTGCCCATATAGCACACTGTCCTTGACCGTGGACCCCCCTGATAGTGTCTGTGATTTGAGGTATCCTTAGTGGCTATACTTTTAGGGACTTACACAAGGTCACTGGGACGGGCTGTCCTGGTACCTGAAACAGATGGACCTACTCTGTCTTCAGTCTTTAGGAGGGTACTCGTCCTCACGAGAGTGCTTACACCTATCGTCTGGGGTTCGGGCGAAGCTCTAGAGTAACCGTAACTGTACTTTCGACCAACCCTCTCTGTATGCTATTGTGAGACTGGATTTCACCACCAGTGAACGGTAGTACTCAGACAGGGCACCCTATACTGGCTGCTTGTTGATTGATTTTAGAGAGTATTTTTTCTTTTTAGTAAGTGTGTGGTTACTGTCACTTGAGACTTCATAATATATCACATTTTAAATAAAATTTGTTAAAATTAAACCGGTCACCGTGGCGTCCCCTGACCCACGCCGTCAGTCTAGACGACAGCAAGGTCTACCTCCTCTCACCTTAGAGGAAAGATTGAACCTTGGTGAACCCGGGCCTTCTACGAAAGAGCAGTCTCCTTTGACTAATCTGGATTATCACATAGACCCTTATCAGCCGGAACTCCCGGAGGACCCTTTCACTGAAGGCGTTGTACCTAATTACAATCCTCCGCTCACTGATCCGTTAGGACCGGTGATAATCCAGATTCCACCGCGCCAAGATATGTCTGCAGCAACACCAACATCTATTTCTCCACCGGTATCCACAGGGTCGATACCAATGGCAACCATTCCTGGTTCGCCATCATCCCCCCCGCCGGTGGTCAGTTCTATGTCATTACTGGGTAACCCCAGTAGTCAACATATGCCTACCCCAACCCTATGGTCAACACAACTGTCAGTAGTTTATCGAACCCTTCGGCATCTACTCCTACCGTGACCACGTTGGGGACCACGGTAGCTCCTCCCACGAGCACGACTACTTCGGTGCCCTTTAGCAACCCTTTCGGTTGGAACCCTTTGTTGAGTTCAAACCCCCTGGCCACTATACCAGGGGGCAGTGTTATCAGTACACAGGGTAGCAGGGAATATTTCTCTTCCTATGCAATCCTTAGGACAAATGGGACAACCCATTGTAAATACTATCCCCTTAAGTGGTTCAAACATAGGCGTAGGATCTATACCGTTGCCAAATTATGCAAATACTAGTATGCCTCCGGGAAACTCTATTGCATCCATTTGGACTAACCAACCCCAACCTCTGTCTGGAGTGGGAGGGCACTTTTATGCTGGGGGCAACCAACCATTTGCCCCTCAATACACTATGCCCTATGGACAACAACCGTATGTTCCTACTCCTCCACCTATGGGAGGTTTTTATCAAAGTCCCACTTACCCTTCTGGTAACACGTGGATGGGGGGACCCTATGGTCCAAATAGTCAGCCCATACTGCCTTGGTTAGACTCGTGGGCAAATCCACAATTGCCTTTCTTGGCAGCTTTGGACATACCCGACATCCATAAGCTGACAAACGACCCCATCAATCACAACTCGCTTTGGCCTCCTATACCGCATAAGATTCCTTCAGATATCCCGAAGTTCGACGGGAAGCATGGAGATGACCCGGCCGCACACATCACTACCTTCCATTTGTGGTCCATATCCAATTCCATGGTAGATGATAGTGTCCGCCTTCGACTGTTTTCCCGCACCCTTACAGGCAATGCCGCCAAGTGGTACATTGAATTACCACGCGTCACCATCAATACGTTTGGCGCTTTAGCGACGGAGTTCTTAAAGAACTTTCAACTACCAATTAGGGTGGAAACCGGCACATAATTGTTAACATCACTGCGCCAAGACACCGCCACCCACATCTCCGACCATATTCATGAATGGAGACGTAGGAGGAGGCTTGTCAAAGCGCCAATACCGGACCATCTCTTGGCCAATTGGTTTTGCAAGTCTCTTTTACCCCATATCTCTAAAGACATTGGCCTTTCTGGTGCGGTGACAGAAGATCAATGTATTCGTCGTGCCCAGCACCTGGATTTGATCTATTCACAATCCGGCACGCTTTACGATCTGCTCCCCCATGCCCCTGGTAACCCGAACCCTCCGGCTACTCAGAAAACCGGAGCGCATGCCGATGGTCTCGTGGGCGCGATCTCTGGTGTAGCCACCAATCAGTCTCGGGGGCAAACCTCCCAGCCATCCTCGGCTGCCACCGCCCCCCATCAAACGACTCCTCTCCTTTCCGCTGAGGTAAATTCGGTGCAAACCTCACAAAAACCCAACGGGAAAAATAGGAAGAATAAGAAGAAAACATCTTCTTCGGAAGAGCAGTCGAATAATCAGAATAACTCTAATCAGAAAAACGCTGCTAATGAAAAAGGAAAGGATAAACCCATGAGATTTCCTTGTAAAATCTGTGCGGAGGACCACTTGACATACAAATGTCCTCGGTTGCAGGAATGCACTGATTTTATTGCTAACAAGGATTCTGGGAGAACACCTGCCGTTCTTCACAATCCTTTCCCCAATCACCAGCAGCAACATCAACATATGGTTGACAACCCGCCACAACCCCATCAACGGGGCAATGGTGGTTCGAATCCTTCCGGCGAAGGACCATCTGCCATTTATGGCATCGAGAGTATTGACCTCCAAACTCGCGCCAAGCTTTATGGAGCCCCTACCATAGATGCTCAAGAACCTAGAACTAGTTCCAATCCGCCGCCGCCTAACGATTTTCATATCGAAAGGCCTAATGTTGAACCTGTAATTCGTCCCCCAAAAGGGACACTTCGACGCACGACTCATAATACCTCTGCACGTGCAGCCCAAAACTACAATATTGTAGAAGATTTGGCGCAGGCACCGTCAGCCATGTCTGCACTTGAAGTATTACAAACCTGTCCAGCATAAAGGAAAGCCTTGCTTTCGGCCATTGGCAGAATAGACCCCCAGGATTCCACGCTAGCAATCTTTGATATGGAAAAGGCTAAACCTCGCCTCTCACATCAACTCGCATTCCAGGTGCAGGTTGTGTCGAAAGGGAGACCCATCCATCGCACTGTCATAGACGAAGGTTCTTCGACCTGCGTTATGTCACAAGCTTGCTGGCTGAATTTAGGTTCTCCTACTCTAACCCTGCCATCGAATTCCCTTAAAGCTTTCGATGGCCACACGTTCCTACCCAAAGGATACCTTGCTAGCTTTCCCATCACTCTGAGTGGGAAAACGGTAAACGTGGACGTTGAAGTCGTAGAGCGTCATCTCGACTATAATCTGTTGCTCGGTCGCAGTTGTTCTTATGCTATGACCGCCATCGTGTCTTCGGTCTTCCGACTCATCCTATTTCCATTGGATGGGAAAATAGTCACGGTCGATCAGCTATCCTTCTGCACCCCCGATTATTCCACTTTACCAAGTAGCTCTGTACCCTTAATAGGAGGTGTCCCTGACTCTTACGTCAGTATCGGTACCGGTCTTCTGAAGGCATCTTCCCTACTGGGTTGTTTTCCTCTACCGCCGCCTCAGATCCCAAACACGGTTGCAATGATATCCACCTTTTCGGATGGCTCTATCGACCCATGGATCATTCCGGCACCTTCAGAAATTGATTCCTATGGAGATCAGATGCCGCTTTCGCCAGTTGAGTTGGCTTACCAAGCCATCCAAGTCACATCTGAACCCTCCACTGATATGGTTTGGACCACAGGTACAACCCTCTCTCCCATAACAGTTCTCTCTAAGGATCTCCTCAATGAAGTCTGGCCTACAGACGAAGCTATGCCGCTGCAGACGAACTGGAACCTCCCGCATAGGAAGCGGTGGTATACCCATACTCAGACCCTCCAGGTTCCTGGAGAGTTCATGTAAAATCTGGGTATCATCGTCGTCGCCGGCTTCCGCCTCCTCTACAGGTGCGCCAGCTGCGGGTAGCTGCAATCCTCGCCGTGCATAGCGAGGGGCCCCAGCTGGACGGACGGGTGCCACATCTGTGTCAAGCAAGCAAAAGTTTCATGTCAAAATTTCATTTTCACCCCTTTTTCAACAAAAAAAAAATTTAAAAACAAAAACTTCTTTGAAAACAACTGATCATTTTTTTTTTCTCTTACCATCGGGCCCCCACTGGGTGCCAGGGGGCAGGACTAGCTCGGGATCGCCTGTGAAGTTCATCCCTGCATAGGGATAATCCTCAATCATGATGATTTGAGAGTCCAGCCAATCAAAAAATCCCTCATCGAAATAGTGACGGACAAGACCCTCTCCAGTCCGTGGAAGCAAAGTGGCCCACCGAGCCTGCCTCGGCTCGCGTGGACCCAATGGCGCTGTTGGGATCCTGGGCCTCATCAGTGGTATCCGCTCCAGTATGAAAGAAACAATCAGTGTTCCGTACCCAAATTCTCTTTGAGTACGGGTCTTGCATGCAGTAAGCTCTTCTCGGACCCGACGGACTACACCGTCACACCAGTCGAAAACCTGAGGCTGCATACAATCCAAGGCTAGGAGCATCTGGGCCTTGGTAGCCACATGTTGACTCTTGGCGCCTGCCAAGCGAACAATCATCCATAGAATAGACCGCAAGGGTCTCAAAGTCACCTGTGCGATAGGTATCCGGTTACTCACAGCCTGGGTGCCATGTATGCAATGCGCATGGATCAAATCAGTAGTAGAACGAGGGTTAGCTCTGGACCCCGTCAAGTTGGGCCTCGCCCCACGACATGACAAGCCGGTCAAAAAGTAAACTTCATCTTTTTCGATGGCGAGCTCGTTGCCACCAATTCGAAAGACATGATGCCGTTCGTCCCACTGCTGGATCAGCCACCTCAGGAGGTCCTCTTGACCCCTCATCAGTTCTAAACGGGCATACTTAAGCAATCCGCACCTCCGGAGAGCCATTAAACTTTCCGCATCCGTCACCATCTCTCGTTCTTCCCGCTCATGCTCTCTCTCTCGCCAGATACTCATGATTAACAGCTGAACACCTGCAAATGCAACATTTTCAACCGATTAAAATTTTCCTGGACCACTTCAAAAATGAAAAAATTGAATTGCTAGAAATCATGTTGCGCCTAACGCGGTCACTAATACAAAAAAAAGCGTTCTAACGCTTACATCCCTCACGGGTTATGCGTTTAACGCGGATGTTGTACTCCTGACCCGCGTTAGGCGCAAATATTTTTCTAGGGCCTCAAAATTTCCTAATTTTGAACCAGTAAAAACTAAAAAATTGGCAATTAAATGATAACAGGAGGTTCTAGCTCTTACCTGGATCTCGCGGAATAGAAAACTGTTGCCCGGATCGACCGTAATCACCAGCTGAAGTTTCCACCCCTTTTCCACTCCAGAGCTTCTTCACAGCACTCGAAACAGTGAAAATGAATGTCTTCTGACCTTCTTATAGCTAATTCTGGGGCATGACTCTCTTAAGTCAGTCGGCAAAGTCGTGATTCCTTGCTGTACACATGTCGCAACTTTTGAGATTTGGTACTGATGACTCTAATAAGGGATCAAGATTTATGAGCAGACACACTCATGTTTTATCGAGCGTTCTTTTTATGGTATTTTTCTTGCTCGTTAATCCGAAAAACCTCGAGTTCTCTTCTTCGGACTCGTTAAACTCACACGAAGTCGGCATCGAGCGTTCTTTTTTGGTCTTTTCTTGCTCGTTAATCCGAAAAACCTAGAGTTTTTTTTCTTCAGACTCGTTAAAACCATGAAGAAGCTCTGAGCATTCTTTTTAGGAATCTTTTTCTCGCTCATAAAACCGAAAAAATCCCGAGTCACCTTTGTCAGACTCGTTAAACTACTGAGACAAAGAACAAGGAGCCATTCTTTTCCCCTTTTTCAACGCTCTTTAAAACAGAAAAAGTAAATCGAGTTTTCTCCGCGTGACTCGTTAAAATTTCACGGAGGTATCGAGTTTTCTCCGCGTGACTCGTTAAAATTTCACGGAGGTATCGAGTTCTCTCCGCGTGACTCGTTAAAATTTCACGGAGGTACCGAGTTTTCTTTGGTGGACTCGTTAAAATTTCACAAAGAAGTTTGAGTTTACTTCGTCTCCTCGTACTCATAACAAAATGAGGTAGACGTCCATTGAACATAGATTTCTCACTTTTCCGGATTCGATGGACTAACTTACGGAAAATGAACTGTTTCGGGCTTACTCTTACCCCTTTGCCGTGCCCGGTTATCAAGACATGACAAAGGTACCCCAATGGAGCCGTCTTTTATGACATTTTTCAGACTCCCTAAACATGAAAAATTCACCGAGTTTGCTCATCTGGACTCGTTAAACCTAATCAGATGGGGCACAAAGTTGTCTTTCCTGACATTTTTCAGACTCTATAAACATGAAAAATTCACTGAGTTTACTCGTCTGGACTCGTTAAACTTAATCAGACGGGGAAAAATTTGGACAAGATGGATATTACCTCTGTTACATTTTCAAAAAGGTCGATTTGGTAGCAAAATTCTTGAACATGGCACTTCCCAGAAAACTCTTTCGCAGTTAGCCGAACCCTACCATATATGAGTATTAGCCTTCATTTCCCAGTGTCCCTGCACCGGTAAAATCCTAACACAATCTTTGGTGTTCAACACGCTTCAGTTGCCTAGTACCCTGCTAGAGTGCCTTCTATTGTTCAAGCAGATCTCGCTATCTACTGCTCCTGTTATCAACCAAACCGTTCATTATGCCAGAAATTATTTGTCGTCTGACGTTCCCATTCACTCTTCCTTATCTCAAATCATAAACAAAATTAGTTGGTTTCTGTTTCGTGTTGACTGATGTAGGACGCCTCAGTGCCTACCTCTCAACAGATCACTTCCTATCGACTTCAACACCTTATCTAGGAAGTTGATCCAGAAACACATCAGTACCCAGATACTTGCAGACATCAGTGGTAGGTAGTCTTGTGTTTGATCAAGGGTCTTCATCATTGGCTCTTGGTCGAATGATTCTACGAGTGTTCGACTTCAACTCCTTTTTATTCACACTCGCTAGATTGTACTGGGCATCTTAGGGACCATCATCATTATCGGTGGCCACCTTCGCGTCTGTTAACAGTTTTCATTATTGACTGGTAATCAGACGATTTCTCACATGTTCGACGACAACTCCCTCATTCACATGTCGAGAAATATGCAGTTTAAGTGAATCGGCGGTCAAGACCTTGGGGCAAAGGTTACACCATTAAAGTTGTGTTCCCTTCCCCAAGCTGCGATATTGTTTATGGAGACAGCTTCTTCAGCCTGATCCTGTTATGACAGACACTTCCACATTGTGCCTATTGGTGGATAGATTCTTCATATCTCTATTCTAGAGAAATCATGTTGTTTAAATCTACTGAGCATGGGACATGCCCGACTCTTGGCAAATACTATATTTTCTGACATATGTTGTTGTTTCAGGTTTTCCTCAGTCTTTCAATCTCTCTCTCTCTACAAATTATAAAGTATTTCGGCCATCGTCTTCGTCTCTAACCTCACACTTTAGGGGGCATCTGTTACAGGTCAAAATACCTCCTCATCAGCTCAGAGGGGAAGACAAATATGGAAGAAGTACAAGGACCTAAATTAAACCTATTTCTGCCAGGGTAACGCATATATAGAACAGAACAAGGGCGTTATAACGCAGGCAAGAAATATATTGGCCGCGTTAGTGGCTAGGGCAACGCTCTGTTTACACTTGATGGTCGCGTTACCCGTGTTTTAAGTTTGAATTGGGAAAAGAGCGCGGAGAAAGATTTGAATCTCCGACTTTCCCTCACGAAGGATTCAGTGCACAAAGGAAACTGCAGAAGCACCAGTTCATTATTGGTCATTGCCATAGAAGACTGAACTCCAAGAGAGGCAAAAGCATGGAGATCAAAGAAACATCTAAGCCTTTTCCATTCCAAACTAGTGGAAAGAGAAGGGAAACAATGGCCTTCTCCCTCTCCTATAAGAAGGAGCTGAAGGCTCTTAATTGAAGGTCGAAGGATTGCTAAAAAGTTGTTGTATACTTTTGGAATAGAGAATAGTGTGACATTGTGAAGGCCAAGAGTCAAAGAGGCTCCTAGAGAGCTTGTTGGCTTGGACTTCTTCACTTGATAGAGAAGAGAGATTGGGAGACTGAGGAGGGCTTGGTACAACCGATGGTTGTAATCCTCCTTCTTTCAAATCAATAGAACTATGTTCGTTTTGTCCATTCGATGCTTAATGTTATATTGTTATTTCAATATTTGTTTAGTATGATATGAATGGCTCAGATGTGTATAATCTAGATGTTTATTGTTGATTTAATTGATAGAATACTTGTTATATTAGAAATTACGCGGGTGCTTTGACTGATTGCAGGATTCAGATTTGGAGCCGGTGAAGAAGGACTCTTGCTTTGCTGCGTAGCGCTCTCCAAAGGATTCTAAAGTTGTCAAAGAGGTAATTCTCTATTGTATTCCTTCAAGTTATTTCAAGCTAATATGAACATACTCATACCATCTTTGTGAACAACATAGCTAATCTGACTGTCTTCCTCGGGCACCGGAAAGCCCTGAGAGGGATATACGAAAACCAACCACCCAAGCAGTTTACCCTATAGCAGTGTTCTATTTTGTTGTAGGTGCAAATGTTTCCTCATAGTCAATTCCTTCTTGCTGTGCAAAACCCTTAGCAACAAGCCTTGCCTTGTATTTGTCAATGTCTCCATCTGACTTATACTTAATTCTGTAAATCCATTTGCATCCAATGGGTTTCACATTATTAGGATAGTCAACAAGTTTCCAAGTATTGTTTTCCATCACTGCCTTGTATTCATCAACCATTGCATTTTTCCATTCTATATGTTTTATTGCCTCTTTGTATGTGGAGGTATCAGTAAAATCATTTGTTATTAAGGCAAAATTTTCTTCATTTATTTGTGAAATGCGTGTTCATGTTTTGTTTTTTTCATCTAGCCTGACATCCTTCAAAAGTTGAATGATCCATTTAGGCAGTTGACATTAACTTGTTTGTGGATCTGAATAATCACCATCATTATAAAGTGGATTGATATAAACAGATGTTCTTCGATCATATGAAGGTTCAAGGGGTGGAGAGTCACTGTCAGATGAACTGCTGCTAGGAGATTCAGATGAACTTCCAAAAAATTCAGATGGTCTATATGAAGTAGGTGTGCTGAATGAACCATTTTCTGATGAAGGCAATTCAATATCATACCAATGTTGTGTACTTGGTTGATTTTGCATTCTGCTTCTCTTTTTATCTCCCTTAGTTTCCAATTTCTGCAGAAGACTTTCTATCTCCGTGGCACTCTTGCTTTCTGTTTCATCAAATATAACATCTCGATTGACAATAAACTTTCCATTGGACAGAAGACGATATCCCTTCTTTTCATAAGAATACCCAATCATTGTACACTTCAAACTTCGTGAATCAAGCTTAGTTCGCTTTTCTTTTGGAACTGAGGCATATCACATTGAACCAAAACTCTAAGATGGTTGATGCGAGGTTTGAAACCAAACCATGCTTCATATGGTGTAATTCCATCCAAAGAAGCAGTAGGATACCTGCTCCTATTTTCTGATCCATGATCTTCTTGATCGTTAGCAAACTGTTCCATGTGTTGTTGAAACTTTGGAATTTTTTCAATAGAAGTTCGACAATCTTCAACATAATGACCAACTGTGTTACATCTTCTGCAAACAACCTGATTGAAATCTTTGCCTCTGCCTTGACTTTGCCCTTTGCCTCTGCCTTGTCCTCTACCTTGATTTTTTCCTCTGCCTTGACTTTGTCCTCTTCCTTGATTGTTACCTTTGCCTTGACTGTTGCCTCTACTGAAGTTGTTCCCTCTGCCTTGACTTCTACCACGACCTTGTCCTCTATGTGCTCCTTGATTTTGATTGTTGTGCCCTCTTCCTCTACCTCCAAAACTATCAGTTGAAGATTTACTAATGCTAGCTTCTGTAAAGAAGACATCTTCCCGAATTTGTTTCTTGTTTCCAAAAGTTTTGTCATGTTGAGCTTGCATTTCAATTAACTCATCAAATTTTAACTTCTCTAGCTTTCCAGTTAGCTATAAATTTTCCAAGAAATGTGTATATGAAGGCAAACCAACAATCAAAATAGTAGTCATGAAACTATCATCCACTACTTGAAATCCAACCTTTACTATTTCCTGCTTAATGTTTTTAAGTCTGGAAATGTATCCAAGTACATCTCCTCCTTCTGTCAATTTCTGTTGAAACAACTTCAATTGAAGATCAACTTTCTTAGATTCAAGTTGTTTATCAAATAAATCTTTAAATGTTCTCAAGGTAGACCATGCATCAGAAACATTTTCAATGTGAACATACATTTCATCATTAACTGAAGATTTGATTAATGATAATGCTTTGGCATTTTTGATCTCCCATTTAGCTAGTGAGGCTGCATCTATAGGTTTATTTGGTTTAACATCACCATCACATACATCTTGCCAAAGTTCATTGCAAATCAAAGTGCTTTCTATGTGCCTTTTCCATGTCTCGTAATTCTTTGAGTCGTCAAGTTTGTCAGATTCATAAAACTAATTTACCAGCTTGGACATTTGTTAAATTCAATAGATCGATGGAAGACAAGCCAAAAACAGAGATAAAGAATGGTGGCGTTATAGCGATCAGCAGGATGCTTCAACCAGCAAGTCTTCATAAGGTCAGCCACCCACATGTGTCACACAACCCCAAGACGCTACACTAAGAGACCCTAAACGCAGAACCAAGAATTTTGCTCCATCACCATCCAAGAGAGAAGAAAAAATGCCTCTACGAAATTGTGTGTGTAAAATGAACTCCAAGCCTCTCCAATATATAGGCATCTGTGGGGGTGTGTGACACATCTCTTATGTATGTTGGATAAATCAGGCCGACCTTGCACATGTGGAATAAATTCAAAATACATGTTCTTCTCATCCGATCAAGATAATCTTTGGATCGATCTTGCACCTCTTTGAAAGAGGAATCCAATAAAAATATTGGCATCGTCATCTGAGCATCACATCATGGAGTTTGGACCTAGTTGCCCAAAATTAACAACATTGTAAAAGTAAATGTATGCACCAAGATGGATCATGCACCACAAAAAGAAGATGGAAAACACACCGCACACAACACCACACACAAAAAACGATCTATCGGGGCTTGGCCTTGACCCACATATAGTCATTTGAGGAGAAAAGTGATTGAGCTTTGTACTTGGCTCTAGTCAACTTTTCTAAAATTTTACAATAAGCTTTCAAAATTTGACTTTACAATGTTCTTGCAATTTGACTTCTATGACTGTAGCTAGTTAGCTTTTCAAACACCCCTTCGAAGTAAAGACATTACTTCGAGTTACAACTTTATCACTCCAAATATACAAAAAGGAAATTTACACCTCATTACTCCAAATATTACAAAATTTTACACCTTATTACTCCAAATATTACAAAAATATTACAAAAGTAACTACAAAAATTACAAAATTCAACAAAAATCACACCTTATCCCTCCAAAAATATTACAAATCCCTTATCACTCCAAAAAAAATATTACACATTAAAAATATATATACCTTATCCCTCCATAATTTTGCTTATCACACCTTATTTAAAACAATAAAAGTTTAAAATCTCTTTAAAGCTGAAAATTATAGATTGAGAGATACGCTGGTCTCCTGGCAAACACTGGTGTGGGCTACGCAAACGCTGGTCTCTCTTCCACACTGGCTCTCTTCTACGATGGAATGGAATGTCACGTCCTTTGGTGACTTCAACAATTACCACACCAGGCAACTGATAAAGGTTGGCATAGGAGATTATGGGGAACTGTTCCTTGATTGGCTCCAGGAGCCTCACGACAATGTCCAGACCACTGTTAGCACCGTGGGCAAGCTCGACCCCGTATCTCATCGTAAGTCCCAGCAATGTGCCATGCGATTCGAACCATGATAGGTGCACAGTTCTTCTCTGCGATGAGAGATCAAAGATTCACGCCAGGTTGTTTTCTTTTCTCGGCGATGAGAGCTCGAAGATTCACGCTAGGTCGTTTTCCTTCTAGTATGCATTTATTCTCCCACAGAAACTTTGCAAGAGTTTTTTTTTTTCGAAGAGGAAGCTCATATCAAACCCGACACCACCATCGGGAAATAACTTTAAGAAAGCATTGAGTCACTCAAAGATCTGGCGACCTTCTGGTTTTTTAGGGGTTTGTTTTTTAATTATGCCAGAGACCTTTTCAATTAGCAATTGAAATTTATTTTGTTGACTACAATCATATGGCTCTACGTGACTGCCCTTTTATAATCTGTGGGGAAGAATATTAAGCAAAGTTAGGCCAAGAAAAAAGATTAGAGAGAATAAGCGGGAGGCCTACTACAATGATGAGCATGATCCCAACTTCAAACCTACAACATTGAGATGGACAGACTCTGGCAGTTACAAGTGCTAGCGTCTTAGTGCGATATGTGGAGGTTGGAGCAAGAAACTTTCACGCTGTCTGCGGGTTCAGTGAATAGCTACAACCAAAAATAATAATGGAAATTCCAAAAAGTGTAGTAGTATAAAATTTTATGCCCTTGCTAAATTAGATTGATCTAAAACTTGAAGATAGTAATAGATCAAAATTTCTATTAACTTCGGAAATTTTTTTCCTTTCCCTTAATAAAATTGAGAATTTTTCATACCATTTAACCAGTGAACAATCTGATGAAGCTTTCCAAGGGCATGCGGAGCTGGAATCTCCTCTTCACATCATCTGCATCATTGAAGCTCTGATAACACAATAATAGCAGAAGTGTCCTCAGACACACAAATTTTATTAATAAGGAAAAGAAAATTACATAAAATCTGCAAGAGTTTACACACAATCACTCAACACTTGCAAGAAGAGAAACAAGCTTTAAATAAGCTAGTGTCCCAAACTAATTTTGTTATGGACCACTTATTTCATTTACAAGTGTCCATTTACATTTAATGCTCTCATAACAACACTCCTAACTATTTTCCTAAATTAGTTCCTAAGAAATGGCACCTTTCTAGATGTCATATCTTTTACAACAATTAGCTATTCTAAAATGTCTCCCATGTTTAATTAAATATTCTAGATAATTGAATATTAGATTCTAAATAATTAAACTATAGTTTATATATTTTGGATCATCTAACAAAGAGGGAGTGTTGAAATATGTAACTAGGTTCGGTCTTCATTATGACATATGTAATAATGATTTTATGTAAAGAGAAAAATAAATTTATTATTGTCAATTTCATGCCCAAGGTTATTTTATTATATAGGTCAAACAACCATTGAGTGCTTCTAGGGATTTTCATTGAGTCAACAAGTCAATTGAGTCATTATCATGTATGGAAGACCCTCTTAGGCTTATTGTATCAAGTCAAAGAAAATTTATGTAAAGTCAAAAGTGTCATATAGACCCTCTAAGACCTTGTCAACAAGAAAAGAACAAGTTGACCTACAAGCATAGACAAGTCGGCCTCATGGACAACTATTCGACCTGCACAAGAAGACTATATATACAAAGTATTCGACATCTTTGAATGGGCATCCAATCAGCTCAAAATAAGTTCGATCTAGGAGGATAAGAAGATGAAAAAGAAGCCTAATACCTAACAAAGAAGAAGAAGAAGGAAGCAGAGTTTTTGATTGTCTTTGGGCTATTATCCTTCACACGTGCTAGAAAATTAGGGCACCTATTGAAGCAACTAGACCGAATTGCAGACTTGCTAAAAGAAGTCGAGCTAGTGCATACTTTGCAAGCTGAGCTCCATAGAAGAAAGAACCAATTCAAGCAAAGGAGAAAGAAGGAAGAAATGACCATCTTTTCCACACATGCAAGAGCTAGGGTTTTTGTAGTAGTTGAAGTTGCAGAAGAAACTGCTGGGGTTGAAGTCACAGAAGAAACTACTGGGGTTGAAGTTCCTAGAAAGATTGCTGGCATCAAAGTTGCTAAAGAAATTGCTAGAAGGAAGGCTCATCAAAGAGGAAGGATTGACTTGGTCTTGGAGGGGTCTTTGACAAGAGTCTTAGGTCTTGGAATTCGTCATATAAGTTTTATAAGAAGAGAAGAATTCTTGTGGGTTTTCCTCTCAAGAGGAGAGGTTTTGGCCCTGGCTTACAACATACATTTTGTGTCCTCTTGTCTCATTAATCTTTATTGTTTGGTAGCTGTTTGATGATAGAAAACACAATAATAATAAAATTGAAGAAGAATCTAATCAATTTAAGTAAAAATACATCACAAGCAATTATCAATGTAAGAGAAATCACCTATCTAGCTGCCCCTAGATTTCTCAACATGTCCCGACTCCCAACTCCTGGTGGGAGATGGATTACCCCACCTTTAAGGGGGTAACCACTGCTACACATCATTCACATCATGCTCTCATTTCCTAGAGCTTCTAGCAGTAATACAAAGAAAAATCAAGAAAAAGGCAAAAGACAATAAGAGGGGTGGAAAAACAAAGGCGCAGGCAACTCATGCATCCATGATTTCTCTCCTCACATCTATATACCCAGAATGTGGATCTCCTCATTATTGATACCCTTTTGACCATGACATTTGGCCTTGAGACCCCTTTATCCCCATTCCATTCCATCATTATTCACATGCCACCTATCATGGTTATGATGTACCAGGAACTTGTCTTTCCCCTTAAGGCCTGGGAACACCTAATAGGGTCGTCTATTAGCCACTCCTACTTAGGGAGGTAATGCTATTATGAGATCAAAGCCACAAATTTGGAAGAGAAGCCCCATATGAAGTGTCAATATGCCCATGATTAGCAAGCTTGGTTCACTTAGATGCACTAATGATTAATTGTACCTAATGATGAAGATGCAACACTAGACATTGTGTGATTGGCAAGTGGTTTTCATCATGGGCTGGGAAACTTAACTAGGGCCCAAGTCCGCTAAAGGAGCATATGAAACCCTACAGGTGAAGCGTTGAAATGCGTGGGACTCTTACTACTTGCAGAGCATCATTCCACTCCATGGGCACCTACAACACCTCCAGTAGTTTGCACTTTGCTCCATATTATTCATGAGATGATGCACTTGGACCATCATGCCCCAACTGGCTTAGTAGTGATCACGTGGTTTGGCGGTTGATCTGAGGCCTAGATGAGGTTTGTCTCACTCCTTGAGACATGGGAGGGCTAGCACCATTCTCAGAGCCCTAAACATTGGAACAAAACCAAGCTATTCTATCACTAGGAGACCCATGAGACCCATTTTGTGTCCCAAACACAAAATTGGGGTCCACAAGATGATTTGCATGGATATTTAGGGGCCAACCCCTAGATCAACATTTATGGAGCCCTCTACACTCATTTTGGCACTAGAGGAGCCCAATGCATGGTCTAAAAAGGCCTACACATGCATGATGTCAGCATTTCGACCCCTTTTGTGGGATAATTCTTATGTTTTTCATTGGCTATGAAGCTGGCTTGTAACCTCACCTAGTATTAGCCCATTATTTTTTAACTTGAGGGGCAGCTAAAATTAGCAATCATTGAACATGTATAAATTGGAGAGAGATCATTTCCTTCTCTCATCATCATCACTTGGAGAATTCAGACCTCATTAGAGAACTCACACTTGTTTCTTTGTTGGCTATTGGAGTATCTTGGATGCATTTCGATGTGTGGAAGCTATTTCTTTGATGAATGGATGGATATACTACATGTTATCTTGTAAGTACAAATTGTTGAAGATTTTCATTTTGAAATTGTTTAATGCATGGAATTGGTGCTTCTAGATTATGCTAATTTGTGCCCTAATTTGTTGAAAATTAATTTTAATGGCTATCTAGTTAAGAATTGCATATGTGACTCGTTGTATAACATGTAATGAATGTTCCTAGTGGAGGAATTCTTATAACTCTCCACCAAGCTTCATTTATCATTGAGTGCGTAAATGCTGGAATTTTGATACATATGGCATCAAATTTCGGCCTCCTTAGCAACAAATTTGGCT
This sequence comes from Pinus albicaulis, assembly GCA_034641835.2. NCBI lineage: Eukaryota > Viridiplantae > Streptophyta > Pinopsida > Pinales > Pinaceae > Pinus > Pinus albicaulis. The sequence goes on along the minus strand of CM076575.1, from coordinate 774,923,157 downwards.
TATATAGAACATCCTTGACTCCATATGCCCCAAGGACAAGGCACTAGTCCAAGTCCTTGGTAATCAACCTCAACCTTTTTCATAAATTCCTCTCCTTAAATTCGGTCCTTTTAAGGCTAGGGCGAAAATCTAGGGCTTGTAGCGAAATTTTAGGGAGGAGGTTTTTTGGTGATTTGAGAGCCTAAACATCGATAGATACGCTACTTAACCTATCAATTTGGTGGGCATCCACTTAGTCTTATCCATAAAATCTCTTGCCCTAGGTGTTGCTCCAAGAGGGAAACCCTAGTTTCTTTTCCCCTCAACTTGAGTACTTCCGTGAAGGTTGTATGAGCTTAGTACTTGTTGAAGTATATCTCAAGAAGCTTTTTCTCTTGGGCCTTGATCTTGTGAATAACTAACACCATCGAAAATCTCAAAACCATAGGTCTTGAGCCTTCTTTTCTTGAGATTTTCTTTGAGAGCGTTTTGCTTTTTTGAAGCCTTGTACCATTATTGAGCCTCTCTCTTGAATGAGCACTAGCTTGATCACTATATGCCATATACCTAGCATATCTATTTCAAGTGATCTTTCTCGTTATCAAGACTCCTCCCTCCGGGGAAAATTCGTAAAGAGTAGGGTGTTTTGGCTGAGGTGACATTGGGCCTCTACCCCATTGTTAGCACTTTGTCTAGCTTTTGTCTTGTAGGTTTTCCCTCTCCAAGCCCTGCTAGATATTGTGGTAACAGGTTCATTGCTTGTGAGGGAGGGTGACCTTCACAATTACTATTGCCCAAATAACTAAGAGTTCCCCTAATGGTATCATGGCCTGGCTAGGGGTTGACCAACTGTAGAAATCCATGTTTGTAGTTGAGCCTATGGTTTGTGGAAAACAATCCATTTCTAGTCAGTTGGCAACTTGAGATCCGAGATGAGTGTCAATACTTCTTTTCTTAATGGCTATCCAATGTATTATAATCTATGAGTGATTATTCATAGTTGAGACTAAGTGATGCTTTTGTTGTGTTTTTGTTTCTTCAATGCAAGAATTTCTTGTGTGGATGCTAGAATATGAGAATGTTGATATTTGGAATTGATGATCCTTTGATGGGAGAAGTCCTTGTGTGTGTTTTCTTGATTGTATTTGTTGTGTGGAAATGAGGTCATGATGAAGAATGATGATAATGATGGGCAATTAGGCATCTTGTATGCAGTGCATGTAGATATACATGATAGGATTGTCCCTAAAATCCTTGCTTGAATCTAATCGATGAAAGCATTTCTCATGCTATGCTAGGATTCCTTGTTGGGTAGAGATTGGGAAGTCGCTTGAGTGGTATAGTTTAGCTAAGAGTGCTTTGCTTGATGCCCTCTCATTTCCATATGGGAGGAATGCTAGAGTGACAAAGTTGGCTTAGTTTCTGTTTGGAAGATGTTGGACACTGGGCTTTAGTGTGGATGCCTAGTTGGGGGTCCAACCCTTCACAACATTCTGCAATTTGTTGGATGGTGGTCCATCCATTGAAGTCACGTGAAATAATGCCTGTAGGCTAATGCAATAATATACTTCTTCCTTGGGAAGCAAGAGAGTCGAGGAAGAAATCCTAAGACTCTTTAGGATTGACTAAGTTAATTGAGTCTTCAGAGAACATTTGAAGCCAAGTTCAATAACTGTCACTATGAAATAAATATTCTTTGAATACTTGAGCTTGGATTACAATCATGGACTACTACCCCTTTAACCTAAGTCCTTGGCTTCATTCCACAACTGAGGTTGTTATGAACAACTCTGGTTGACTGAGTAGGTTGAAAAGGGTCAGTTGGGGAATCTTCCTCATACAATTGTTCACTTGGTAACCTGGTAGTATGGCTCTAAGGGTAATGTTGAGAAACCTGAAATTTCCTCTGTCATAGTCCTTGCATTGGAGGAAAATTGATATGTGACATGTGTTGAAGGCTATAAGCCTGTTCCTTAACCTTTTGAATTTAAAGCTTGATGATTACATGGGTATGAGGACATAGATGAGCACATATTGAATTGGTAACGTATATGTATTTATATACCTTGTCAACTCAAAAACTAAAATGTGAATAATTTACTTGTCTTGTTGTATTGGTGCCATTACTTCAATGCTATACATATAAGTAAATGGATGGTTAATTTGGACTCTGTGAATTGGTTCATTATATAATGATTATAGTGTTGATTGGAGTAGAGCTGTAAGGGTTCTGCTTGCCTAAGTGCTAAGGCTAGCAGAGAGACCCACATTACAACCACTTAGCATAATATTAATTTATTTAACTATTTTCTAAAGTTAGGCTTAGGAAAAATTTAAAATCCTAAGTTAACTTATAATTTAATCTCAACCCTTCTTCAAGATTTAATCTCAGTCGTTGAGAGTGATTATGGGGCTTAAGTTGAAATTATAAGAGGGGATAGAGCAAAGAGGTGGTCAGTTCAAAGAACACAAGCAATGTGTGACAACTTAATGAAGGGAAAGGCTAGGGTTTCAACAGATCATAGAGTTTCAATGACCAAGAGGGAGAGACCAAGTGAGGGTCGAGTTGCTCTAACTTAGTCAGCATTAGCGCAACCATTTAGCTCATGCGTGTGCGTAGCGACACAAAGTTGCGCGTCCATACAACTCACATTGGGCACAAAGAGGTGAACTACGCAGCCGTATGACAGAGCGAGTGCACAGAGGGGAGATTGATTTGTCTTGGAAGCTGATTAGTTGTTTTCCTGTGGTGAAAGGGAATTTTTCCCTTGTTGTAAGTTTCTGAAGATTACCGTTTTGCTGAAGATAATAAAAGACACAAACTTTGTAGGTTTTCCCCAGATTTGGGGTTTCATCGGTGTATCTTGTGTTCTATGTGTTGAATGTATTTGTCTTTTGATTTATTTATTTCCGCTATGCATGCTAAGTTAGAAAACTCAGTGTATTTGTAATTTAAGTTTCTAGAACAATAGTTATTTTTATTTCTGGTTGCACACTTAGAAAATTGCAAATTAGTTACTGGGTTTTAAGGGAAACTAGCATGGTTTAGAGCGTAGCTTTTGATTGAAGACCAAACATAGGTTTTATCTTCAGGAGCAAGTGTTGTGATTTAGAGGGAGCGAGTTCACCAGTTCGAATTTGCTGCTAGGGTTTCTGGGCAGTGCAAATTGGTAGCTTGACATATTAGGGCCTTAGACTCGAAGATGGGTTGGGCGGTGCGTCCAACTTCTGTTCTTGGCGTGAGGATTGCTGTGGTGCTGGAGGAACAAGAGGTGTGGGAATTTGTTGATAATGTCCCACTTGCACCCATTTATCCTCAGCAGTTGCCTGCGCATAAATTATGAGATGCTAAAACGGAAATAATAATCTTGGAGGGGGTAAAAAACCACATCATTCCTCACTTGACCAGGAAGAAAACAAGCAAAGCTACGTGGACTTCCATCATTTGTCTCTATCAGGGTTGAGCGAGGCTAGGAAACTCATGTTGAAGGATAAATTAAGGACTATCAAAATGTCCAAGCCTGATTCTGTTGTGTCTTACCTCACCAAGTTTACCCAAGTGAGGGAAGAGCTGGCTGGTGTGGGCGAGATAGTTCCAGATAGCGATTTGGTAAATTTTGCCCTGTTGGATTTCACCAAATCTTGGCAAGCCTTCGTGAATGGGATATGTGCTAGAGAAAAGCTTCTAGATTGGGAGCGATTATGGGGTGACTGTGTCCAAGCAAAGATTCACAGACAAACTCAATTTGGGTCTCGTGTTAAGACCATGGAAGATGAAGAAAATTTTGCCCTAGCCAACAAAGGAGGCAAGTCAAAGGGAAAAATGAGTAGTGGTGGAGGAGAGCCATGCTCCAAGGGCAAGAAGAAGAAAAAAGATCTTAGCAATATCAAGTGCTTGTTGTACCACCAGTTTGGGCACTATACTACTAAATGCCCTAACAGGAAGAAAGGGTCCAAGAAAGACCAAGTAGCAGCCTTTGCAGAGATAGATGGGTTTTCTTCTCATTTTGAGAAGGAGTTTTCACTCATTGCTTGCATGGAAAGATTTGTGGCTACCAGTTTATGGTATGTAGACAACGATGCATCCTGTCATATGACAGAGAACAAGAACCACTTCAGCAAACTGTTAGAAAGCGACTTGTAGTTCAACATTGAGATGGAACTTGCATAGTATTAGAAAGCAGAACTAGTGACAAGACTGGTCCACCTAATAAACCGAGTTTCAAACCGAAACCGGTCAAATCAAGGGTGGTTAGATCTCAATGAACCAGTTTTAAAAAAACATATGAAATAAATAATTTTTAATGAAAAAAACTATTTTTAAGATTTAAAACCATGATTCCAAACCAATAGACACAAAATATGCAAAGTTTTCTCATATATATACCATGTAAAGGTGAATATATCAAAATGGCACCAAGTGCAATACATATCAACAACAAAATATATAATCAACGAGGCTCTAAATGGCCTCTAGAGTCCAAAAACAAAGCCTACGAGCTATGGGGCCACTGGCCTAATACAAGTCTACATATATGATATTCGTGATCGACATTATCACTTGAAAGTTGAAACATCTCATTATGATCAAACTTAGTTGGTTGAGTCTCGACTCCCAAACTTTGCAATTGCTTGAGTCACAAACTTCTCTGCTAGTTCAGTGACTTGAGTCTAAAAATTCTGAAGGTATTTTGCCCTAATATGCCTTATTATTTCATTTGGTGCTCCACATGACTTTACATGGCCTCCTATCCCAGCCAAGTGTTGCTTGAACCTATTAATACCCCTCCTTCAATAGATTTTTGGCAATATTTGCAGATCATTTTGCCATCAATCATATCACAATGAGCCCATGTAGTATCCTTGGCTTTTGGAGATATGGTGGTTACTACTTAGCTCAAACTCTCTGTTGTTCCACTACTACAACAAAAAATCAACACTCTCCAAGCTCACAAAAACTAAATGAGACGTGTGAGGCAAATGAGAGGGGAGACCTCCTTTTATTGGCTTGGAGGGGTTGTCTTTGGAGGGAAACAACCCTTATTTTCTATCCAAACCACCACCTCGCAAGCCACCAAGAATGCCTCTGGTGGGTCTGTGACTGACTTGGCAATGAATCGACCCATTTATGACGGAACTGACCAGTTTATGGGAAAACCCACTGGTTCCGTCATAAACTGGCCGGTTTATGCCTAGTTTGTCTAAAAAAAGGGAAAATGAGGCAATTGACCAGGTTTTTTGACCGGTTCGGTTGGTTTGGCCAATGAACTGGTTAGTTTGACTAGTTTCCAGCTCAAACCAACTGGTTTTAATACTATGGATGGGAGATGATGGGAAGTACCAGGTCGAGGGTATTGGTACAATCTGATTTGAGAGGGAGTCTGGAAACCCTCTATATCTTAGAGATGTCCTTTACGTACCAGGGCTCAAGAAGAACCTCATTTTAGTTTCAGCATTGGAGGATAAATGGTACGAAGTGATCTTTAGACAGGGTAGGGTTTTTATAGAACCCTCAGACTCCAAGGTGGCTAAGCAGATTGGGGTTAGGCATAAGAGCTTGTATAGATTGCAGTTTGAGACAGCTAGAGGGAGCTATGACTTAAGCAGCGGGCTTGGGGAGTTATGGCATAGGCCTTCTGCACCATGGAGCTCTAAAGATTCTCAAGGAGATAGCGACAAGGCTGCCACAATGTAAACGTGGATCAACATGAAGTGTGTAAGGGCTGCACACTTGGCAAGTATGCTAAAACCTCTTTACCTAGTAGATACAATAGGGCCAAGGGCATCTTGGACCTTGTTCATTCAGATGTTTGTGGTCCCTTCACTATAGTAATCCTTAGTGGGTACAAGTATTATGTCACCTCCATAGATGATCATTTAAGGAAGACATGAATATTTTTCATGAAAAAGAAAGATGAAGTCTTCCCAAAGTTTATGGAGTACAAGGTCTGGGTTGAGAACCAAATCGACAAGAAAATCAAGGCACTGAGGTTTGATAATGGTGGGGAGTACACCTCAAACATAGTCAAGGAGTTGTGTGCCTAGGAGACCATCAGGAGGTATTTGAATGCAACATATAACCCTCAGTAGAACGGGGCGGCAAAGAAAAAGAACACGGCCATAGTTGGAGCGACTAAAGCCATGTTGCGTGACCAGGGGCTGCCGAAGTTCCTTTGGGCTGAGGCATTCAATACAACAATTTTCTTGCAGAACCAAAGCCCACACAGATTGTTGGGGTGAGTTACACTAGAGGAGGATTTTACTGGGAAGAAACCAGATGTGTCACATTTCCGGATATTTGGCAGCCTGGTGTACTGCCATGTACCAACAGAGAAAAGGAAGAAGTTGGAGCCCATAACAGAGAAGGGCATATTCTTGGGCTACAACGAGACATCCAAAGCATACAGGGTATATATACCAGCAATAAGGAAGACAGTCATTAGGAGAGATGTGAATTTTGAGGAGGAAAGGGCCTTGAGGAAGTCCTTAGAGCGTGAGTAGGCTAAGTGTAGGAGGAGGAGCAACAAACACCTCAAACTATTGTTGTGCATGGGAAAATTGAGTAGCATGAGGACAAGGAAGATCACATCCAGAGGAGAGAGTGGACCCCACTCAGGGCATGAGTCCCAACACAGGGAGAAGGAGAGAGAGATGGGTAGAGTAGTTGATCTAAGAGGCAGAAGAGCGAATTGGTTCTCCCAACACATCAGTTCGACAAAGCAAACAACCACAAAGGTACACAAGATATATGGCACTAATGCGAAGTTGTTGGATTCTAAGCCTTCCAGTTACCAAGAGGCAGTCACTCAACAAGTGTGGAGGGATGCCATGGTGGAGTATGCCTCCATCATGAAGAACGATGTCTGGGAAGTGGTGCCGAGTCCATAGGGCATATATATGGTGGGCTCTTGCTGGGTCTTCAAGATCAAGCATGGGGCTAATATAAGCATTGAGAAATATAAGACAATATTTGTGGCAAAAGGGTTCTCGCAAGAAGGGATCGACTATGATGAGACCTTTGCCCTAGTGGCCACATATTCGTTTGTTAGGACTATCATAGCAATTGTAGCTTAGATGGGGTGGAAGATCCACCAGATGGATGTTAAAACAACATTCCTCAATGGGGTTGTTGAGGAGGAGATTTATATCGAGCAACCGAAGAGGTTTGAGACATGCAGCAGAGATACACACGTATGTAGACCGAAGAGAGCCTTGTATGGGCTCAAACAAGCTCCCCAGGCATGGTACGCTGGGATTCATAGTTACCTTCAAGGATTGGGCTTCATTAAGAGTGAAGCGTACCCCAACCTCTACTACATTGTTGTTGGAGGTGAGCTGCTTATTCTTTTGTTATATGTGGATGATCTGATTTTGACAAGCGCAAATAAGCTCATCTAGGAGGTGCAAGAGAGGTCTTGCAAGCGAGTTTGAGATGAAGGATATGGGGTTGATGCACTATTTCCTTGGGCTTGAGGTTTAGTAGGATGGGGAGATCTTCTTGGGGCAAGGCAAGTATGTCCTGGAGATTCTGAGGAGATTTCACATGCAGGATTGCAGGCCCATGACCATGCCTCTAGTCACAAGTTGGAGGAAGGTTGACACATCTAGGATGGAGTGATTAGACCTTGCACTTTACCGGCGGTTGATAGGGTTGCTTATGTATTTGGTAAACACATGGCTAGACATATGTTTTGTAGTTAACTCTTTGAGCCAGTTTATGGTCGAACCTACCAGAGCGCATTGGGTTGCTGCCAAGCACGTATTGAGATATCTTAGGGGGACAATAGAGTACGGATTGTGGTATAGATAGGTTGACGGGGTGAAGCTTGAGGGCTTCATAGGGAGATCCACAAATAGGAAGAGCATGTTGGGTTGCACATTTAGTGTCTAATTAACAACTGTTTCTTGGTTCAGCCAGGAGCAAAGATCTGTTGCATTGAGCTCAACTGAGGCTGAGTAAATGGCTTCCAGTCTGGCAAGGTACAAAGCTATCTGGTTGAGGAAGCTACTCGCGGGCTTGTTTGGACAGGATCTAGAGCCCACAGTGATACACTGTGACGATCAGAGTTGCATCAAACTCCCTGTGAATCCAGTATTTCACAATTGCTCAAAGCACATTGACGTATGTCATCACCACATCAGATACATTATTCAGAGTGGTATAGTTACACTCCTTTACGTACCAACAGAGGAATAGATAACAAACATTCTGACCAAGGCTTTGCTAGGGAGCAAATTTGTTTACCTTAGAGAGAAGTTGGGTGTATTGCATAACACCTTCCTCCCTAAGAGGGAGTGTTGATTGGAGTAGAGTAGTAAGGGTTCTGCGTGCCTAGGTGCTAAGGCTAGCAGAGGGACCCACATGACATCAACTTATTAGAATATTAATTTATTTAACTATTTCCTAAAGTTAGACTTAGGAAAATTTTTAAAATACTCAGTTAACTTATGATTAAATCTCGACCCTTCATCAAGATTTAATCTCAACCATTGAGAGTGATCGTGGGGCTTAGGTTGAAATTATAAGAGGAAATAGAGCGAAGAGGTGGTCAGTTCAAAGAGCACAAGTAGTGTGTGTCAACTCAATGAAGGGAGACGCTAGGGTTTCAGTAGATCGCAAAGTTTCAACAACCAAGAGGGAGAGATCGAGTGAGGGCTGAGTTGCTCTAACTTAGTCAACATTAGTGCAACCATTCAACTCGCATGTGTGCACAAAGACACAGAGCTGTGCGCCCATACAACTTGCATTGGGCGTAGATAGGCCGAACTGCATGGCTGTATGACAGAGTGAGTGTGCAGAGGGGAGATCGATTTGTCTTGGAAGCTGATAAGTTGTTTTCTTATGGTGAAAGGGCAGTTTTCCCTTGCTGTAATTTTCTGAAGATTAACCTTTTGCTGAAGATAATAAAAGACACACAAACTATGCAGGTTTTCCCCAGAGTTGGGTTTTCCTAGGTATCTTGTGTTCGATGTGTTGAATGTGTTTGTCTTTTGATTTATTTATTCTCGCCGTGCATGCTAAGTTAGAAAACTCAGTGTATTTGTAATTTAAGTTTCCATAACAACAATTGGTTTTATTTCTGGTTGCACACTTAGAAAATTGAAAATCAGTTACTGGGTTTTATGGGAAACTAACATATAGCTATCTTCAGGGTTTGATAACTGAATCTTTTGCAATATATTGTTGCTTCAGGTATTGATAGCTGTGCCTTTTCGAGGATGAAAGCTGAGAAAACTTTGTGATAGAAAATAATCCTGTATTTGTGTGAAAGAGAGTTTCTTTCTTATTCTAATTAGAGAGCATGGAAAGGCATATTTGCTTGTTAATTTAATTATGTATATAATGGTAGTTGTTATTATGTGTTGAAGGTTATAAGCTTGCAACTAAACCCTTTCGAATTTAAAGCCCAATGATTACATGGGATGATGGCATAGTTAGCTGAGCATGTATTGAATTGGTAATGTATATGTATTCAAATACCTTGTAATCTGAAACCAAAAATTAGAATAATCTACATGTCTTGTTGTATTGGTGCCATTACTTCATGTTGTACTCATAAGTAAAAGGATGGTTAATTTGGACTCCGTTAATTGCTTCCTTATATAATGATTGTAGCTATCTTTAAGTTTTGATAACTAATTTTTTTCCAATATATAATTGCCTCAACTTTTGATAGCCTTGTCTTTTCCAAGATGAAATATGAGAAAACGTTGTGATAGGAAAAAATCTTGTATTTATGTGAAAGAGGGTTTCTTTCCTATTCTACTTAGAGCATGGAAAGGCATATTTGTTTGCTTATTTAATTTTGTATGCATTGGTAGTTGTTGAGAGTGTTACCCACCAAAAGTGGGTAACACCAAATGCGAAATTTTTTCTCCTGTGTTGGACAACTAGCTAGCTAGCAGCCCTAATTTTCTCAATATATGATGATATGCTACATTCCTTTGCCATTTGCACTGGTCAGACACCTCTCACCATCCGACATTCCTCTTGAAGAAAGGTGGGTCACCACTTAGTAAGTACTTTAACCATTTTGCAAGCATGTGCTTTTAATTAATGTTTGGGGCATTCTAACATGGATTAAGGGTTGATATGGATAATTGACCAATCTTGACTATGGACTTGTTCTCTCACCTTTTTTTGTCTTTTTTTATAATCATGGTGAATCAATAACTCGTTGGAGTAATCTGGGTGAGGCCCAAGATCAAACATAGCGGCTGCGACTATAACACCAAGAGTATATCTGACATCTCATAAGCCATATATACCAGGAATTTATGACTTAGCAAGAGCCGAGATTCCACGAGGGTGGGGGAGCCTACTCCTTGAGCTTTATCAAAATGGGCCAAAGATGTCCCCTTGTGGGATTTGAAATTGGGTAGAGGGGATAAGATCCCATTGTGCCAACCACTCGATCATCCCATGAGGATACCTCACCTTACCAAGAAGGTTAGTTTTTGGGCCTAGTCCAGGGGACCTCCTTTGAGGCCTTAGGGTTATAAGAGGGGCGCTACTTGGGAAACTTGGATTGAAGTTTCCACACTAGCCACTTTTCACCATTTCCCTAATCGCATGCCCATCCTTCAGGTTTGTTGTCATTGGTTCATTGGGATTGGCACCTTCACATCTTCATCCCTAAGTTGTCGGAAACGCCAAGGCTGGCCCTCGGAAACTCGCATCCCTGTTTCCGAAATGGAAACCCGTACGAAACTCCTCGAAAACGGCAGTGATACGTATCCGACCCGTTTCAGAAATTTCAGAAACGGTTTTTTTGGAAATGTCTTGTTTCCTGGCCGTTTCTAAAAATCGGAAACGCATTTCATAAAAATCAGAAACATATTTCATAAAAATGAAACGTATTTCATAAAATCAGAAATGTATTTGCTTTTTTTGAACGTATCAGGTCGCTTAGATGGACAGTTGAGGTGTAGTGTGAATATTGAAAGCACAAATCCAATATTGGTATTACCACCTTCAAAAACTGTATTTTTCCATAGTATATTTTTGCACATGGGGGAATCTGATCATGCCTCATTTGCCCCACTACAAAAACAAATGGATGGTTCCAGTCATCTTAACCAATAGGTTCTTTCACCTAAAATAGATTGTTTTCAGATCACAAGTATGCATGAAAAATGAGCCTTGAAGTTCTCAGATAACGAGTATGGATGAAATGCCTTGAAAACGTCTGCAAGAGCAAATACCAATGAGACACTATAAAGCGGAGGAGCAAGTGTTTGAACTTTAGGCCCTCAAAATCTCTTTACTATTTAGTGCAGGTCAATTTCAATTAAACAGAGAGTTTTGGGGGAACAATATATATTTTTGAGAATGTTTCAACTGATTACTGGGTTTAAATGTTGCCAAAGAAATCTTGTGTTTCGCGGATAAATCTAACTGCATGTATTCATATTTATGTGAGTACACGTTAGTAGAATCCAAGCTGCCTGAAAAGGAACAATTATGCGGAAATGCAGAGCAAATGTTTGCCCTCTCAAAAGTTCATTACAATTTAGTGCGGGTCAATTACAGTTAAACGGGCATTTTTGGGGGAACAGAATACATTTTTAAGAAAGCTTTAACTAGTTACTGGGTTTAAATGTTGCCATATAAATCCTGAGTTTTGAGAATAAATCAAATTGCATATATTCATATTCATATTCAAGCGAGTACACAACCAATAGAGCAGCCTGCAATGCAGCAATTTGCCAATTAGATCTGAAGCATTCTTCCTAAGCAAGTTGTTTTACCCCTTTATACTTTTGGTTTTATCCTGTATTCTTTTACTATAATAAAGCAAGGATTGAATGCTGCCTTCTTCACAAGCCTTCCTTGATTATGGAATCGGGATAGATCAACATATTGAATCGAGATATAAGACATCAATAGAAAACAAATATTGAAAAAAACTATGCTCAAGATATAAAGGGCATTGATACAAATTGCATATACATACAAGCATCCTATCAGTGGAAGGTGCTTGGTATGCTTTTTCCAGTTGTGGACACAAAAACTGTCAAACACCCATTAAATTGTAATATACTCGCCTATTTTTCCAGCCAATAAAATATCATACCAAAGTAATCCACTTGAATGCTGCTTTATTTCTATAACCTCACAAATTGCAAGTTCAAGTTATCATCATGACAGTTCAAGTTTACCCCTTTAAACAAAAACTTGATGATAGCTTGAACTTGAATCATGATTCATGAATCATGATTTATGAATTTTCAATTTATAAATTATAACTTTATGCTGATTCCTGAATTGATGATGATAGATAGATGAATAAATTTATGGCATATGCTGATTCCTGAATTGATGATGATGATAGATGATAAATCATAATTCATATATGATAATTGATGAATAGATGATAGATGATAGAATCTAGATGATATCATGATGATCATTGATGATAGATGATTAATCATTATGCATTTTTACTATTTAGATATAATCTACATTCTCAAACTTCAAAGATGAATCATGAATGGCAATGTAAATTTGATAATAATATATATATATATATATATATTATTATTATTTTTTTAATATATATATATATATGACGTGGCGTTTCCTGCCGTATTATATCCAGATTTTTTGAAAATTTGCCGTATCCGTTTCAAACCCCGTATCCGTATCCGTTCCCGTATCCGTTTCAGTGCAACTTAGCCTCATCCTTGAGGTAGGACTGAAAACTTTGCCTTGGAGGTTAATGTAGCTAAAAGAAAGGTAAAAGCATAAAATGACCACAATGAAAGAAAAAGAAAAGCTAAAATGCAAAAGATGGCTAAGACATTAATTATTGTGTGTGAAAAGCCTAGCATGGGCTATATCCCCCTCATTGGCCATCACGGTTCTTGAGCACTTGATGCTTCGTCACAAAGGAACCCTTGCATGTCCCAACCTTGATGAGCGAGAAGTTAGCTCATCATTGAGGGGTAAATCAATGCCATATTATTAAAGGCAAGCTTGAACACTTGGAGCTATGCTCCCTATCAAAGAAAAAGTAAAAGGCACACCGAAGCGGTGGAAAAAGTAGTTTGATGAAAGGGGTAACTCATGCCTCCATGATTACTACCTTCATAAATCTATACCCTCAGGATGATGGACCTCCATCAATTGGTCCCATGACCATGACACCTTGCCATGAAGCATTTCCCCTCCATTGCTGCATTGTTACAAACAACAATGAATTGAAGGTTTGACCTTGGACATGTCACCTCCCCTTAGGGGATGGAAGCACCTAATAGTGTTGACCATCTAGCTATCCCTAACAAGGTAGGAAACATTTTTACGAGAATTGGTCTAGTTAGATATTTGAAGGTGATTCTAGTTTGAATTCTTATTATGCCCTTAACAATTAAGTATGGTCCACTATGATGCATCTATGGTCATTGTGTCTAATGATTGGTAACTTTCACTTGAGCTTTAGATGGTTTTGCCAGGTGGTCCTAAATAGAGCCGTAGAGGCATTGAGGGGACACACTCCGTGTCTACTCTACACATGATGCCCAGTCCGTATCACACTTCCAGAGAGCAGTGATGACCTTATAGATGCAATGTTCCCCCCAGAGTAGAGCATTGGGCACTTTGATGATTCTAGTAGTTGATTGACACCTTAGAGCACCCTAGATGCTGAAATGCTAAGCTGTTTTTGCCCGTTGTTGGAGATTCCTGATGATGCACTCAACAGACCCAACATACACCCAGGTTGGCCTTGACATTGTTTGATGGGCACGACTTTATTCAAAGTTCAAATGATGATGGTCATACCCAAGATGATAAGGGAGGGCTTGTACCACCACTTGAAGTCCCAATGCTCGAGAGAGATTGTGCCACGTCATACTTTTAGCCCCCTTGAAGAGGATGCAAGGCACCCAAAGCAGTGTTTTAACACATGGGAGGCATTTTGAGGCATGTATTGAGGGCTTCTCCTCAAGGATAGGGTTGATTATGATGATTGGACATCCACCTTTGCCCATTCCATGCACTTTTAGAGCATTTTTTATTGCCCAAAAAGGGCATGACGTCATGTTAGAGGAGAGTTTCAATCCACATGTGTGGGATTTTGTGGCATATTTTTGTTATTTTGAGTTATTGGGTTGGCTTGTAACCCATTTTCTTGATGTACACTCAAAATTGAACTTGTCACAGGGATTTTAGGTTAATATTACTGACTGATAGACGTGCTCTTGATATTGAAGATTGACTTTTGTCTTCGAGATGTCTTTTTGGGATTGAAAGGTCTTTTCATGGAAGAATTTTAAGTTTATTGCATATTTTTCATTGTTTTACATGTAATTAATTATATCAAGGGTTTTTTAATGCTCCATGTTTAAATGCAAATTATTTATGGAAAATCATGGTTAATTTTTGCATGTTGGATACTTCCTTGAAATTCTTAGGAAAACTCCTAGTGTGCATTTCCTATTTAATTTCCCCCCTCACAAAATAGATAGGTAGGGTTTATTTAAGTGAAAACAAGAGGTTTCCCCCCTTACTCCAAGCATTTGTCCATTAACTCCTCAAGTAGCCCTAAAGACTCCATCACCTTGGTAGGATTAGGTACTAGAAGCCTCGATGTTGATAAAAAACACAAAAAACCTTAATAATTTTCCTTTTTTCCTTTTTATTAATTTTCTAAGCCTTTCAAGGCAATCCGCTAAAGCATCTAAGTAGGGTTGAATTCATATAGGGCCTTTGGGGATGTACATTGGAGGTAATAACGCTTGAGTTTTTCCTTGGTGATCCTTTTTGCTCAAAATCTAGCATTTTGTATTGTTAAACTTACCCTAGTAGCGCTGATATCATCTTCCTGTAAGTATTTTTGCGTTCTAGGAACCCTAACCCTAGCTAGCTTCAACTTGAGATTGATTTGAGGGTTTGCTTTATTCCTTTGTTGATCATATCTTTAGTGAACCTTTTCTTTGACTCATATTTGTCTAGAAAATCCTTTGTTGCTATATACCAGTAAACCCTAGGCCATATGTGCCATCTCTAAGCTTGGTGTATGATACGCTATTCCTTAAACCTTATAACATAAAATTTCTCTTAGGTGATCACTGGGAAGCCTCCCTTGTGGTGCAATCCGACTAAAGAGTAGGAAGAAGATTGCTGAGGTTTGCTGAGGTGACCGTGGCAATCTACCTCATTGTTGCAACAAAGTTTGGCCTTTGCCTTCTGAGTCCTCTAACAAGGTCTGCTAGATTTTGAGGCAACATTTTTGGCATTGTTGTTGGGGAGGAGTTGAGTCGACCTCCTCAAAATCTCAAGTCTAGGCTTCATTAAAATTTTGGTGAGAATAGTTAATAAATGACAACATAGATTCTCTCATAGCGACTCCAAGGTTTGATCCATATATTTACCCTAGTAGTTCGCCCGACGAGACCATAACTCCAAGAAAGAAAGGAACTACCCGTAAAATGACTATTGATACTTCCTCTTCTCCCATAGTTCCTAACACTCCTGTGGTTAGGAGCTTCTTTGGAACTTCATCCACCTCTGACACTTTGACTAAACCATGGCTCTTTGTTGCATTTAAACCATTGGATGTGAGTGGCTTCCTTGATGCTTCTCACAAATTGCCCAATAAATATGAATAATGGTTGCCTATATTCAATGGTATTGATGTTGTCACAATTGAGAAACACTTGCATGAATTCTATTAGGCTGTGGGTGGAAGGTTGATAGAAGAGGAAGATGTTGTAATGATGTTGTTTACCTTGTCCTTAGAAGAGAGTGCTAGGGACTGGTACCTAGATTTACATGAAGGAAGTCTTAAAAAATGAGATCTCTTCCATCAAGCATTTGGTAAAAGATGGGCCATGGTGAAAGAAGGCACACAACTCCTATATAAGTTTTAGGGAGCCAAGAAAATTGAGAACGAGACTGCCAAAGAATTCACACAAAGGTTTGAAAAATTGTCAAGGAAGTCCCTCTCCTATACAAGTCTACCGACTAGACTATCCTTGACAAGGGACCTAAGTCCTTGGAAGAGGCCAAGGTTGGAGCTGTGAAATTTAGCATAATTTAAGCTCATCCAAGATTGATTTTCTTGCTTACCCAAGGGCTAAAGTTTAAGTTAAGGCTACGCCAAGCGCCCAAGTTGACCTTGCCTTGCAGGCATTTGCCCAAAACTTTGACAAAGTCACTATCGATCCAATGTAAGGATAAATGGCTATGATGAACAATCTCTCAATTTTGGAAAGGGAAAGGGGAGCCCGTCAAAATTTTCCTCCTAAACCACAATTCAATAAGGAAAGGCTTCCCAAGAAGAACCACTATAAAGGAAGCAATGTCTCACAACAAAGTGTGCCCAATACACTTCCCAACTAATGTGGTTGGCCAAGAAGGGCCCTATTGGTGCCAACCATGTAATGAATTTCATAGTCAAGAGGAGTGCCCATAAAGTCAAGTGGAAGAGGAGGAAAGCTCAGAGCACCTTAACATAATTAATGACAATGCTCCATTTAATACTTTTCTTGGAGAATCATTTTTCTGTTCACAACAACAACATGAGGAGACCACCGAAGAACCTACTAGTGATCATGATGATCCAATCAAGGTTGTTGAAGATGGAGGGATATTCAAAGGGTTGCACTACTGTAGGAGAAACAATGACCAAAACCACCCTCAAGCAAGCACAAGTAGTAATAGTGTCCCCCAAAAGAGTGTTGACGGGGAAAATTTGTCGGCCAACGATGGGGTCTCCCCGATGAAAGTCCCAATTAGACCTTAAACCGTTTGGAGTAGGGATCCCGTCCGGAGTGTGGGTCCGGCTACTACTTAAGATGACTTCTCTTCGGTCTCAAAAGAACCTGCTTGAACCTGCGAACATACACTTATTCACCTCATATAGAATACGAGATTAACGTGTTAAACATGAATTAAACACTATGTGTAGCAAGATTATAGATAAAGCACATACACCTCAAGAGATGTCATTATCAACACATCTTTTGTGGGGTAATTGCTTGCACAGTGGTCTGATCACACAAAAAATAGTTCTTGATGATAAGATACCTCCGCCCTTCCTGAAAGATGAAACGAAATGCTAACAATCTAGTTTATTAACATTCATTAATATAATAGATAATAAGATAAACATCATTGATACAACACGGATAGCCATGACGTATAAACGATATCATGAAAAGAACAGATTCATTAATCATAGGATATTCTGAAACTGTTGAAAGAAATACACAAAGTGTTCATAAAGCAAAACCACCTTGTATCCTGTTCATAGGGTATTTTTAATAGTTCTATATTCATATGCTCAAGTGTCGGATCTTTTGAAATACAATGCTTGTAGCTCTGAGTTTCCCAAAGAAAAGGCCATATGTACAATGTCCGTAGGTATTTATAATGTAAAATTGTCATTGGTTTTTTGGTATTCACCTTCTTGACTTTGGGCTACCTGCCCAGGCCAACTCGCTTCTGCGACACAGGTAGATGATGCGACTGAACTGTCCTGTTGTTGCGATTTGCGACTGATTCAATCGCGTAAGAGTTTTTCAGAAAAAACGGGGCCTTGACTGTTAATGTCAACTGTTGTTCCTAAGAAATCACCGCCATGCAGTACTGCACGCTATGGGGGACACCAGGGGCACCTCCTATTTCAACCTATACGCGCATTCCAAAGCGTTCGGTACTAGGGTCTCCCTCTTCTGTCCAATCTGATTCGAGAGTGACGCAAGCTTGGTATAAATCCGCGCTGGAGCGGTGATGAATTGACTAAGATGCTCTTGAGATGCGGAGGGCTCCGGATCAGCTGCGGCCTGCTTGATGGGTAGCAAGAATGTTTGAATATCTTGGTTTACTTGTTCCCAGGTTTTCTCTTCCTCTAATGCTCCAAGCGATGGGATGTGGTGCAGCGTAGGCATTGAGTCGATACCACTAATCAGATGGTCGTACGAGGACATCACTTTGTCCTGGTCTTTAGTCAATTTTTCTCCAGATTGCATCGCTGTGCGGAGTTGAACTTTCGCATCTGCGTGTGTGGATCCCGGTCCCTCTTAAAGCAGAATTTTAAGTGCTGAGGGTACTGAATGGTCCAACCCATCATCCTGTCCAAAGCCTGTGAAGCCTCTTTGAGCTGATCTTGTCTTTTTCTGGTTTCCATTCGTGCTCTTGCCAGAGGAGCGACTGTTTGTTTGATGGTGAACATCTCACCATATACCTGTCTCATAGTCATCTCCAATACCTCACACTCCTTGAAAATGGCAAGTGAGACTTCATTTGCGCGAAGACGCAATTTCGAGATTCTTGGACTTCGCTTGTCTTTGCTCTCTCCACCTTTCACCACCATCTTTCGCGTTATCGGTACAACGTGTAGTATTTTGTAGAGCTATATTTCTCTATTGACGGGTATTTTCTTCATGGCAGCAGCGGCGATACCTGGCGACGCTATCATTACGGTTAGTCTGGTATCCAAAAACTATATCCTTACACAATGAATGCTGAGATGATGCAGAGGGACTATGTGCCAACGACCTCCTCTTCTCCTGACGGTTCTTGAACGAAAACTGATCAAATGTGAGTCTGGTCAGGTCGAACACATCTTCTTCCTGTCTCTGGGGCGATCTAACATCAGAGAGTTGTGTACGGCCCAAAGGTCCGTCGAGAGGAGTTACTTCAAGATCATCTAGCGTGTCATCTTCTCTTTCCTCTGTGTTCTTCTCTTCCTCTTCCTCGCGTTCGACCTGTGCTGCTTCTATCTCGGCCTCTTCTTCGACCATTTCTGGCGTTTGTTCGCTTTCCTTTAATAGTTCGGCCTCTGTGGCTGTATTCGACCTCTTCCTTTGCTCGGAAGCTGTGACTTCTTTCGACTTTCTTTTGGCGTTCAGTCTCTGTCTTGTCCAGTTCTGCTTTAAGTGCTCGTTCCGCTGCGACTTGTGCCTCCTTGTCCTCCTTTTCTTTCCTGGCCTTCTTTGGCCAGCTTCCTCCTTTGTGCTGCAGTTGTACCTTTTGCGCGCGCCTCCTCATCTTCTTTTAGCTTCCTCTCCCTTTCCTGTTGGGCCTTTGCTTCTGCCACCTTTTGTTTGGCGGATGGCGTTGACCCTGTGTTGATTCGGGATTTCTGGAGCGTGGATGAAGAAGCTCTAGCGCGTCTTGTCTTTCGGTCCCGATCATCCAAGTCTTCACAGACCACGTCAACCCGGAACAGCGTCTTCCGGCAGTATACCCAGTTTCTCTCATCTTCTGTGGCGTTCGAGATAACGATAAGTCCACACAGAGGTTGGCTCTCCGGCAGTGTTCAGGGACCAATCTCTCTGGGTCATAGTTTCGGTGTTCAATTGCGCCCAGCTGATAACTTCTCATTGCGTCTGCTTCTGCTAGCACCTCCTTGAAGTCTTTAACTGTGAATGCACCAATAGTGAGGGGCAGAGTGGGCCATGGCTTCTTGTTTCCCTTAGACAAGATGTTGGAGAAACCATGTGACATCTGAAAGCACACCTCCTGCATCAGCATTTTGTCCGTCACGAAACGAGGCATAACATGTGGCGCCTTGTAAGTTCAGACTCGGATGAAGGTGTACTCAGGGAAAGGGAACCAGTGCGCCACTTTAACCAGGGTCTCTTTGGCCCGCCATGACATGCAAGGGGCGTCTTGGCCAAATAAATGTCTGTACAGAGCGGAAACAAATATTTGGGAGATCTGATCTATGTCCTGTTTGTATTTAGACTCCCAGAATACTTTAAGTTGTAGATGGCTTGCGCGCGTGTTCTCGGGGTCCCAGTTGTGCTCCCAGCCGTCAAACTCCACTCGGGCGCACACCGCATCTAATAGGTATGAAGCCACGTAAAATTCAGCAGGCATTCCTTCGTCCGGAGCCAATGCCGAGTTCAAGTTGGTCTGCAGCGACGTCATCAGTATGCCGGCCCAGTTAAAACGGGTCCCCTGTGTTGTCACATATTCCATAATGGTGGCCCAACTGCCGTTGAAAGTGGAGCAGTCTGGGCTCCCGTAAAGCCTGCAGAGCATGGCAGCAACCAATTTATAAACTTTTCTTAGGCTTGCCACTGGGTATTCCTAGTTCTTTTTCACTTTGAACTTCTCGGGCTCCTCCCACCATTGTTTAATAGTATCGACGATCGGGACGGCGTGAGTAGCAGCCCATTCTCGAGTAAAGTGTTGGTTTGGGCGCGGCAGTGAATAATAAAGGTGTGCATCTGAGCCTACCAGCGTGGTGAAAGCTCTGCCTTCATGATCTCTGATCACAAATTTCTCTGGGTCTGTCTTTTGTATTATCCAGTCTATGATCTCCGGACATGGGAATATGGCTGGATGTGCCCCTGCCAGATGTAGTTTGGACCTCTTTACCGCCAAGTATATTTCTCGGTCTGGGAGGTCTTCCGGAAATTCTTCTGGTAACTTGGCGAACTCCTGATAAATCTGGTACCACCTCATGCTGTCGTCTTTAGAAAAAGTACATAATGTATCTCGGAATATTGGGGGTGGGGACACCACCACCAGCTCATCAGTCTCTTCCGCTGTTCCCTTGTCCTTTCTCCGAGACCGCGGGGGCGCCATGCCACTAGAATCTGAGAGCACAGGTATGCACTCTATATCTTCACCTGTTAAATTCAGAAAAGAGTCCCACGATAAGAACGTCATGGTGAATAAAAATCGGTTACAATTCAGTGACAAAACCTAAATGTGTTAAAGCAAAACTGGACTGATGAGTCGCTGGGCCGCAGATCACACAAACAGGGCCCGGGCGCGATCTTGCGACCTGGCGACCTGGCGACCTGAGGTCGCTGGGTCGCTAGGTCGCAGATCTTGATAAAACAAAGGAAGTGCGACCTGGCGACCAGGCGACTAGGTCGCTGGGTCGCAGGTCGCAAATCTGCAAAACTGGAGAAAAATGCGACTCTGCGACCTCGCGACTAGGTCGTTGGGTCGCAGGTCGCAGATTTAGCTTGCCGGGGTTTGGTGCGCGCGGCCTTGAACCCTTTTTCCCCCTTTCTCTTGGGAATTTGCAAGGTTTCTAGGGCCAGGGAGAGCTGTGGCATGATTTTAAAGAAAAGGGGATGATGCCATGGGGTGAAAAGGCAAACAGAGAGGTTTTTGGTAATTTATGCAATATGTAATAGGCAAAAATCTCAGAAAACATTAAATCATGGTCAAAAGACAATTTATAGGCTACAAGGGGAGATGGGTTTAGTAAGAAAAACATTAGAATGGGAACAGCAGGAAGAAATAGCAACTTACCCGGGAAAAACTCGTCAGTTGAGCTGTCAGAGGCGTTTTCCTTACAAATCGCTGAATGTGAATAATGCGACCTGCGACCCCCCTTTTATAGGAAGTCGCACGTGCGAGCCATTAATGTGGGTCGCTGGGTCGCAGATTCGTCAAACCTTGTGTTTTGCGACCTGGCGACCTTGCGACCTGGCGACCTGGGGTCGCTGGGTCGCAAGGTCGCTAAGTCGCGATTTTCGGAAAATGACCGGATTGCGACCTAGCGACCTGGCGACCTGGGTCGCAAGGTCGCTAAGTCGCGATTTTCGGAAAATTACCGAATTGCGACCTAGCGACCTGGCGACCTGGGTCGCAAGGTCGCTAGGTCGCAGTTTTCATGAGTTTATGTAATGTGCGACCTGGCGACCTGGCGACCTGAGGTCGCGAGGTCGCAAGGTCGCAATTTGCATGGATGTCTACTTTTGCGACTTAGTGACTTAGCAATTTCTCTTTAGTTCTAAGGGGCCCCAAAATTTTAAAAGGGTAGTCTTTTTTGGAGGGTGTTGTAAAGGTTACAACAAATGGCGATTCACTGGACGAACTCAAAGTCTCTGCTAATAGTTAACCTTAGTGGGGGGAGGGAGGGGCTTATGCTAACTGTCCTCATTTACCATGTGGTTGCCATTTCCTAGCCTTCGGTCGTCCAGCTGAGTTGCTGAGCTTGCTGGTCCGGTTGGGCGCCATTCAAACAAATTCTTTCTTCAGGTCTCCGGACTGGAAGGGTTGGAGAACTCTAGGCGGCTACAGGGTCTGGTACGATTATTTTGTCCTCATCGTGTTGCTCCACTGCCAGCGAACCTCTCGATCCCGGCGGAGTCACTGCCTAGGAATCATGAACGTTGCTCCGCTGCCAGCGAGCCTGGTCAGTACCCCGGCGGAGTCGTTACATCACCTCTCTGCGCAGGAAGCCTTTCTCAAGCCTTTACCCTTATTTGTGTGCTGTTGCACTTATTTTGAATGTGCCTGAGGCACTTATTTAAATGTGCTCATGGCACTTATTTGAAATGGTTGTTTAGCCTGGGCGGATGAGGGATCCCGACTTATCTTGCTTGCAGAGAGGTTGCTCCTGGTCTGGTATGAGGACTTTGGTTTTTCCCAGATGCCCTATCGTCGTTTTAGAGTGTCTCTCTTCCCTTCTAGTCCGGTTACCATTTACACTGCATTTTCTTTTGAGGACACCCTCTCAGCCTGGCGAGGTAAGTTCCCCTGCTTGACGACTTGTGCTTGGTAATGTGCTACCTCTAGGTGTAGAGGGCAAACAACTTCCGCCGCCTTTGAATTTATCGGGAAAGGCCTTCCATCAGCGGAGAACCTGCTGCAATATGCCAATCTGCGTAGTTCTAACAAATCCTCCTTTAGGTTCTTTTTTTTTTTTTTTTTTTATATAAACAAACAAAAGACAAGGAACTATGGTACAAAACCAGACAGCCCTCGAAAGGCTGTTAAGTGAAATAGTGCTTGAGGTCATGCCCGTTTACCGGGAGGACCTCGACTCGTCCATCAAGGGTTTGTAATCTGAATGTGTGGGAACCTATCTTTTCATTAATTTGGAATGGGCCTGTCCAAAGTGCTTGGAACTTGGCATGCTTCCCCTTTTCCTCATGGGCTTTATCCCACTTAAGGACCAGGTCTCCTACCTCAAAAGTTTTGTTTCCCGCGGACTTTTTATCAAACCATCTTTTGATTCGGCTCTGATGGACGGCAAATTTTTTCCGGGTCTTTTGCCTTTCTTCCTCCAATTTCAGCAAGGTGTCGATTCGGTTTTGCAAGGTGGGACACGGAGTACCATGACATTCTTGGGACAGTTGGAGGGCCGGGAGAGATAGATGAGAAGGGAGGACAACTTCTTTTCCATACACAAGAAAAAATGGGGAGGTGCCTAAAGAGGACTTGGGAGTAATACGGTCAGCCCACAGTGCATTGTGAAGGGCATTGTGCCAATTTCGCTGGTGGGATAGGAGAGTCTTCTTAATAATACGGATAAGGTTCTTGTTAGTGGACTCGGCTAAACCATTTCCCTGGGGGTAGTAGTTTGCAGAATGTTTCAGAATAATTCCATTTTCCAGCGCAAAATCATATAACTTAAAAGATGAGAAATAAGTCGCATTATCAAAAACTCAAGAAGTCGGAACGCCAAACCTGGTCATGATGAAATGCGTGAGGAATTCTATTACCTCTTGATCGTTGATTCGGCGTAATGGTATTGCCTCAACCCACCTGGTGAAGTAATCAGTAGCCGTAAGGATATACCGATGTTGTTTAGAAGAGTGAGGTATGATTTCCCCAAGTACATCCAAACCCCATTGTTGGAAAGGTTCCTCTACTGCTACTGAGAGTAGTGGTGCGGCAGGCCGTGCTTCTCGGTTGGCGAACTTCTGGCACTGAATGCATTTCCGGACATATGCATGCGCGTCTCTGAAAAGAGTAGGCCAATAATATCCTGCACGCATTATCTTATGGGCAGTGGTATCCCCGGAAAAATGACCTCCAGTTGGTCCGTCATGCAACTCGGTTAAGATTTTCTGTGCTTCGTCAGTTTCCAAGCAGCGTAGCAGGACCCCATCGTGGTGTTTCTTGAATAACTTACCTTGGATCAGTTGGTGAGATGCGGCTTTTAATCTTATTGCGCGCTTCTGTCGGGAAGTAAGAGCAGAGTCCATCGTGCCTTTGGCCAGATATCTTGAAATGTCAGAATACCAAGAAGGGCTATTTTGCTGGGGCACATGGTCGCTCTGATACATGTCGATTTCTTGTTCCCAACATTCTTCTTCCATCTCGCGTGTATTTGCAGCCTCCGCGGCCATTTGACATAAGCCCTGTCCTTTGACGGTATGTGCTGGTTTGAACTCTAAATTGTATTCTTGTAAACATGCCATCCAGTTGCCCCGCCTTTCGCCTAGTTCTTGCTGTACGAAGAGTGAGCGGACTGCGGGGTGTGGTACAAAAACCGTGACGTGACTTTTCAAGATGTAAGGCCTAAAATGTTTTATTGCCTTATAAACCGCATAGGCTTGCTTGTCAATTTCCGGATAGTTTAATTCAGCTCCCTGTAGGCCGGTGCTCATAAAAGAAATGGGCCGTTCATCGTTGTTATTATCTTTCTGTGTGAGGACAGCCGCAAGCGAGGAATCTGAAGCGAACGTGTATAGGATGAAACCTTTATCAAGATCTGGACTTTGGAGGGAAGGGGTTTCAGCTATAGCCCTTTTGAATTTTTCGAAAGCCTCTTTCTCTTCGGGATTCCATTTGAATGCGGCATTCTTCTTAATCATTCCCTGCAGCGGCCTGACAATCTGCGCAAAATCTGAAATGAATTTACGGACAAAATTAATCTTCCCCAGGAAGGATTGCATTGCTTTCTTGTTGTTTGGGGGCGGAATCTGAGCAATGGCTTTAGCCCGTTCCGGATCAACCACAATGCCCTATTTAGTGATAATGTGGCCTAGCAAATTTCCCTCTGCCACAGCAAAAACGCTTTTTTTAGGATTGAGTGATATTCCATACCTCCTGCATCTATCGAAGATTTGTCTAAGGTGACGTAAATGATCGCCCCTGCATTTTGAAAATACAGTAACATCGTCTAAATAAACCACCACGCTCTGCCCTATTAGACCGCGGAAGTCTATGTCCATAGCTCGTTGGAAGGTGGCTCCTGCATTGATCAATCCAAAGGGCATGCGTCTGAAAGCAAAGGTTCCCCATTTTGTCCGGAATGTGGTTTTCAATCTGTCAGGTTCAGCTACCAAAACTTGGTTATAGCCGGAGAAGCCGTCCAATAGGGAAAACATCTCAGATCCAGACACAGCTTGTAATATCTGTTCCATAGGGGGCACCGGGTAGTTGTCTTTGTTTGAGGACTGATTCACATTGCGGAAATCTACACACAAGCGAATTTCACCAGACTTCTTTCGCACAGGTACCAGATTTGACACCCACGTGGAGTGACGAACTTTGAAAATGATGCGAGCATCTAAAAGCTTTTTAAGTTCTTTTAGAATCATTGGCTCCAAAGCTGGATGTATTTTCCTGAGTTTCTGTTGGAAGGGTTTAACCCCTTCTCTCATGGGTATCACATGTTGAATGATACGAGTATCGTATGTACGTAGATCTTCATACGTCCAGGAAAATACATCACGATACTTCCGGAATAGCTGGGTGAAAGCCCGTGCCTCTTCATCACTACAGTCTTTGCCAAGGTTAACAAACTTAGGATTCTCATCTGACCCCAAGTTGACTTGTCGATGAGCCAATATGGAACTTTGCACTTTGGTGTTCGGAGGCCTGCGGAATCGGTTTTGCAGATCAAACATCTTTTCTAATGATACCACCCCCTTGGGCATAGTGTTCTCTCTGTGTTCCTCATTCCTTTTCTGTAACGCACGCTCATGTTCTTCCTCATCAATTGCTGCGTCTTTGAATACTTCAGTGTTGCACATAAAATCCAAAATCTGTTGATCATCATTAAACACGCGTAAATTAGAAATATTGTCTGGCACAGAGGGCCTATATACAATTTCAATAGAAAAGACGTCCCTCAAAGGCGTGAATCTAGCAGCAGCATTGGCCAGAGTATCTGCTGCTGCGTTGTGCATCCTAAGGACAGATTTTATGCCAAATGCATCAAAACCAGAAATCAAACGCCATACCTCTTGTTGATACGCCTTTAAATGTGGAGATAAACGGTGAATAGTGTTGCGTACCTGGCGGGTGATGATCTCGGAATCTCCAATGACCTGCAAACATTTTACCTTCAAGTCCAGTGCCTTTTTAAGTCCGAGGATTAATGCCTCGTACTCAGCGGAGTTGTTGGTGCACTGAAACTCTAGCCGGCATGAGATCAGGTATTTATTCTTGTGCGGGTCAAGCAATATGCAACCAGCACCAGCTCCGTCATTAGTCTTGGATCCGTCATAATACAAGGTCCATAGGTCACTTTCTGGCTCCTTCAGGGTACTAGGCTGTGAATGAGTTTCTGCAAGTGGTAAGTCAGGGATTACTTGCTCCTCAGTGACAAAAGCTACTTCAGATTGAACCTCGGGGTCTATAGGAGACTGGGGGGTTTGGTAGCATCCAAATATTGACTCTAGAAAACACATGCTAAGCTCTTCTTGTGCAAAGCTGATGGGTTCATTAATGGCGTCCAGATCGGTGACGGTGTGTTTCATGTAAGGCTCACTTTCTACCCTGATTTGATTATTCCGCCCCTTGTAAGGAAGCCACAAATGGGACCAGTCGGTGGCGAAGTAGCCTTGTAATTTGCTGGACCAATCTCTACTGAGCAATAGGCCGTATGCTTCTGGAATATCAACAACTACAATGTCGATGCACTGATGGACTCTAGAGTCTGATGACAAGCGGATGATGACATTGTTCAATTCCCCTATGGCAGGTACTTGTGATCTATCGAGTTGTATGATTTTTGCATCAGTCTTCTCCGGGCGAATGTTAAGTTTCTTACAGACAGATAAGGGCATGACATTTGTAGAGGCACCGGAGTCGACCAGACAGTTGTGGACATTGAAGTTGAACATCTCGAAAGACAAAAGGAACGGGGGGGTGGATCCTCTAGAGTTGGTATTAATGGCGTTCACTATGGATTGAACATCTGATCCGGCCTGCGCAGACGTATTGCTCACAGTCTTTGTAGCTGACGTATTTGCGAAAGCCTTAAGAATGAGCTCCTTTTGATTAGTAATGCGAGCCAACTCATAGAGAGAAATGTTTGCTCTTGTTTTCTTCATATCCTCAACAATGTTATAACTGGGTTCTGGTTGAGGACTAGGCTCGGCGGAAGTCTCAGAGGACTCTGTCGGAAGTTTTCCCTTTTGACTCGTTCGGGTAGTGTTGTTGGGAAGTTTTTCCGGGGCAGATTGTTTTTCGTTCCCAGGGGGCAGGATCTTCCTTAGGAAAGCCCTTTTTTTGTCTTCATAAGACTGTTCGGGAACAGGTCCCTTGCTTCTGAGGCTATAATTCCGCACGGGCCGATCCTTGGGAGTATCTTCCATGTAAATATCGATAGGAGTAAGGTTTTCTCCACCTCGAATTACGTCAAAAGCAAGGATAGAGGATCCTGGTTCTTCATTTGAGGACGGATTTTCATCATGATCTGAAAACTCACCCTCCGTCACATCCCCTGGAGTTTGATCATCTAAAAGCTGATTAACTACTGCTGTCATGCTACCTATCCATTGAGGGCATGTTTTCTCGGAATGGGCAGCTTGGTGAAAAGAACAGAAATTATCTTTCCCTATCTCTTCCACATTTAGAGCAGTATTTGTGTTGGACGGAGGTCGGCTAGTATTGAGATTACTTTTTCTGAAAAAAGGTTTAGGTGGTCTACTACTAGTCGTGGCTTCTGAGCCTTTTCTCCTGAGGTCGGTGACTTCATTCGTTAAATGCTTGAGCGTTTTGGCCATGCTTTCAAAGTCAAGAGTATCTCTATCCCTATCAGTAGTCTTAGGAGTGGAGGACTGGCATCTTTTCGTGTTGGGTTTGTTATCATCTCGTCCTTCATGATCGATGGCTCCTATCGAAAGCATGTCCTTTTCCACAGCGAGAGCAGCCTCATAATTAGCCGTAAGGTTAGCACGGGCTTCCCGTTTCACGAAAACTGCAATATCTCTGGGCAAGGCTTTGGTGTAGTAGTCAATGGTGATTGAGTCATCCAATGCTAAGTTGGGAGGAAATTTCTGCAGTATGGTAGCGAAGCGTTGGTTGAATTCCTTCACCTTTTCCTTTTTTTGACACTTGATGGTGCTTAGCTCAGTTAGAAGCATAGAAGGAGTTTTATCTTCTGAAAACTTATGCAGGAAAATGCGACGGAATTGCTCCCATGAAGTGATGGAGGCACTGGGGAGAGAGCGGTACCAAGTGGCTGCCTTGTTTTCGAGGGTATGGGGAAACAGTCGACATGCGACATCATCGGATTGTACTCTCATGATTTGCAGAGACAAATAGAAACTGCTAATATGATCTTCAGCCAGGGTACCCTTTTCAGGGTCGAACTTTGGTAGATGCTTCTCCGGATGCCTAGGCAGATCTTGGAGCGGGCCTAAAAGGTTTAGTGGGGATTGAGCCATCCAGGCCAGGGGTTGTATTCTTCTCGCTCGCTGGTGTTGCCTAAACTGATGTTCATATTCTCCCTCCGAACCTGAGACCGATGCTTCTGACTCGTGACGGGAGTGTTCGTCTTGGTGCCCCCCACGGTTCAGAAAATCTCTAAGATATCCCAAGTTGTTTACAGGAGGCCTCATTGGGTTTGGGTGGCGGTTGTGAGCTTGGTTTCCTTGGCCTCGGCCTCTATCCCCCCTCCCCCCGGCCCCTCGGCCTCTGTTCCTATCTCCTTCATTTCTACGGGCTCTATTTCCCCCGTCTATATTTCCTCGGCCTCTGCCTGCCTCACCATCCCTGGGTGGGCGTTGTGCCTGGTTGTTGTTTGGTCGGGGTTGGTTAGGCTGGAAGTTGTGGAAAGGACCGGTGTCAGCAAACTCTTCACCCTCTTGGAGAACAGGATCGTTTTCCTCAACAGCGTGTGCGAGGTCTTCCACCATGAGGTTTATGAGCTCGGGTATAGTACTTGCAATGGCTCCGTTAGGGGTGATGTTCTCGGGCGGAGTCCTAGTATGGGTAAGGTATTCCATGATTGGAGTGAAACGTAACTGGTTGACAAGATCTCGGGCAGTTGGGCGTAAGGCTCTTAGCTGCTCCCTAGTGATTTCATAATATCGAAGCTCCCTCCCTGGAATATCTTCTGGAAGAGGAGGGTTAGTTTCATTGTTTGTGACCTCCCCTTGGGGAGTTTGTGATGGGATGTTTGTTGTGTGCTGGGAGGCTGCCATTCGGCCCTCCTTCTAGTGCCAATTCTGTTGACGGGAAAATTTGTCCGGTCAACAGTAGGGGATCTCCCCGGTAGAAAGTCCCAATTAGACCTTAAACCGTTTGGAGTAGGGATCCCGTCCGGTGTGTGGGTCCGGCTACCACTTAAGATGACTTCTCTTCGGTCTCAAAAGAACCTGTTTGAACATGCGGACATACACTTATTCACCTGATATAGAATACGAGACTAATGTGTTAAGCATGAATCAAACACTATGTGTAGCAAGATTATAGATAAAGCACATACACCTCAAGAGATGTCATTAGCAACACATCTTTTGTGGGGTAATGCTTGTACGGTATTCTGATCACCAAAGAAATAGTTCTTTATGATAAGATACCTCTTCACTTCCTGAAAGATGAAACGAAATGCTAACAAAATAGTTCATTAACATTCATTAATAGAACAAATAATAAAATGAACATCATTGATACACACGGATAGCCATGACATATAAACGATATCATGAAAAGAGCAGCTTCATTAATCATAGGATGTTTTGAAACTGTTGGAGGAAATACACAAAGTGTTTATACAGCAAAACACATCATAACCATAGGGTATTTTAACAAGATTCTATATTCATATGCTCAAGTGTCAGATCTTTAAATACAATGCTTGTAGCTCCTGAGTTTTCCAAAAAGAAAAGCCCTTTTTACAATGTCCCGTAGGAGTATTTATAATGCCAAAAATTGTCCGTTGGGTTTCCTTGACTGTTCGCCTTCTTGACCTTTGGGTTACCTCGCGACCTACTCCATCTGCGACCTGGGCAGGTGATGCGACCTGCGACTGTCACATTGTTGCGATTTCAAACTGTTCTTCTTATTTTCAGGGACTTACTGTGTGGAGCCTTGACGTATCAACTGTTGTTCCCTAGGAAATCTGTATGGGGTGCTACGCAGCTATGGGGGATACCGAGGGCACCTCCTCTTTCAACCTATACACGCATTCCAAAGCGTTCGGTACTAGGGTCTCCCTCTTCTGTCCAATCTGATTTGAGAGCGACGCAAGCTTGGTATAAATCCGCGCTGGAGCGGCGATGAATTGACTAAGATGCTCTTGAGATGCGGAGGGCTCCGGCTCAGCTGCGGCCTGCTTGATGGGTTGCAAGAATGTTTGAATATCTTGGTTTACTTGTTCCCAGTTTTTCTCTTCCTCTAATGCTCCAAGCGATGGGATGTGGTGCAGCGTATGCATTGAGTCGATACCACTAATCAGATGGTCGTACGGGGACATCACTTTGTCCAGGTCTTTAGTCAATTTTTCTCCAGATTGCATCGCTATGCAGAGTTGAACTTTCGCATCCTGCGTGTGGATCCAGTCCCTCTTAGGCAAATTTTGGTGTATCTTAACCAGATAGTGTATCATCATCATAAGCACGTGAAGCCTCTTTGAGCTGATCTTGTCTTTTCCTGGTTTCCATTCGTGCTCTTGCCAGAGGAGCGACTGTTTGTTTGACGGTGAACATCTCACCATATACCTGTCTCATAGTCATCTCCAACACCTCACACTCCTTGAAAATGGCAAGTGAGACTTCATTTGCTGGCAGAGCTTGGTTTCGAAGTTGCTGGACTTCCACTTGCAATGCTGCTCTCTCCTGCTCTGCCATCTTTTCGCGTTGCTCAGCTGCGTGTAATCTGTTTTGTAGAGCTACTATTTCTCTACTCATCCGGGTTACATTCTCTTCCGTAGCCGCAGCGAAGGCAGTACCTGCTGACGCTATCATTACCGGATTGGTCCTGGTATCCAAAACTATATCCTTGCCTGTGGATACTGCAGATGATGCAGAGGGACTATGTGCCAGCGACCTCCTCTTCTCTTGACGGATCTTGAACGAAAACTGATCAAATGTGAGTCTGGTCAGGTCGAACACATCTTCTTCACATCCCTGGGCGATCTAACATCAGAGAGTTGTGTACGGCCCAAAGGTACGTCGAGAGGAGTTACTTCAAGATCATCTAGCGTGTCATCTTCTCTTTCCTCTGTGTTCTTCTCTTCCTCTTCCTTCTTCCGCCGTTCAGCTTCTGCTGCTGCTTCTATCTCGGCCCTCTTCTTCTGTTCAGCTGCAGCTGCCTGTTCGGATTTCCTTTGTCGTTCAGCCTCTGCGGCTGCTTCTATTTCGACCCTCTTCCTTTGTTCAGCTGCAGCAGCCTGCTCGGCTTTCTTTTGGCGTTCAGCCTCCGCCTTAAGCGCCTGTTCCGCTGCAGCCTGTGCCTCTTTGTCTTCTTTTTCTTTCCTGGCCTCTTTGGCCAGCTTCTTCTTTTGTGCTACAGTTGTGCCTTTTGAGCGCGCCTCCTCATCTTCTTTTAGCTTCCTCTCCCTTTCCTGCTGGGCCTTTGCTTCTGCCTCCTTTTGTTTGGCGGATGGAGTTGACCCTGTGTTGATTCGGGATTTCTGGAGCATGGATGAAGAAGCTCTAGCGACGTCTTGTCTTCAAGTTACGATCATCCAAGTCTTCTGAAAATCTCTTCCCGAGAACCTTGTTGTCTTGGGGCGTGTACAGTTTCTTTCCTCTCATGTTAAGCTGAGCGTTCCAAGATCGATAAGTCACACGAGGTTGGCTCTCACGGCGGTGTTCGGGGACCAATCTCTCTGGGTCATAGTTTCGGTGTTCAATTGCCCCCAGCTGATAACTTCTCATTGCGTCTGCTTCTGCTAGCACCTCCTGGAAGTCTTTAACTGTGAATGCACAAATAGTGAGGGGCAGAGTGGGCCATGGCTTCTTTTTTCCCTTAGACAGGATGTTGGAGAAACCATGTGACATATGAAAGCACACCTCCTGCATCAGCATTTTGTCCGTCACGAAACGAGACATAACATGTGGCGCCTTGTAAGTTCCAAAAACTCGGATGAAGGTGTACTCAGGGAAAGGGAACCAGTGCGCCACTTTAACCGAGTCTCCTTGGCCACCATGACATGCAAAGAGACGTCGCCCGCTTTATCCGTACGTATGCAGAGCGGGAACAAAGATTTGGGAGATCCGATCTAGGTCCTGTTTGTATTTAGACTCCCAGAATACTTTAAGTTGTAGATGGATTGCGCGCGTGTTCTCGGGGTCCCAGTGGTGCTCCCAGCCGTCAAACTCCACTCGGGCGCACACCGCATCTAGTAGGTATGAAGCC